>JAJJMB010011222.1:8044324-8086577 GCA_023531105.1 Papaver atlanticum | reverse complement strand
TGGGTCAATGTTCTTCGTCTCCTTCTTCCCTGCACCAGCAGAAAACAGCAGCAGGGAGCTTGTTGTTCGTCTTGATTTCTTACTCCTCAGCCCTCCTCCAGTCCCCAAACTTTCGACACCCCTTCTATATGACCCAACGAATCTATTTATATCAAAAAGAGCGATTAAATCTCTCCAAAATCTCTTCCTTTCTCTTCACGGCAAAGTTGCGGCAATTTCTTGTTTTAGAATTTCTACGCGTTTCTGAGCTTTCCTTTTGATTCTAAACTCTTCCTTAGATAGATACCAATCTTTGGGAAGGTTTATAGCACTTTAATCTCTCTAAAATTTCCTAAAATCGGCCACACACGTGACTTTCCATATTTTGCTGTTGAGATAAAAATCCGTCGATTGAGCCCAGTTTAATCGATTTCAACACCCATGTTAGATTCCTAGACCCATAAGAAGTCTACCCTATGAAAATCAGAGGTTTAGTCGACCTCAAACTCCTCCAAATCACGATCACCAATGTTGCCAGGAATGTGTTTATATTTTCCCGCCCAAATTCAGAATTTGAACGTGAAGGGGAAAGGTTACCCCTTATCCGTTGTTGGAGTCCGCATAACACTCGTCCCTTGGGTTGCATTTATCAACTTTTCGGGCCAATTTCGCCGCAAAAGCTTATTTCTCCAAAAACACCTACAAAGAGATAAAATACCAAAATAAGTACAAAAATGGGTACTAACAATATACCCAATAGAGATGAAAATAGACACATAAATGCGTCTATCAATATGTCAAAAGTTAAGCCTATTATGTCATTATGCAAATATTGATGGAAGATAGGTTGAACTTTTGATTGCAAAGATTAAGTCTATTATACGTCATTATGCAAATATTGATGAAAAATAGAATGAATCTTTGAATATTCCGTAGTATTGATCTTTCCCTGATCCACTTCTATGTGAAAGTACTTTGTGGCTCCGTAAGTTCTCTTATGTTGAGAATTTCCGATTAAATTAATCATGGGTTCTCTTGTGGTTAATTTAATTGAGTTTTCTGGATACAAATTCATGTCTCATGTAATTTGTTAATGTCCAAAGAAATCCTTTTTTTATTGCAAAAGTAAGGTCGCTCTTGTTGTTCTTTCGGGAATGACATTTTATGGGGGAGAGTTCTTAATTGAACTTGTGCTTAATTGCCAAATCTTTGTGGGGAGTGCGGCTGTGGAATATTGTATGAGTTTTCTTGTATCTTTATAAACTCCTTGATGAATACACTAAGTTTCGACTACGTGAAATCATCGAAACAAAGTTGATATGTTCTCTTTTAGTCATGAAGTATCTCTATGAGAATTTCATTATGATCCCACTAGTTTTCGTACCTTTGCCAATTTATATTGACAAAAAAGGGGAGAATTAATGTGTAGTTCACACTACAAATACATATGGTTTACGGATCATTATGTAAGGGGGGGTGGTTTTCATATGAGATGAAGTATTGACTAAGGGGGAGTGATACATATCACCATAGTATTGTTGTCAAAGTTGTGATACAATTGGACTTTGATGCTGTGTAATAATACTATGACATTGTATAACAATGATTGAGAGATACTGTTTTATCATTGTTATAGCTACGGATCTTCAACAACTATGATGCTGAGTTGAACACGTTTAGAATCACTGGAGAACTTGGAAGTGATGAAGATTTCGAGTAATTTTGAAGAACCAAGGAAATCAAGCATTTGGATGAGAAACTACAAAGTTTATTTATTTTGTAATCCATATTTGTCACTAAAATTGACAAAGGGGGAGATTGTTAGAGCAATGCTCGGTCGAACTCGCAAGCGTTACTATCTAAAGCTTATTGTTAATTTTAGTTTCCAAAACTATAAGTCTTGATTTCTAGTCTACTTATAGCTAAGTCTCGGATTAGGATTGAAAGTGTAGTTGAGAATTAGACTTCACGGCGTTCATAGATTGAAGACGAAGAACTACTAAGGGGAGCTTGTGGAACTTCATCAACAAAAGGTATGTGGAGACTTGAACTCATCTATCACTCAAAAGTCTATCTACTCTATCTCCTATTTGAGACAAAAGTCGTATAGCTATATAGACTTCGATTATACACATTTGATATTTCGAGCTGAGTTTAACTCGCTAACATATTTCTCAAAATATGTGTTGGTAAACTTTCGCTTTAACCAAGTTCATCTTATATTCTTGACGAAAATCGCCTGGTAACATCTTATATGATTTGTGTGAGACAGTCATTTGATGTAGACTCGGAATGTTTCGTATTGATCATTCGATCACTTGAAAATTGCTTCAAAGCTAATAGTTTATGTGAGACAGCTATTGTCGTCTTCTAAGAATGTTTCAATGATTGAAATGGGAGTTTAGAACAAATAACCATGATTGTATATAGCACAGTATGCGTACTTGTATGCTAATTGTTGCAAGATATTCCAAGTCCGGGAACCATAGTATGCATACCCGTATGCGTACTGGTTGGTTTATAAAGTCCGGGAACTTAGTATGCATACTGGTATGCGTACTGGCATGAGTTTCAAGTTCCAGAATTTAACTGAGGTTGGATGGTATGCGTACCCGTTTGCATACTGGCGAACCCAAACTTGGTCCGGCTACTTAGGTATGCATACCCGTTTACATACTTAAGAAGGTTATGTTCTAAAATCGGTTTGTTCATGAACTAATACATTTATATAATAAGGAATGCAATCTTTTGAAAACCATGGCTATAATGTTCATGAATTTATTCGAGTGAATCAAAATCGATTTTCTTCAATTGTGTCTTGTATACTTCTATGAGAATATAAACAATTGAACAACTCTAGAACTAGTTTCCTTTGAGTCATTTGAACTAGTTATGGTTAAGATGAATAAGGTTGATATGAAAGTGTTCATATGGCTAACTTCGGTTAACTATTGTTGAGCCAACAAGGTGCACACGTTTAGGTACGGCTACTCATATCTAAATGAAGTCACTTTTCATTTGTGTGTAACAAGCTAAGTTCGATCTAACGGTTGAAAGATATTAGCTTGAGTCTAATCATGTTTTCATCTAATGGTGAATGTTAAATGCTTTATTACCAAGGTAACATTGATTGCAAACCATGATTTGAAGACTATATAAAGGAGAACTCTAGCAACTGGGAAACCTAATCCCACACCTCCTGTGTGATACTAGTTGTGACTAGAGTCGATTCTCCTTTAACCTAAGGTTTTCTCCAAAACCCTGGAGGTTAACGACTTAAAGACTTAATTGGGATTGTGAAGCCAGACCCAACTATTTTCTCTGTAGTTGCGTGTTCTGATCTTGTTGTTTTCTATCGTGATTGAGTACTATCTTCTCTAAGATTGTCTCGAGATTTAATCTCCGATAGGCAAGATAAAAAGTAGTCACAAACATCTTCATCTCATCGTTTGTGATTCCACAATATCTTGTTTCGCTACCATACGATTAAGATTATTGTAAGGTGATTGATATTACTAGGATGTTCTTTGGGAATATAAGTCCGGTGTATCAAGGGGCCTTAGGTATTTCTGTGGGAGACAAATTTATCTATTCAATAGAATTTTCTATGTGAGACAGATTGGTTTATCAAGTTTTAGACTTTGGGTCGTAGAAACTCTTAGTTGTGGGTGAGATCAGCTAAGGGAATCAAGTGCGCAGAGTCATGCTGGGATTCAGAGGTGTAAGGAACATGACTGTACCTTGATCAGTGTAAGATTGGTTAGGGATCAACTACATTCCAGTCTGAAGTTAACTTGTAGTAGGCTAGTGTCTGTAGCGGCTTAATACAGTGTGGTGTTCAAATCTGGACTAGGTCCCGGGGTTTTTCTGCATTTGCGGTTTCCTCGTTAACAAAATTTGTGGTGTCTATGTTATTTCTTTTCCACATTATATTTGTTTATATAATTGAAATATCACAGGTTGTGCGTAAGTTCAATCAGTTTGTGAATCCGAACTTTGGGTTATTGATTAAATTGATTGACACTTGGATATTGGTTTTTGATACCGTCCAAGTTATTTCTTATATTCAATCGGGCTCGTAAATTCCTATTTGTTTGATTGCAGATTGAATTGAGAAATTGAGATATAACTCTTGGATATACTTTTCTTAAGATTGAGTCTGACTGTCTAGTTGATTCTCTTGAAAGTATATTGGAGTTAGTCCATACAGATTGCTAAGTGAAATATTGGGTGTGGTTGTTAGACGCCCGCTTTTTCAGGTAAATGTTTAGAAATCAAAAGAAAAGGAAAGTTATGTCACTTTGAGATAAAACATGGGAAGAATAATACCCGACTGTTGGTTTTGTAATTTACGGAAATTATTTGGAGAGAGGGATGAAAATATATTTTATGATTTGTTTTTATCCTATGAAGAGGTTGGGCAACTTCATTATGCAGAAAGGAGATGAAAAAAAGAAAAATCTATCTGTAACTTTTGTTCGAAGAAAAAGAGACATATGTTTGGAATTTTCGTGAGTTTGTAGGGGCCTGCTGTGTATAAATATAGGGGTTTGAGTTTCAGGGAAGGTCTGTCGAGAGTTGGAGGAAGTTGGTAGGGGCTGCAGAGCCGAGAAGAAGAAGTGCAGAGAAGTTTCTCTGCTGCTGCAAGGAAGATGAAGACGAAGAACAAATACCTGCCAAGGTCAGTCGGGAACAAGAACAGTCTGTCGCAGAGTCCGTGGCCTATTCAACAACAGAAGATACTTGTAAAAAGATTTTAGCGGCTGATAGAGACTTTCTGCAATTGTTGCTTTGTAACACTCAATATGTAACTCTTATAACTGTTGCAATTGAGATGTTTTGTTCTTATTCTCATAATTCTTCAATAAAAACACCTTTTGAGCTATAAACTATTATTTTGAGTGTGTTTTGATCATGAGGAGATAAACCCCAACACTAGGATGACGGAGAAAGCCTTATTTCACAATCGTTTGGTAACTATATTTGATTCTCTATGACTTGTTGCACTTGATTCACTTGATTTATGATTTTTACTAATTATTTGTGATTTCGTTTGATGGCGTATGCTTAGACTTAGAGCTTTTGATGCGCCATGCTTGTCATTTACAATTAATGTTTTATAAAATCTACCTTGGCAAAGAATAAGAGTCTACAAAAGAGCTGAAATTGTTATGAATCATTATTTGAAACAATTGATTGTGATTAATGGTGGAATCCTGAGTCTCAATAATCTCTCGATATTATGACAAATTTTTGTATATATTTTATTAAAACTAAAATCAATCTCAACGTGTCCGAGTGAACGACAACTTATTTACCACTATCACAACTACATCAATTTTTGGCGCCGCCGACGCTGACTTGTTTTTAGGTTAGGTTTTACATTTTATTTTTTAGGTTTAGTTTATTTTATTTATTTTGTTAGATTTTACTTTGTTTTTTTTTTTGTTGGTGGGAAGGTTTTGCTTGAAGCTAAAAGTGGAAAGTTGGACTTGCCTAATATAGTACAGAAAATCCAAAAAAATAAATTTTATTGGTTTTTATTTTCTTTATTTTTGGACTTGTATATATTGTTTTTTTTAGTATTTTATATATATATAAAAGAAAACACACAAACGCAAAAGCACACGTGCACATCATATTGCATCGTCTGGCACCGATTAGTAGGAAAACATGTGGGTGAACCCTCTGGGCGTTATCATCCGAAATAACACAAGCCTTAGCCTCGTACCTTTGACCAGTCTCTGACTGTAGGTATATTTCTCTAAAGGAAACCCAAGCCTACCCGAAATAGTCAACCCCAGCATTTGCATTTGCACGTACACAACATAATATCGAACTGGTATTATAATAGCCAATACAATGAATATCCGACTGAGTTTCGAAATGGACAATATTCATATTACGACCATAGTGTAAGTAGTGGTTGGGAACATCAACCTTTTGAAGGTTATGGTTCATACCATGGTGAGCCCAATTACTATTCACACGCGCATCGGTCATACGAGCAAGGAGATTATAAGACTAGTTCCTCGTCTTTGGAGGATACAATCAAACTATTGAAAAGCAGTCCTTTTTATAATACTTCTGTTCCTATTCCTCCTTTAGAAGAGTCCCTCCGGAAATTAGAGGAGTCGACACGTATGATAGCTGAGATGAATAACTTAGTTATTTACAAAAGAAAACTTTCTATAGAGTAATCCCTCAAGCTAATGGCTGAGACGAACGAAAGAATTGCTCTAAATAGTCTTAATTTTCGATATTGTGTTTCCAATAGTACCCTTGAAAATGAGGATAGTTATTCACATAATCAAGATAACGAGGTTAGAATTGGTAACACTACTTGTTTAGATGAGGTTCAATCATTTTCATGTTATTATAATGATGGATATGATGAGGATAGTGCTAATGAAAAATCTGACGTATGTAGGCACAGTGATCGGGAATTTGCTACTCAATTGAGCTTCATAATGATAGTGTTATTTTTGGTTCAAATCCCGATAATTTGAATAATTATTCACCTATTCAAAAGGATGAGGATTTGATTAGAAATGACACTTCTTTAGATGATGTAGTATTTCCTTTTGATTACGAAGCCGATGATGGTTTGGAGGAGCGGGTTTTTCTGAGAATACTGTTTGAGAGTCCAAGGATTTAGAAACAAGAGTCTTAGACGATGAAGATGAACTCGTAGAGCTTTCAAATATGAGTGAGGATGCACCTCCCGATTATAACTTAGTAGAATCAATCGACCATTTTCAAGAATCTGATGACCTAGAAATTAGGGAGATTGTGACTAGTCTACCTAGACACACTGAAAACTCTAAGTTTGGGGGTGATTATTATTCTCTATGTGCCTTACCTTTAGCTCTTACAGAGATCCCTCCCTTGAGACTTGACATATGTATCTCTACCATTTTAAAAGATTATCTTCAGACACGTTTTCCCGAACCTAATGATGTCCAGGAAGAAGTCCAGTTGTTAGAAACCCATCATCTGGTTGATGTGGTTTACCCAGGTTATGATACCCTGATTGATTTTGTTTTCCCACCAAATACTTTTCTTCCAAATGTGGGAACGTATGAGTTTCAAATGTGTCAGTTATTAAGTTCTGAGACTGAACCTAAATACTTTAGGGGAATAGAAACGACACATTTGCTTAAGAATGACCACCACTTTTATTGTGGTCAACTGTATGAATCAAATATGATTGACTTAGAGGATCCTTAATTATTCAGGTTATTGCTTCTAAATTTTTCCAGACCTTAGTTACTGATCTTTCGGATCTTACCTATGAGAAGGTGCATCCCATGAAAATATTTTATTTAGACCCATTTATAGAACCAGAACCTGAACCGCAACTAGATGTAGTTGTCTTAAACAGGAAACTAGGCAAGGGTGTACTATGTTTATTCTTGGTTTGTTGCAGTTTCCTTTTGTCTGCGATAACACTTTTTAATACAGATGACCCACAATTCTTCCGGCTATTTCTTTATGATATGAGGTGATTAATTCGTTCTTATGTCCCGCTGAAGACGTTAAACTTAGCACTTCTTGGGAGATAACCCATGCTTATGCTAATATCTTTCACTAACTCTTTTGCTTCAAATGGTAACAGTTTCTCCGTGTTCATGCTTTAAATTTTGTCTTTAGAACATTGAGGACAATGTTAGATTTAAGTTTGGGGGTATGAGAGAAAATTTTTAGTTTTATTATTAAACTCCATATATTAGAAAATTGTGCCAATTAAGGACAACACTAACCAATCTAAGTGGATGGAAACATCTTGGTTGTAGGAGTTGAGGAACCCAAAAATAGAGTTTAAAAGCACAGACCTCAGGTGTTAGAAATAACATGGTAGTTTCACCGTATCTCTGAGTCGTCACCATATCACTTTCTATTTTCATTTTATTTATTTTTTGAAAACTTTTATGTTTCTCTAAGTGATTTGGTGGGGCACACGCATCGAATTGTTACCACCGTTCGGATGAAGCAGAGTGATTGAGTTACTAAAAAAAAGACCAGACCAAACGGAATAAAAAATAAATAAATAAAATAACACTTGGATAGTAATATGTGTGTGTTCTCCCTGCTTTCGTCGCCTAAACAAGCGTGGAACGCAGGATCCACGGGAATTACCATGTAATCTGCTGACAAGAAGCATGCGCTTGGATCCGCAAGATCTAATCATGTTGTTAGTTCTATAAAAAAAAGGCACTTGAAAGGCTTGAATCTATTAGCTAGAGTTTTGGAAAGAATTTTATAGATAAAATTACAGAGTCCTATAGGTCTATACATAGATACCAGCTCAGCAAGAGGAACCTTAGGGATGAGAGCAATATTAGTACGGTTAAAAACTTTAGCTATGTGCCCAGTTCTAAAGCAAGTCTGGGTCATATCAATGACAGCCTCTCCAATAATGTCCCAATGTTTCTGATAAAACAGACCAGTGAAACCATCAGGTCCAAGAGCCTTTTAACCCCCCATTTGAAATACAACATTCTTGATCTCCTATGGAGTGATGAGGAGGGAATTCAGAAGAGAATTATCAGCAGATGTAAATTTAACAGGGAGGTCTTGAAGGATTTCATCCTGGAATTGTTGAGGATGGGAGGAGTAAAGATTTTTAAAATAATTTATAAAGGAGGTTCCAATACTATGTCTATCAGTTAGAATAATATCAGAGGAATTCTTAATCCAACTAATAGCATTTATTTTTCTTCTAAACAGAGTGACTCTATGAAAATAGGGTGAATTTCTACCTCCTTCCATAAGCCAGACCTCTCTAGATTTGTCCTTCCAATATATTTCCTCTAGATTGTAGAGGTATTCCAGTCTGGCTCTAAGTCTGGCAATGGAGCTAGAGTCAGTTGGATTAGAAGTATGGACTCCAACTAATTCCTCCCTAGTGGTAGATATATTGGTTTGAATATTACCAAAGGAAGATTTATTCCAATCACGAAGGCCTTTCTTTGTGCTTAGAAGTTTAGCTTTGAGTTTATAAGCAAGGGAACCCACAACATTAACAGACCAAGAGTTAGCTATAATATCTCTACAAGTAGGATCTTCAATCCACATAGCCATATAATGAAAAGGTCTAGGCATACAAATATCCTCAAAGTTAAAGCCTAAATGCATAGGACAATGATCAGAAGAAACTCTTGGCAGATTATTGACACAAAGTTTAGGAAATAAAACTTCAGCATATTGATTAATAAGACATCTATCTAATCTTTCAAGGATAAGGTCAGGACTTTGTTTCATATTAGACCAAGTAAATCTAGGGCCAGAAAACCCAGGATCATGCAAATCAAACATAGAACAAAAATTCCTAAGATTTAAAAAGTCAGAGTCATCAACTTCTAGCCCACCATTCTTATCCTCAGTACCCAAAAGAGCATTAAAATCACCTATAAAGAAAACTGGTTCATCTAGAGGTGTTTGAGGTAACTGGCATTGATTTTCCCAGAAAACTTGTCTCAGACACCATATATGAAATGAATATGACAAAGTTTGGAATGGATAATATCAGTAGATGTGACATAGATGCCCCTCAAGCTTGAGGATAAAATGTTGAGTTTAATCTCCTTTTTCCAGGCCAGAACAAGACCACCACTTCTTCCAATACTTGGGACATTAAAAGTGCACGGAAACCCATATTTTTTAGTCTTCTAGCAACCAAATCTTTGTTCATTTTAGTTTCCGACAGGAAGATGATATCAGGGTTAATGTTTCTACATAACAGGTTGAGTTCCTTATTAGCAGTTTTTTTACCCAATCCTCTAACATTCCAGCAAAGCATATTGATATTATTAACAGGAAAATGATTGGTAGGAATAGCAGAATTAATAGGGTCAATTAAAGGAGGGGAAGGGTTTGAATTTACCTGAGTGGTAGAAGCAGAACCATCACCAAGATGAGAATCACTAGAACCACCAATTTGATAAGCATCTTCGGTAGAACTGAGACTCAGAGTAGCAGCAGTGTGAAGAGAATTATTGTAGACACCATTGTTGCTTGGGGAATCATCAACAGGTACATTATAACTTCAATAAGGATCAACCAGGGAATGGATATTTAGGGTACAATTTGATAGGTTGATAGTAGGTAAATCTCCCAATTTAGTGATAGGAGGGGCAAAGTTGAGCATAATCGGGTTCAGAAGCATCATGTTTTTCAGGAATCACCACTATGCTAGCTAAAGTAGAAGAACTAGCTCTTGTGCTTTTCCTCAAATCAGCTCTAGGATTAATTTTACGCTTGAGGCATCATGTCCAACAGCTGAACAAATGACTTCTCCTCTAGTGATAGCAGGAGTCTGAGTCGGAACAACAACTGTTTTAAACCTTCTCGAAGAGTTCGAGGTTCGGATCGGACCACGATTTGCAGACTCAGGGATATGGATAGAAGGCTCAACAATAACATTCCGAGTTGTAACTTGTTTGAAGATAACTGGTAACCCATTGTTCAGTTGAGTCGAGTTTTGTTGAATCGGACCAACATCGAAGATTTTTAGAGCAGTGAATCTATTAACAAAAGGACACATTTGGAGAAGAGGACTTGACCAAACTTTGACTTGGGCGTAAAAAACAAGTCAAAGTGTTCTCGACCACGCGCGCGCTTCGCATACATGAACAACTAGTGGTTGTTATTCGTCACCGAAATTTCACAGTTACGAAATTAGCAACAGCAATCCGCCGTTGCGAAATATTAGCAACGAAAATTTCATAACGGCGCTAGTGCTGTTGCTACTCAGGGTTGCTAAAACCTTAAAATGGTGTAGTGTAATAGAATTCTATCAAAGGCATCACTCTTACAGTCTTACTATACCAAGTCCCATCTGAAGCCTTAAGACTATCAATTCTATGTATTGATTTTTATTCTATTAGCACTTAAGACTATCAATTCTATGTATTGATTTTTATTCTATTAGCCCTTATGTGGAAGCACTTAGTATTCTTATCCGTATCCTGATAAAATTTGTCTTTTCCTTGTTGTCTCCAAAATGTAGCTTCACTATCATCCCATTTTTCTATTTCAGCTTCAAGTTGGATCACCTTATCAGTATTACAGCCTCCTATATCAGACTTTTGAAGTAAAGAGAGATTCTCTTTAAATCCGGTGATTGTTATCTGGATGTGCCCAAACGTATGTTTATTCTCAATCGTATTTTATGGTACTTGTGAACAAAAATATAAGCTACGGAGCTAGAGACATTAGCATATTAAGAATTTGAAATTTCTGTGACACAATCGGGATCCTGAAGCCAATTCTCAAAAAAAAAAAAATCCTATTTTTATCTTTGACAGCCAAATTATTATACAACTCGAGAAGAATTCAATGAACTTATAATCGTGGAATTGTCATTGTTATCATTTTACAATCAAAACATAACATTCAGTTCGATTGGTCCAAGTCTTTGTCAATATTTTGGGAGGGTGATTTTTTTGGTTAAAAGAATGTAAAGGGAGAAAGGAAATTACATGAATCGGTTGACTCCTATGACTCGTGGGTCCTGTTTTCTATTCTCTTGCGGTGGTTTTTCTGAAGTAAAAGGTACCAAGGGGGAAAGAGAATTATATTGATCGGTTTGACTCGTACTCGACTCAGTACGATTCTGAGCTAAAAAACGAGTCAGTCAGACTCTGGTGGTGATTCTAGAACCACCTCATCGTAGGTTCTGGATTGATTGATGGTCCAAAAGCAACAGTTCCTATGGCTGTCTAGGGGGTTGATTCACAATGTGTCTTATCGGGCCGGTGATGGTCTTGCATTCACCAATGTTGGTTTACAAAGAATTTTCTATGATCAGGTTCCCCGATGGGCTTACGAGTGTAGGTTTGTCCCCGTCATATGAAATCTCCTCAGCGTCTTCCTTTTAGTAACTACTCCGGGTGGTCAACACGGATTGATGGCAAACAACCTGACTCAAGCTCATTCTAACCACTTATCACTGCAATTTACTTTTTTGAAAATTGCTTAAAATGGAATTGATTATGTAGCCAAAAAATTGCTTAGCTTCAAAAAGAACATACCCAAACTAGAAATACCGCGTGAGACCAACCCCATGGGTCTTTGAACGTCTAAAATTGGCAAAAAATGGAAGTTTCCAACTCCATAAAAGAAGGCATTTAAAACAGATAATTTTGTCATTAATGGGAGAGATACTTTGACAGCAGCAGGAAACAAGTAGTAGCCTGATTTCCTTTTCCTTTGGTTTCAACTCTATAAGTGTATTATTCAGGGGATTAGGTACCAAAACTTGCATTAACATCGGGGATCTTGAAGTGAACAGGCAAACAGTAAGCCTTTGGGGTTCTCCTTCATTTTTTTGTTGCAGTGCAGTAGGTGGAGGCAGCAGTTTTTTTGTGGATTTTTTTCGATTCCTGCGAGGGATCTCTCTTTGTCACTGACTGATCAAGCTCTAAAACGAAGCAGAATATGGCAAACATAAATTCGGGGTAAGTATTAGACCTAGTTCCATATTGTTGCACCTTACATATTTGAAATAACTTGAATTCTTTCTCGTATAATCATCTGTGTAGAATTTTAAGATTTTGTGGAGGCTCCAATAGTGATGCCGAAGATTTTACCGCCGTTACTAAGTTTACGTTTCAAGAACTTGTTGCTGCCACGGGAAATTTTGCACCAGAATCCCTTTTGGGCGAAGGGACATTCAGAGGTTGCTTAAAGAGCAGTGGCCAGGTAGGCTTGTATCTATTAGCCATAACAAAATTTTCAGTACATCATTTGGTGAAAAATTTTAACCATCGTCGCATTAGCCGGTATAGTCTTTGTCCCATCCTAACATAGTCCATATGATCGGTTACTGCATTGACGGAGACCAAATATTTTTCGTTTACAACTTCATGCCTTTGGGATCCTTAAAGGATCATTTACATGGTAAGATGGCCTAGTAACTCAATCCCTCTCTTTCATTGACCGCAATCTATTGGCACTAAGATGACTCAATGTGGTATGATAATGTTGTTTTAGATCTTCCGCCTAATAAGAAGCCTCTTGACTGGTATACGAGGATGAAAATTGCAGCTGGTGCAGCTAAAGGATTGAACTTCTTGTTTGTTTGGTGAGTGTGCAGGCAAAACGTAAACTGGTGGGCGGTCACGAATTCACTGCGTTGGCTGATACACTACTGAAAGGCCGTTATCCAGAGCAAGGTTTGTACCAAGCTCTTTCTCTTGCAGCTGAGTGTTTACAATCTGAAGATGCCAGTCGGCCTCGTATAGGAGATGCTGTGAACGTTCTATCAAATTTAGCCTCTGAAATTTACGACCCAAAGGCAATCCAGATTAATCGCGCAGGCACATTAACAATTGGCAATCTTGACCAGGAAAGACTGACAGAGCTATGGCAGCACGTCTGGTCTTTCCCTACCTGAGTCACTTTTAGCCTTGTGTGATATTTATATTGTCAGATTTGGAAAACTGACAGCCCACTTTCTTGAAAGATAGAAATGTTACTGTAATTCTTTTCAGCTAAGGTAAAAACTCATTATAGGATGGGACTAAAGGAGTAGAAGCAAGCTGAATTTTGCTTGTACACATAATTTCTGGGTCCTTGATCCATTTACAGTAATTAAAAAGGTGATTCAACCGGATGACGATGGGGTGGCAAATAACCAGCGAAAATATGGTTGCTTCAACCTCATTTGTGAGATCCCAAACCTCAGTGAAACTTTGCAACATCATAAAGGTCATTCTTTTAATAGTTTAGTTCATCGGATCACACTAAAAACATAAATTAAGTTTACACAAAGACACATCCCAAAGGTAGCTTCCAAATCCATGACAGTACCAGCATGAGAATTCTTAAACAAAAGGCCAGAAACAACAACAACAACAAAAGCACAATCCTAGAGAAAAATGCAAAGTTAATTGCATTTTAACATTTTATTCTAACATGATAGACACATGTTGATTTCTGGGTTTAGTTTTTTACTTCAGCTTCTTCTTCTTGATGACAATGCTTAGTGCACATGCAGCGAGCACGAAGACCTCTGCATTTCCCACCGGAGAACCCTTCAGTTTGGCAAACAGCACCACAGTTACTCTTCCTTACACATATTCCCTTGAACCTGTGACTGGCTGACTCACAGAGCCTGGCTTCCGCTACATTTGGCCCCATCTCTTCAGAATTCAAAATCAAACAACCAGTTAATACACAAAATTAGTATATAAATGCACACATCATTTTTGGTTGTTATAAAACCAAATAATAATACAAGAACATTATAATAAATCAAGAGATCTTGTGTTGCAACACCCTTGGACAGTTATCTCATTATCTTGTAAATAACAAGTTAAATATGTACATATGAAACTAAAAAGAGAGGTAGAAAGTGAGATGAAGAACAAACCAGTAGCGAGAAGAAGCAACATAAGAACTACAACAGTAGTTGAGAATACACGAGTAGAACGCTCCATTGACAGAATTATAAGTTAATAAACTAGTTACCCAGTGAAAAGAGAAGAAACAGAGAATGAGATGTGTTGCAAGGGATGAAAGAAACCAAACTACAGCTAGTCCTTTATATAGGCATTTTCTCTACCTATAAAGTCCAAGTTAATTAATATGGGTTTAAGGATTTTCTCAAGGCTGTTAATGGGATGTTATTTTGTTTGGCAATTGTTTTTTTTATCCCATTTGTATATTGGTACACCCCTAAATAAAATGACACCCCATTAGCAACCTAAGCTAATTAATTTGGTTTAAGTGAAAGACGATATGATTTTGAATACCTTTCCAGAAAGTAAAAGAAATGGTACCCCTAAGTGGGACCGATTTCAACAACTATTTCTCATCAATCAATAATTCTAGACATACGGCTGCAGCGTGGAGACGTGTACTGTGACTATGACTAGTCTGTGACTACTTGCAAGAGTGCTAGGATTATTTACGGTGTCGGTAAAATCATAATATGGGAAAAGAAGCTAAACAAAAACAGCCAAAATGCGCATGGAATCGATGTGACCAAGGACTACACTCCATTTGCACTTTGATTTTGATTTGTGAGTAGTCGAAAGAGATACACGGCTTGCACTTTACATGTTTCTTAGTGGATTGATGACAAGAATTTTCAAAAGAAAATCCAAAATATCTATGAAGCGATAGGTATTCACCAACCAAATTAAGGAAAACGATAAAAGGGTACCATATTCATTCATTGATTGACTGGTACCGTTCACGTGTTGCGTTTACTCACGAGTTGTTGTTTTCACGAGTATATGCACAGTAAAAACTTTTCAACTATCTCCGGACTCCGGAGTAGTATTTACTATTCAGTGCAAACTGAAACTTAGAGATTTTGGGAAATGAAACTTCTCAGCATTACAAATAACTCAGTCAAATAACTCAGTGTATCAAATAGGGTAATGTTCGCACACCTCGCATTACATCAATCAAAAATGAGAAAAAATGGCAGGTCCAATACCCATCCATTCTCAATGTACATGGTTTCTTCTGCAGTATCTGACCACTTTATCAGTAGAAGAATTATAAATCCTACCGACATAATCTAGTCTTGAAAACGAGACACTGTTTAACATGAAATGACAATCATCTAATTTATTTTACTGAACGAATACAGTTGGTGATCTTTATTTTGAAGATATGTGATTCCATTCTTCGTGGGTAACAGAATACGCAGATTTTTAAGGTAATGCATGCTTAATAGAAAATTCATTTACTAAAAAAAAATAATGAGAAAAATATCCTGGCTAAATTGGGGACTACTGTGATTAATTTGGGCCTATCAATTACTTCAACTAACCTAAATAGTAGGATATGGGGTGTCTAAATGATGGTAAAAATACTAAATTAACCTTGAAAGAAACTTTAATTGGGCCGACCGACCGGAGGCCCCGGTGGGAGGGAGTCCCTTTTATGACCACTTTTTTTGTAAATTGAAACCTCACATAAATATGCAATTTCATAAAAAGATTTTGGTAGTGTGCACTTGATAATACCAAAATATCCCTCCCTTTTATTCCAATTACTATAACTCCTTATGTATCCTATTCTTGAGGGGTATAATTGACAACCAAACTTTAATATAACATATCTAAAAATCCGTTTCTTGGAATTTTACAAATTTTATCTCGCTGGAAAGGTAATAAATAAATCTGCGCAATGAGTATAAACAACAATATCAAATTTAGACTTTTTACGAAAAATTTGGAGCTATTTACCATTTTAGGCACAATTTTAGAAAATTAAATGTATATCCATTATGCAAACCACCACAAATGATACATAATACTTTATGTAGCCATATTTTGGTTTATGCATGTAACTAATTTTCGTTACAACTAATAAAACGATGTATATCAAGAAAAATGATACTTTCACTTTATGCATAGTTTTCGAAAATTCAATGCATAGCCATTATGCAAACCATCACAAAGGATGCATAACATATTATGCAGCCATATTTTGGTTTATGCATCGACTAATTTTCCGTTTCAGGAAAAGTGATACTTTCACTCCGTTTCAGCAAAATAGATACTTTCATCTTTTCAATTTCCCTCTGTTTCAGGAAAAGTGATCAATTTATCAATTTGGCCTATTATTAGGCAAAATGAAACTATGAAAATATCGCTTTTCCTGAAACGAAGGTAGTATATGCCTACCGGAGGAAATTGTTATTTGTTTCGTTTTTCTTCGGTCGGCCCTCCCCACCGTGGCAGCGGTGTTCTAGTTATTCTAATACAAATACAAATACAAAATCATAATCACTTAATTAACAAAAAAAATCATTAATCAAAACTCAATTTTTTTTCTTCAATTTCTATCAAAATCAAAACTAAAACTAAAACCTAATCAATCACAAACAACAATTGAAATCTAATGACCCTTTTTGGGTTTTGAAAAAAAAAAACCAAACAATTCAAGTGATTGAGTTAAATCCCTTTAATCCATTCCTTCTAAGAGGTACTCTGCAATGATTTACCTTTAAATCTTTGAAATTCACTCATCAAATTTTCTGAAACCCCACCTAGAATTGGTTTATGTGTGCACCATATTAGTCCGATTGTGGTTGATGTTACAAGCAATCGGTTTTTACTGTGAACCTACATAACCCGATTCTGGGTGAACATCAACCACAATCGGTTTACGTTAATGCACGCATCAACCGATTTGGGGTTCAAGTTCGGATTTGTAGAGAAATCAAAAATCGGATTATTAGTGCATATATATAATCTGATTGTGACTGTTAACGGCTATTTTTTGAAATTGAAATTATAGCCGTTGGTACTTTGTGTATATAACGAGGATAGCCTATTCTCTATCATACACTACCTAATCCAAAGAAATCTTTCTCCATTGTTAATTTTTTTTTCATTTGAAGATTTCAAGTCCATCATCATCAACTACCAATTCAATCGAACACATACTTAGAAGATGCAAGCGAACAACCAAATCAATTGTGGCAATGGAAGAAGAGATACGCAAAAGAAGCGAACAAACAACTACAAACGCGACTTCGACTTTATCACCTAACAAATATGTTAATGTAATGGATGAAGTGTTGAGCAAACAAATAACTACAAAAGAAACCATATCATCATCATCGGCTGCGACAAAATATGAAGAGAAACTCAAGGCAAAGAAACGAGGTCAAGAGCAATTCCAACTAAGGGAAAGAATGAAGGATGTGTATGAAGAGACTGAATGGATTATAAACTTTTACATTCTCAAGGATCTTCCCGAAGATCCTAAATATCATACTATATTTTAAATTGAAGTTGGTTGGGGTCCTTTCGTTAAACAGACGGGCAAGAAACCACGCTATAATTATGAACCATCCCACATTTGTTCAAGGTCGGATCATGTTAGGAAATTATGCATCAAGTACAATGAGTTTCTCGATAGGTACAGAGGGGACAGGTTCGCTGCAAAAGATACATATAAAGCTTGGAGAGGAGAGCGGTTTTATCATTTCGAAACGGCATTGATAGTTGAAGCTCACACTAAGAAATAGAACCGTGCTAGTTTCAATTTTAAGAGTTTATGAAAAGTGGAAATGATCCACAATCGGATCATGTTTGACCATATGTAATCCGATTATTAAGTTAAAAATTGTATGTTCTTCTGTAACTTTTTCTTCCCAAAACCGGATTATATTATCGTACATAAAGACCGATTATGGAAGAACCTCATATCATGTTAGACCATATGTAATCCGATTATTTAGTTAAAAATTGGGTGTTCTTCTGTAACTTTTTCTTCCCAAAATCGGATTACGTTATCGTCCATAGAGACCGATTCTGAAATAATCCTAGACAAGTTTTGTTCAGAATCGGTTTATAATAGTTCCTTAGTAAACCGATTCTTGTTTGAAGTCAGAATCGGTTTATAATAGCTGTAGTATATACCGATTCTGAAAAAGCAGCAGCAAACTACCGGCAGAAATGGACTTTAAAAATGTATTATAAGACCGATTATGTTATAAATTTCATGAGTCCAACGTACCCAAAAAAGACAAATCACTTTCATTCATTAAGCTTGGTTCGGTTTGCAACATACAATATATGAAAGCGACAAAATATAAACATCTGATAGTTCAAGTTCTTAACAAAAGGAAAATACTCATTCCAACACTTGAAGACCCTTTATTTTATCCACCTCGACTAACTCTTCCCAACGCTTCATGTTGGGCTCGTATTTTTCAAGCCATTTTTTGGTGAGCTCTGAGTCATAATAAAACCTACACAACGGTGGTAATGGACAATCTTCACGTAGCCTAAGACCGATATAATGTATGTTTTTAGGGTTGAATAAAACAATTCTCCGATCCTTAAGCGATTCATCCCAAACGGTGTACTTGGGGGCGTATGTATAATATGTTCCCTGACCAAATAAATGAACAACACAACTCTACGTTTCCGCCAGAAGATGACCACATAGAGGCATGCTCATCCAATACTCTGGGGTAATTGGTCCATTCCCCTTTGGCCCTTGTACACTAGCAACCATTTCATCAAATCTCACTTCTTTATCCTTTCTTGATCCTTCCTTCATCATTGAAATGTAAAAAATTCTTGTCTTCTTGTAGGCGCAAGGCCATCGTCTTTCTAAAATATTGGAATTGGGTTAGGTTCTCATCGTCCGCCAAACTTATATGACCTATTTGTTCCGACGCAACGTGATAACCACAATTCCCATCCGCATCCACATCGTCGGTAGATAAAACATAGGGCTTAATGAATTCAGGAAGTTTCGAATAATACTCTTCGAATATGGTGTAACACGTTCGATGGGGTCTACCTCGTTTATCCCTAGACGTGCTTCCATCACCAAGAGCGTCCCTTAGAGTCACCATAGAACTCATTTGCCTTGCTTGTCCCTTCCATGCACGTATCCTTGATACTCGTGTTGTACTCGCTTGACTCTCTTGAGAAGGAACGATTAGATCGTTTGGCTCATCGTTTATTTTTGGCGCTTGACTTTCTTGAGAAGGATCGATTGGATCCTCATGTTGCGAATGAGCGATTGGATCATTTGAAAGGATCATATGTGCGTTACTTGTCCCGCTTTCTCCCTTCTTTGGTCGACCCATTTTCCTCTTAGCCGGTGCCTCTTCATGCTCAATTTGTGAAAGAACGTTTGGAACATTTGTCTTGGCTTGTGCGCTACTTGTCCCGCTTTCCCCCTTCTTTGGTAAACCCCTTTTCTTTGGAACCTGCGCCTCTTCATATTTAGCGTCTTAATACTCGTGTTGAGAAAAGTCTCTTTTATGACTCAATAACGGGTTTTTTACGGTACTCATTGCAACCTTAAACTCTTTCCTTTCTTCATTCCTATCCATGTTGGTAGGTGGTCTAACCGTCGACGGTAGCACCGTTGGTTCTCCGACCGGTACCATATGGGGGTTAGCGGCTAGTTTTAAGTCGTACATCAAAACATGTCGTTCCAAGGAATCATTTTTTTTGCGAATTTCTCGATGATTTCTCTTCCAATATCCGTGTCCACAAAGGATTCGAGTGGTTCTTCGGTTGGGGGTGGTTTGAAAGTTAGTTGCTTCCAAAACGGATCAATGACTTCAAAAGGAATTCCTTGTTGGTACTTCACAATCATGTGACGACACGGAAATCCCAAGGCCGTCATCGTCATACATGAACATACAATTCTCCTTCTCCCCATCTCGTTTTCTACATAATATTTGTAATCCTTCATCATAGAAATGATTTCCCAGTGAGACACCCTATAGTTTAAACGTCTAATCAACCAATGGTAATCCTTGTAGCTTGTGATGATTTTCATCCTACTCTCTTCCATTTGCGCGGTTATCTTGACGATATCAGACTTGGTGTACTCATGGATGGCTTGTTGTACCGCAACCACGCTGTTTTGGCTCCCTCGGAGCAAGCTCTTCAAACGTCCATGAGATCCTTCCGCGATACTTGTCGCCTCATTCTTGTAATGCATGTGTTGGTAGGTGTAAGCATAGACAAAATTTTCCTTGTACGGATCCAACAATTCCTTCAAGCAATAAACCACACATTTCTGGTAATCCTTCTTCCATAGCCCAATAAAACTCTCCCAATAAGATTCGAACTCGGCCACGGACATTGAGTGTACCATTAAATCCCAATGATGTTGAAAAGCCTTCCATAGTAACCCTTTCGCTTCATACTCTGATTTGCTTTTCTTCTTGTCCTCCTTTCGTTGTTCCGGAGTTAGTTTTTGAAGACGCTCATCTTCCTCCTTTTCACGAGCGGTACCTTTTTGTGGCTTTGGCCTTTGGATATGACCCCTACAATTACTTCTAATATTGCATTGTGTGTGCCATGTGCAAATAAAATGCTTAGCGTCCGGAAAAACCACTCCTATGGCATTCATTAGTGCTTGGTCCTTATCCGTTACTATGATCCTCAGAGTTTGATCGCCACGGTATATCTCCTTCAAGGTCTCTAGCATCCAAGTAAAACTCACATCATTCCCCCGATCCATAAACCCCCATGCTACCTTGAAAGTTTGCTTGTCGTAAGTATGGCAAGCTATGTTTAACAACGACATGTTGTACTTGTTGGTCTTGTACGTACAATCTATTAACAAAATTTGATAGAAGCATTAGGACAACTTGATCATCTCCGGATGCGCCAATAAAATACGAGTCACTTTGCCTTCCAATACCTGCTTCCTCATTGTGTATCCGTGTTGATCGGCTAACCACTGAGATTGTTCCATAACCGCTCTACCATCCCATTCCCTCTTCCTAAAGGCTTCTTTTGCCGTGTAAATTTGCCTCAAAGTGTACAAGTTATCCTTATCATCCTCCTTAATCTTCCTAAGGATGTCACTTGGTTTACACGCTTTCATCGACCTTACTGTTTCCAATTGATATGGTTTCAACCCACAAACGGCCGCGTGTCCAATAAGAGTTTCCGGATCATCATGATTATGACAACCATTCATCACTTTCTCGAGCTTGTATACCTTACCATTGGGTCCACTGGGTCTATTAACTATAATCTTAAACGGGCAACCATACTTCTTTGATTTAGTAATGTATTCCCTTGTCGTCTTCTTCGCGTACAGTCTGTCCTTTGCCAAGTGACTTTCTTGCTTTCCACCTCTCTCACAAACAAGTTCCAAACGATCTTTTTTTGAACGACGACCTAAAACTAATGCGCATTTGATCTCTATGCCCTTGTCTATAAACCATTGCTTTTCATCGTTTCTTTTTTTCCATTCCAAATTGGTGAAATAGTGGGCAGAGGTATCAGCACCCAGCGGAGATATGGGTTTGGGATGATCTTCGTCGAACGCCGCAACAATCTACAACATATATTGAAAGGTGTAGTATTTGGAATCGGTTTATGTGTCATAGTCGAGACAACCGATTATTAGGAATCGGATTATACGAGCAATTATAAAGTCCGATTAAGGACATGATGATTTCAGAGAAAAATTTCTATATTTTACAATCAGTTGACATTGCATAACATGTAATCCGATTTTGGTCATCTTTTTTTCTGTATCATTTGGTCTCCACAATCGGATTAAATATATACGTAAATGAACCGATTGTGAACTTCGTGAATTTTACTGGAAAATCCAAGTGAAGGTATCGACATATGCACATCACCAACATAAACCGATTTTGGTCACGTACCCATCGCGCGCGCCAAAAATTTACTACAATCGGATTATATGGTGATGAACAACAACCGATTATGATACCCAATTTGAGGATTTTACCCAGAATCGGTTTATGTGGTGATATCGAATAAACCGATTCTGGATTTTTTTTTTGAATTTTTTCCCTTTTTGGCGATCGAGACGTGCAAATACATGTTTGTAGATCGTTACAACTCATACCTGTTTATTAGAAGCATTTTCACCTTCTTCTTCCTGACGATATTGTTCTTGTGCTTGAATAATATCCTCAAGCATTCTTTGGTTGACATTCTCTTCTTCATTCAACAAATTATCCAATTCGGTAGGATCGAAATCAAGACTATCAGATGCACCCACTTCTTCATCACTACTAGAGTCTTCATCATCACTATAAAGTTTCATTTTTGCTAAGAAAATCACAAACCCTAGTTTTTTCTTTTTTCCCTCTACTTCTTCTTTCCCTCCAAACCTTAAAAGAGGAAATGAATTTCTACTCTAATCCTAACACTATCAAACTCAAACACTAATTAATTTCACTAATACTAACTTAATTAATCATCACTAATGAATAAGGGCATATTAGCCATTAACATAAATAGGAGGATAAGGGGTTTCCATAGATTACTTCTTGATGACCCTTTTTGTTTTTTAGTGATAGGCCCAAATTAATCACAGTAAACCCCAATTTAGCCAGGAAAAATATCTACAAAATGTAAAAATAATATACGCCCCCGTGATAGGAGATCCAAAGCCCACCCCTTAAATCTTCCTATTTAAATAGATAATCATCATGAGGAAAAAATAAATAGGTTAATCACTATGCCGACTGTTGTTTTCTTTACATTTCCCTTGTTATTAACAAATAAAATGGAAAGTAAAGTGAAGCTGAGAAAAGAAAAAAGAAAAGGAAGGGACAAGATCGCAAGACAAAAGAAAAGAGAAAAAGAGAAAGTAAAGTAAAGGTTGAAAAGAAAGTGATGAACACTGACGAATGGATGTCAAAAACAGTGGCCGGCATAAAGGGTCGGACACTATGAGAAGCAGATTATGATCTCTTTTGATATTTAGATCTTGCTTCACAAAATGAAAAGAAAAAAATCATCTCCTTTGATATGTAGTATTTAATAGTTTAATTTTTTTTTTATTGTATTATTAGAGCTCAGGACGTGTTATATTTTTCTAGATTATCCTCTAGAGAAAGCCGGAACAGTCGACATAGCTTGAGAAAAACAAAAACTCCGTGAGTGATTTTCATCGGTAATCAACATGAGTTACATGACAATCCAGGAACATACCATCGTTTGTTTTCCAGCCCATGAACTGATAGGACATTGTCACTGGTACCATGTTGTTTCTTTCGGTTCCCAAAATCTGATACTGAACTTGTTTCTCGTCATCTTGCATTGTACTACCCCATGGCCCATTCAACTCAATATATTTTGTATAGATCGTAGGATACTGTAAGTCTGTAACTGAGCCGTATAATTAAAGAGTAATTCTGGGTGAACCACCCAAAAAAACAACAAAAAAACCCGCCCCCACAGAGAATTTTGATATTTGTTTGTTGTCCCCAGTGGGCCCCACCCCTCGGGAGTTTAGCTGGGAGCCGATATATTGTGTTTGGACGATTTTTTTGGTAGCTTTTTTCTTGGTCTGTTAAGACTTTTTGATAATTAAATCATTGGTGGGTGATCATGACAAGCCCCCTTTTCACAGCACAACGAATCTACTTTCCCATTTCCCATATGAATAGAAGAAAGGGTTTTTAACGAGCTCAAAAAAACAGCTCTCAGCTGACCTTTTTAAAATTTTATGGAAAATCTTGTAAGAAAATCCAACGGTGATATGGGGAGTGATTTTATTATTGGGATAGGTGATTAGCATTAATAAACCCCACCTTTTTCTTAAAGATTTTCTTGAAAGATACTGGTTAGTCTATTATTTTCGTACAAAAAAAAATTCGGTGTGTTTCATGTTTTTTTGTGGTTTTCTTTTTGCATTATACACAGTTCCGAAACCGGACCATTGCGTATATTCTTCTAATGTGATTTCAGGACAGCCATTTCACATGCTTACTTGAAATCCTAACTAGAGTTTCGTCTACGCAGAGAAAGTGTTTGTTTAAATCTCAAGTTATCTTAGCTTGAATTCTAAGCAACCCCCGGTCTTTAAAAATTATAAATAGAGATACTCTTTCAACTGGAAAATTTAATCCATGACATTTTGTGTCCTAGTTGATAGCTAAAGTCGTCCTCTATTGACTTAGGTTTCCTCTGAGAAACATAATTAGGTCTACGACTGAAAGACTTCGCTTTGGGGATTCATGAAGCCAGGTCCGACTATCTTTATCTTGATAGTTCGTGTACCCTGATCTTTCTTTTCTGTTATCGAGGTTCTCGTTATCTCTTTCAAGCAAGATAAATAGTAATCTCAAAGTTCTCTTTGTCTCAGACTCTGTGATTCCTCAAGATAGATGTTTGAATACTATTTTTAATTGATAAGTTGAAGATTTTCTTGAGAGGTGGTAAAGAATTCATGCTTATCATCTAACTGAGTGTAAGTGTTCCGAATTTGTGAGGTTTGCTAGCTTTGTCTATTGCAAACAGATTTCCAAGCCTTGATCTTTGATCTAAAGGGAAATCAAATAGGATTATATGTTAGAGGCATATTGGTATTTGAAGCAACTCTTATACTGTAAATGACGTCAGCAAAGGGAATCAATTGCATAGATCCTTGCGAGGTTCAAGAGACGTAAGGAGCACGACTGTAACTGAATCGCTTGGAGGGTGGATTCAGTCTCAACTCCATTCGAGTTTGAAGTCTGATAGTAGGCTAGTGTTTGTAGCGGCTTAATATAGTTTGGTGTTCAAATCTGTATGAGGTCATGTGGTTTTTCTTCTATTGCAGTTTTCTCGTTAACATTACTTCTGGTGTCTTGTGTCGTTCCTTTTCCGCATTATATTGTTTCTCTTTATAATAGGAGTTATACAAGTTGTACGTATTCAATCTTAGTATATACGTCCATATAATTATAATCGATTATGAGACTTATTTCTTGTAGAATTCGTATCTTGAAAGATATATAACAAGTTTATTACTTGGCAGAATTCCGATTGGATTATTTGGATGTGACGAGGTTGATCTTGGATATTCATTTTTTAGATCGTCTAAGTACTCTTCTTAACAACCAGGTTCACAGACTTCATAGTCTATAAGTACTGATTGATAAGAGATAGAGTTATAAACTATACCTACATATTATCAAAGATCATTAAGTTGGCCTGCTTGCAATTGTATAAGGTTTTGTCCATACATATGTAAATGGTGATTTTTGGACCGAGGGTAAAATGGTCATTTATAACCCAAGGGTAAAATCATAATTTGGTATTCTAAGGAAAAATCGTAACTCTGCCAAAACGACCAACCTAGCAGAGATACTCAGACTCATGAATATGGCTAGTCGATAGGCCATACAAAGAAGCATATGAGCTTCAACAATACGAAGCCCAAGAAAGAATGATGTTCAACTCCCGAAGAAGGAGAATCTAACTCAAATCTGAAGAATCCTGGTTAGGCCTGGAAAGCTCTCATCACTCCAAGGAAAATAGCTTCATCACTCAGAGGCGTAGAGTCTTCATTGCTCGAAGGAGAAGAGTTTCATCGCTCAGAAACGGAAAACCTCCATCACTATGGGGAAAAGAGGATTTGTTGTTCAGAAGCAGAGAGCCATGTCCATTGGAAGCAAAGATCCTTTATCTCTTGAAGGCAAGAAAATCCAATCATTTCAAAGAGAATGGGCTTTACCACTCAAAGATATAAGATCTCATATGTCAATGGTTGATCGCCTCAGCCAAGGTCAAATAGCTCGCCTCAAGGTCAAATAGCTCGCCTCGGACGAAGTCAAACAGTTTGCCTCAGGGTCAAATAGATATCTCGCCTCATCCTAGGTCAAACAGCTTACCCCAAGATCAAATATCTCGCCTCAGCCAAGGTCAAACAGCTCGTCTCAGCCGAGGTCAAACAGCTCTCCCCAGGGTCAAATATCTCGCCTCAGCCGAGGTCAAACAACTCACCTCAGGGTCAAACAACTCGCATCAGGATCAAATATCTCAGCTCATCCAGGGTCAAATAGCTCGCCCCGGCTGAGGTCAATCATCTCGCCTTAATGTTCACAATCAGGCCATTATAGGCCTCAGCCAAGCTTGCACTCTTCACAGGACACACATGGCTATGGCAAGGCTTCTGAAGCTCTTTACATGACTCTAAAGAACCTCCACGTGCAAGCGCATGTAAAGTTGTAACAGCTCAGAAGAATGCGAACACGTCACACGACACATCATATACAAAGGCTCAGAAGAATTCTAATTCTTTTTCTCTTAATTTTTTGATGTGGTCTTGTAATCACTATGCTGACTGTTGTTTTCCCTTGTTATCAAGTATTAACAAATCAAATGGAAAGTAAAGTGAAGCTGAGAAAAGAAGAAAAGAAAAGAAAAGGAAGGGACAAGATCGTAAAACAAAAGAAAAGAGAAAAAGAGAAAGTAAAGTAAAGTAAAGGTTGAAAAGAAAGTGATGAACACTGACGAATGGATGTAAAAAACAGTGTCCGGCATAAAGGGTCGGACACTATGAGAAGCAGATTATTATCTCTTTTGATATTTAGATCATGCTTCAGAAAAAGAAAATAAAAAAATCATCTCTCTTGATATGCAATATTTAATAGTTTAATGTTTTTTTTATTGTATTATTAGAAAAAAGTCGGAACAGTCGACATAGCTTGAGAAAAACAAAAACTCCGTGAGTGATTTCCATCGGTAATCAACATGATTTACATGACAATCCAGGAAGATACCATCGTTTGTTTTCCTTCCCATGAACTGATCAGGACATTGTCACTGGTACCATGTTGTTTCTTTCGGTTCCCAAAATCTGATACTGAACTTGTTTTTATCTTGCATTGTACTACCCCATGGCCCATTCCACTTAATATATTTTGTTTTGTATAGATAGGATACTATAAATGAGCCGCATAATTAAAGAGTAATTCTGGGTGAACCACCCAAAAATAAAACCAAAAAAAAACCAAGATAGAAAAGAACCTAGCTCTGCTTCGTCATCCTGACGTAAGCACTCAATTCCTCTTCATGTTCTCTAAAACTTACCAACTGAGAATCCATCCTACTAGCATTCATCAATCAATCCTCTTGTTTGTAATTATTATCAGTAATTATATCATCTACAAAGCCTATTTCATTCTCAATACTACCTTTGATCGAAGGTTTTTCTCAAACAAAAATTATTTCAACAAAAGAAATTACAAGACCACATCAAAAAAATTCCAAACCAAAAGTAAACAGTTCATCCATTTCTACTCAAAAAGTTTCCAAGCTAGTATTCATCATTACAACCAACTTCTACTTCCAAGCACTTACTATACCAGTTATTCCAAACAAACCTGCATCTGTACTGCGCATTACAAACACCATTCCCAACACCAAAAAACTAGAACTAAAGCAAACATTCTACAAATCAAGAAAAATTTCTGAACATCATCACTTGTATGCAGCAACATAACCACCAAACTAGAAGGAAAGCCGACCGAAAGATTGAAAAGAACATCAGTATCTACACCAACATCTGCAACAAAATCAGGAAGAGGAGGAGCAAGAACAAGCATCGAAAAAATTGTTTTGTTAAAAACATGTTGATCGTTTTCAAGCTTTTTTCTAAACCTGAAAATCTAGCCTTTTCCGACACTTGTGAAGAGACTACCAAAAGTCTTCTTCATCAGTACTCCATCCCTCCTCTTCATATCTCTCACTATCATCACCGTCAGTTGTCGCAGGTGAAGTATCACTTGCAGATGCAGAATTCTCACTGTCAGCTTCTTCCTCAGTCCCCTCCTCTGCTGTCTCGTCCTCTAACATCTCTGCATCTTCACTTTTTGGCTCACCCTCCTGCATGGTTCTTGTGAAAATCTTCGGATTGGCAAGTTCATACTCAAACCAATTCCTCAACTTCCTTTCATGGTACTTCTCCATCCTCCTCTTATCCTATGCAGCATCTGAATCAAGTTCACTGGTATCAACCTCCTCTAAATCATATTTAAAACCTTCATCAGAATCACTTTCAGTCGCACTTCCATATCGTTTACATTTGGAATGCTTCTCTGCCCATTCCTCATCCTTTTTATCTCTCCTTGCTAAATATTTTGGCTTCCATGCAGCGTACAAATTCTCAAGCCTCTCTTCTTCTTTTTGACGAATTCTCTCTTTGTCTTCTCTCTGACAGATCAGCTCATATGCACGACGATCAATTTCTGCTTGAATATCAACCCTCAAATTCTGAAGTTCTGCAGTACTCAAAGAGAGAGCAAGAACCTTGGCTTGTTCATACTCTGCAGAAGATGGTGGTTCAACCAGAAGTCTCTCATCATCGGCGCCTGGAAGATTCTGACCATTTTGATCAGCCATTATCTAAACCTACAATCTCTTCTTTAACTCTTTCCCTTTCTGAGCAAAATCTCAAAGAAAATTACTTTAGCTATGATAATCTCTTGGCTAAACATCCCTTTAAAGACCCAATTGTGCCTATTAACTCCCATTTATGGCGCTTGGTTAAGCGTCATGTCGCTTTGTTGACCACGCCCATTCAAAACCATGCGTATTCTTTTCACCTTCATGATCATAATTACACTATACATACCTATTTTCAACACCTAAAAATTATTATAACCATTACTCCTATTGGAACTTCTATTAAGGGAAGTATGGGTAGGTCATCTAACTTTGATATAATACCTTGGGGTCTAATTAATTTTTTTTGTTTTATGCAGATTAGGAGAATGCAGCACCTGTTGAGAGGCACCATTGAGGTTTGGGGCATGTCTGCCAGATGGGTTATTTCCAAAACAAGTTTAATCATCAAAACCAAACCTATTTCTAAAAGGCATATTATCAACCCGAATTGCAACCCACCACATATCTTTTCCCACCATTTCTACTCCTTTAACCCTCACCACCCACTTTGTTATATCAATACCATTATTACTCTTGGCAGTTTCTACCATCATACCTACGCCTATCTAAAAAAAGACAAACCCATTTATGATTCACCAAATTATAATCTCATCATGCTTATGTACCACCCATATATATCCCAGAAAAGTTCTCAATGGATCATTGGATTTGTCCATACTTGGTTCTCTTATCATATACCTCACGTGAATACAAATATCTCAACCATGTCGTTACACATAAAATTTGGGAAAGACAGGGACAACTCGTATGATAAATCCTGTCTCCAAAGCAGAAGTAGCAGTACAACAAAAACTACTTTACACTAATTTTCTCCTGAGATTTCGTCAAACTTTATTCAACAATTTTTTTCATTCCTTTTTAAGGTTCAAACACATAAAAAAATAAAAACCTATTGTCATCTCTTAATCCATATAGCCTGTGATCTCTACCAGGATAGTACCAAGAATAGATTCTTTTCCATACATCTTCATATTATATGTTTTATCTGTGTCCCTCACCCCAATCAATCTATATTCATATATATCCAGTCTACTTACCAAATGAATCTTTCTAATCTATCTGATAACTCTCAAAAGATAAACCAAGAAATTCAAAGCCTGTCTACTCAAATGGCTGAAAAATTAACTTTACCATCTTTACTTTCTTATCCAGTTTTCATTGACAAAACTGTTATTCTAGCTGAATCTGACAGTAATTGGAAATGGTATATGGTGGGATATTTATGCTGTGAAACTCTTGTTCCTACCTCCTCTATCCGCTACTACATCTGTAACCAATGGACTCTTGCTCAATCTCTCACCGTTACAACATTTAGCGGATTACGAAACAAAGTTCTCATTCGGTTCTTAGCTTAAGATGATTTTAACAGAATTAATTTGCAGAGGCCTTGGTTTGTCTGTGGGTATCTAATGGTGCTAAAAGTTTTTCCAATAGAGGGCTGGCCAGCAAATCACCAACTTTCTTTCACTGAAGAATTAATGTGGTTTATCTTGTGCAATATTCCAAAAGAGTGTACTGAATTTGAAGATCTTCAGAAACTTACTTTCAAGATGGGAGAATTTATTGAAGCTCTAGATCCTCATGGAAATCATCCTTTAAAGAAGAATGTTAAGGTGTGTCTCAGGATTCCAGTGCAGAAAGCTTTACCAGTAGGTATTCCCCTGTTTACAAGTGGAAGAACTCAACCATTCCTCATTGAATGCAGATACATCAAAGTTCCAAGATATTTCTGCACTTCATGTCGTGTTCTTGAAGATGTTAACTATCCTGCTTGGAAGTTGAAACAGAAAACTATCAAGGAAAATGCCCCTTCCAGCAGCAAATATATTCTTTATGCTGTCTCAAAGCTCATGATGCCACCTCCAGCAAAAAACAAGCAAGCTGCCTCTACTTCTACTGCAATAATAGACACCATTATGCAACAAACTGAGATTGTGTCAGATACTCAAGTTGAGTCCACTGCTGCTCTTATATGCAACCAAGGAATAGCTAAGAACACTGTACAAAAGATGGAAAACAATGCTCAAAAGGGTTTATCAAATATGTTTCAGATGGGACCCTTTTTCAACAGATCAACAGCTTTGAAGATCTTTGATGTTGGTCTGATTCAACAAAACTCGACTCCGCAGAACAATGGGTTACCGGTTATCTTCAAACAGGTCTCAACTCAGAATGATACTGTTGAAGCCTCTATCCCTAACAATGATTCACTTTTGAATGGTCCAATTCGAACTTCTAACTCTTCTCGAAGGTTCAAAACGGCTGTTTCTCCAAGTCAAACTCCAATTGTCACTAGAGGTACTCTCATTGCTGCAGAGCATGATGCTCTATCAAACCTCAAAAGGAAAAATAACCCGAGAGCTGATCTGAGGAAACGTACCAGAGCTAATTCTTCTGTTTTAGCTAGCATTGTTGTTATCCCAGAAAATCAGGAGACCACTGAACCTGATTATGTTGTGTCCCCTATCACCAATTTGGAGGACTTACCTGTTGTTAATCTCTCCAATTGTTTCCTCAATACCCAACCCTTGATTGAATCCTATGGAATCTATAATGTACCTGCTGATACTTCTCCAAACAACAATGGTGTCCGCAATAATTCTCTTCATAGTGCTGTTACTTCTAATCTCAATTCGTCCTAAGATAATTCTATAAGTGGTGATACTTTCGGTGCTCCTCTTGGTGGTGGGTCTGATTCCACCACTCAGGTAAACTCAAATCCTTTACCCCCTTTAATTGATTTTATCAATTCTGTCATTCCTAGAAATCAATTTCCTGTCAGTAATGTCAATTTGCTAGCTTGGAACATTAGAGGTTTGGGCAAAAAATATGCCAATAAAGAACTTAGTTTACTATGTATAAATGTCAATCCTGGCATCATTTTTCTATCAGAAACCAAAATGAACAAAGATCTGGCGGATAGAAAGTTAAAAAACATGGGCTTTCCTTGCACTTTTAATGTTTCTAGTATTGGTAGGAGTGGTGGTTTAGTTCTGGCTTGGAAGAAGGAAATTCAAATCAACATTATATCATCCAGCATGAGGGGCATCTATGTTACTTCTACTGATATTGTTCACTCTAAAACTTGTCACATCCATTTTATGTATGGTGAACCTAGTAGTAGTTTGAGAAATGCTTTTTGGGAACAATGTCAACAGTCTAATGCTCCCTTAGATGAACCAGTTTTCTTTATAGGTGATTTTAATGCTCTTTTAGGAACTGAAGTTAAAAAATGGAGGTTTAGAGGTTGATAATTCTGATTTCTTAAATCTTAGGAACTTTTGTCCTGTTTTCAATTTGCATGATCCTGGTTTCTCTGGTCCTAGATTTACTTGGTACAATATGCAGCAGGGTCCTAATTTAATTCTTTAAAGATTAGATAGATGCCTTATAAACCAATCTGCTGAGGATTTATGCCCTATACTTTGTGTTAATAATCTACCCAGAGACTCTTATGATCATTGCCCCATGCATATTGGTTTCAATTATGAGGATGTTTGTATGCCTAGGCCTTTCCACTTTATGGCTATGTGGATTGAAGATCCTACTGGTAGAAACATCATTGCTAGCTCTTGGTCTGTTAATGTGGTAGGTTCCCCTTCCTATAAATTGAACGCTAAGATTTTAAATACCAAAAAAAGGTTTTAGGGACTGGAACAAACTTCCTTTGGTAATATTCAAACTAATATATCTACCATTAGGAAAGATTTGGCAGAAGTCCAGATTTCTAATCCAACTTATACTAGTACTACCTTCTGACTCAAGGCTAGACTGAAATATCTGTATAATCTGGAGGAACTATATTGGAAGGATAAGTCTAGAGAGGTTTGGCTCATGGAATGTGACAGAAACTCACCCTATTTTCATAGAGTCACCCTCTTTAGGAGAAAAAGAAATGCTATTAGTTGGATAAAGGATTCCACTAATACTATTCTAACTGATAGAGATAGTATTGGAACTTCTTTTATAAATTATTTCAAAAATTTGTATTCCTCTCATCCTTAACAATTTCAAGATGAAATCCTTGTTGATCTCCCCTCCCATTAAGTTTTCTACTGAAGGTAACTCTCTTCTAAATTTACCTCTTACTGCCGAGGAAATTAAGAATGTTTTTTCAAATGGAGGAAAAAGGCTCCAGGCCCTGATGGTTTAACATGCCTGTTTTATCAAAAAAATTGGGATATAGTAGGTGAGGCCATCATTGACATGACTCAAACCTGCTTCAGGACAGGGCATATTGCTAAAGTTTTTAATCATACTAATATTTCTCTCATTCCTAAGGTTCCTCTTGCAGAGCTTGTATCCTAGTATAGACCAATAGGGCTTTGCAATATCATTTACAAAATCCTTTCGAAAACTCTTGCTAATAGACTTAAACCTCTTATGAACAACATAATTTCTCAAAATCAAAGTGCCTTCATTCCTAAGAGGAGTATTTATGATAATATTCTGCTAGCCAATGAGGCTATATTTGCTATCAATCAATGTGACAAAATTGAAGGCATAGCTGCCATTAAACTTGATATGTCCAAAGCTTATGATAAGCTTGAATGGTCTTTTCTTGAGAGTGTCTTGACTAGAATGGGTCTTTCTAACCACTGGATTAAACTCATAAACCAGTGTGTTTCTACAGTTTCCTACTCTGTCCTTCTCAATGGCATCCCTACTGGGTTTTTTCAACCTGAAAGAGGCCCGAGACAGGGGGATCCACTATCCCCCTATCTTTATATCATCTGCTCTGAAGCTCTATCTTCTTACATTGATAGCTTTCAAAAGAAAGGAATTTTAGAAGGTATCAAGGTTTGTAAAGATGCTCCAGAAATGACACATTTGCTGTTTGCTGATGATTCTCTTTTGTTTTCTAAAGCTACTGTTCAAAACTTTCAAGTTATTAAAGATTATCTTCAAAAATACTGCCTGGCCTCTGGGAAAGAAATAAACTTTGATAAATATGGTATTTTATTTAGTAGGAAAATTCCTGAACACAAGAAAACTCTTCTGGCTAACATTCTAGAGATTAAGAGCAGAGATTTGGGTGAAAATATCTTGGCACTCCTACAGTGTTTCAAGCCTCCAAAATTCAAACCCATATGAGTATTTTCGAAGCTGTGGATGCCAGAATCTCCATATGGCTACATAAGCTCTTGTCTCAAGCTGCTAAAACTACTTTAATTAAACATATTGGTCAAGTTATTCCCCTTTTTCAAATGGGAGCTTTCTTATTCCAAAACATCTGTGCAAACAAATGGATTCCCACCTTTGTAAATTCTGGTGGGAAGAGACTTTAGATCCCAAAGACAGGAAACCTCATCTTTTAGGATGGGACATTCTATGTTCCCCTAAGGATGAAGGTGGTCTAGGATTTAGAAAGGCTGAGTTAAATAATCTGGCTATGCTGGCTAGGAATGCCTGGAGAATTCTAGAAAATCCTACTTGTATGCTAGCTACTATTCTTAAAGCCAAATACTTCCCTAGAACTGATTTATTGAATGCCAAGTGTACCATTAAGTGCTCTTGGACTTGGAAGTGTTTGCATGCTATAAAAGAACTTATTAAGCCTTCATCTCCTGGATTGTTGGGGATGGTCATTTCATTAACCCCTGGTGCAACAAATGGATCCCATCTTTGGGTACTGCTACACCCAACCCTTTAGTCCCACCTGATCCTAGTATCAAAGTCTCTTATTTCATTGATTCTCATACCAGAACTTGGAATTTGTCTAAACTCAACACTCATTTTGATAATGCTTCTGTTAAGAAGATTTTCACCATTCCCTTAAGCCAGCTATGCACTCCTGACAGGAGGGCTTGGGATTTTTCGAAGAATGGCAAGTTTTCTTAAAACCACCGTAAGTCAATCAAAACAATCAAAAACTAAAATAAACTGCAATTATCTAGTTTCCCACCAATGGTACTAATAGATCTTCTCAATCCCAAAGATATGCAATAAACACAAAATCGGTTTTCATAACTCCTGGAAATGCACTGTCCAAATATTGACCGAAATCCCAATAAAAAAATCTATAATCAGTAAATGCACATTACTAATTATTATTTTCTAAAGATATGCATTTAATTGCTTGAAATTAAATAGCATATAAAAACTAAGAAACCTTAATTAAAAGATTCTCAATTTATTTCGATCCTAGGATTCTCCTTTAGCTATTAAGGAATATCTTTGAACAATTAATGATAAGAGTTACTGCACATGTTCAAAGTATGTCGACATCTTTACTTTGCAAGTCCTTTTTCATACTTACAATCTTGGAAACGATTTTTCACACTTCCAAACAAGTTTAGAATTGGTTCATCTGAATTCCAAGAACTATGTGATTGATTATCCTATCAAATCACCAATTATGGGTTTCACGGTTCTACCAAAACAAGTTCGGTTCTACCTCCAATGTGAGTACTGTGCATTGTCACACAGTTACCAAAATTCGGTTGAATAGGTACTAGGATCGGTTCCCCACAACTTATGGTAACTACCTGTATTCGGTTGCACATGTCCATAGGATCGGTTCCCCCAAAACTACAAACTTGTTGCACATGTTCATAGGATCGGTTCCCCCATCTACTAAAAATGTGTTGCACCTCTTACAAGGATCAATTCCCCTTTTGTAAATTTGTTGCACCTCTTACTAGGATCGGTTCCCCAATTGCTAGATAAAAGTTGCTATTTACAAGGCATCGATCATACCATCTTGAGTGATTACTTAAGATCGGTTTCACTAATAAAAGTCATACCAATACATAAGTCAGGTATTGTGAATAGTTGTACCAAGATACATAAACAAGTTTATGAGCGGTTATACTAAACACACATATTGGTAATTCAAAATATATATTCAATGAATAACAATACCAATAAGCCTAGCGATTTCCCTTTCGAGTCACAAAACGAGTTTATGAACTTACTTCCTTTAAACGAATGTAAAATATTGTTTCCTAGGATGAAATCTTAACTCATACCCATACATAATCACAATAGCATTCATACGATTATGTCGATGTCTTATATACAAAGTTTAATGGTTAAGAAATAAACCTCGTATTGTATTCCTTAATAACTAGAGTATCATACACAGCTTCGCAGTTATGTTTTCAATATGCACGACTTGAAAGATACGTTAGGGAATGAAACAGTTCAAGTCAAATATTACTAACCTCAAGAGGAAGTATGATGTTGTCGTTGTAGTTCCATACTTCTTCACATTCTTCAAGTCTTCATGTAATACTTGTAAGTCTCATGTCCTAATACTTTCAAGCTAACCTATACGAAGTTGGCTCTAGTATATAATCAAGCGACTCTTTAAATGAGTTTTGATTCACTAAAATATGACAACCAAACTTGACATACCAACGCTTGGTGGGTTCAACCGAGCTATGCTCTAACAATCTCCCCCTTTGTCAATTTTAGTGACAAAACTCTTATATCATATGGATAAACAAATTACAAAAATTCATTATACACATACGCTTGATTCCAAGTTCAACAGCACAAAACCTGCATTAAATTCAATCCTTAAATGCCGCTGCTGACATTATAATAACAAAGCTAATACTCCCCCTAAAGGTAAGATAGGTAGATTTTCAATCCGCACGTCTTTGTTATTTCCATGTAGTTCCTTATAACTACGTCTCATATGATATGTGACTCCCCCTTAGTCTAGGCTTTCACTCTTTTCGTTAGAATAAACGTTTTAGCACAAATGTCCTTTCCCTTAGTGATACCAACTCACAACAAGTCAATATCACTTGTTTACTCCATATATTTCTCCCCCTTTTTATCACAAAATGACAAAGAAACGAAAAAATAAAGGACAAACCGAAAGGATCTTACAAATCTCACAAAGAGAATTTGCAAACCTATAAGAGTTGAGCACGAGGGTTTTGCATACCATTTTAGATAACCAATATCAAAACCAAAACTACAAGTAATTTGGTTTTAACATGTTATCTAGGAAACAATTGCCCGAAGCAATTTTCCCTAATAGTTTAGCAACTCAAAAATCGACTAATCACCTTAGTTCTTTTGCTAAACCGATTGCACAAGTACAATCGCTTGTTCGATAAGACCAAAATAAAGATAAGAATTAACTTTATTTTTCTCATCAGGCTCTAATTATTTTCAATAATAACTTAGACCTTTCACTTTTAAGCAAGACAAATACTAGGTTAGTTAACTAATAATTCTTGTTAAGGCATTCGGTTAGACTTGAATAACCGAAACCTCCATATTTGATAAGTCTAACTAAGATCCTAAATACTTAGTTTCTCTTATCCGGAAATCCCTTGGACTAAAAAAATGATCCCGAAACACTTTTGTTAAGCCATAAACAATCCATACAAACCAAATAAATCAACTTGCATAATCATTTATCTTAACCGGAAGCAATTGAAACAAACATAGACATTATAGCACCGCAATTGCACCGAAATTTTGTAAGCCTAAACAATTGACACCAAACAATAACGAAAGATAACAATAGTTTTTCTTAACCGGAAACAATTGAATCACAATCAAACATCCATACACAAATAATGGAATAAACATCAATTGTACCGAAATTTTGTTAAGCAAAAGCAATAAAAATATTATGCAATAAAATCAGGCTTTTCTTAAACAAGAAAACAATTAACTAACAAGATTTTACCTCAAATTCCGCATCCTCTTCTCCCCTTAAGATATGTCATTAAGCGCAAGTTCACTTAGAACTCTCCCCCATTGAAGTTGTCATCCTCCCGCCAAAACAAAAGAACAGCAACAAAGATCAACCTTTACCAGAGAAAGGTTGAAAACCGGTTTTAACTATGCGATGCAAAAGTTGAAACCTCGAAATACATATGCTTTTATGCTAAACCAAAAGATTCAACATATTGTGACTTTTTCACATATTGTTTCTACATGAACCCCTCATGATCCTTTGATAAAGCCTACCAACATAGGCCAGAACTTAATCCCGCTAAATCAAAAAGTCACCCAAACCATAAGAGTTCACACAATATGAGATCGAATATCAAGGTTAGAAAACCGAAATCAAACATCGCATAAACATACACAGCAATAGAATAAAGCATTCAAGCACAGACTATGTAACCGAAAACTATCACAAAATTTTTTATAAAATAATAATTTTATTCATAATAAGATAGTTTTATTCATAATAGACTTTAGAATTATTGAAAGAAATCAAAAACTGAAGTCTATTTTTTCCTTCTTGAAGACCAATATTAATCTTCGTGAACATGAGATCTCTTTCGCTTGATAGGCGTGATTCTTCGAATTCCCTGAAGAGATCCTTGATTGAAGTAAAGTTCTTCAACCTTGTGGAAATTTGGTTCCTCTTAGTTTACTCTTCTAGAGAGCAAAGATAGTTGTTTGGGGAGCTGAGCTTGAACAAGTAGCGATTTCTCAAGACTTCGTTTTACTAATAAAACTTCCAACTTTGTTTCGGCACAGGTTCTATCCATCTTGTGAAACTCCTTTTCGTAATCGATCATACATGATGATTGACTTGAACCCATATAGGGAATGGTTCTGAATTCATTGAAGTTATGAGATCCGAAAGTACCATTGTTCAATTTTTCTGCATACCTTTCAGAAGCCCTAGCAGAAAGCTTTGCATGATAATCTGTAAAGTTCATGATTCTTTGTGCTAGGGAGATGAACAAAAATCTCAACAATTACCGAAAAATTATATACTCATAAGTTTCCAAAACCAGATTTATCGATTATGGAAAAACAATTATTCTGTCTCAATATGAAATAACCAAAATTTATTAATATTAAAACTTTTATAGGAAATGTGTTCCTGTCAATATTTTTGTAGATCTTGCAAGTTCTACACAGTTGTGCAATATACACTGGACTCATCAAACAATTGTTTAAGCACAACAAGAGCCAGTGCGTTTCTCAACCGATACTAAGTATTTGGTTGAGACAGACTACTCTTTACACGAGTAAAGGTGAGTCTCCCTTTATCTTTTCTTTTTGGAACTTTATTTGTTTTGGTGGACAACCCAAACATATCATAGAAATGACTATCATCAAGATATTTAGGTATTACCTCATGTGTTGATGATCTAGATATTTTTTAATTCTTCCTTTTGTTTAGTTCTGTTGTCTTCTTAGGGATCCACTTCCACGCGTTTCCAGTCTTCTGTCTTTCTTTCTTACAGTGATGAGTAGTTCTTGCTGAATTTTTCAACCTAATAAGGTCAGTCTTATGTAAGAGATTTCTCGAAGAGGATTTCTCATAATATTCTTGACTAGAGATTAAACTAGCAAATAGTTGACATTTTTCAATAACATGTCCTTTGGTTCCACAACCATAGCATCTTTTGCGATGATGTTGAGCACTTTGCTGTGAGATGTTCATCTTAGATTTTTCCGAGAATCTTAATGCACTCTTAGAAGATGAAACTTTCTTTCGAGAGTTTTTCTTTCTTTTTTAGAGAAAGATTGGATCAGGTTTTTTGGATTTCTCAAAACATGATGTATCCGAATGATCTCCTGATACTAACAAATGAATTTCATCTTTAAGACAGCTGACATGTTCTGTGACTGTCTTTAGCTCAGAATCATATGAGTTTTTTAATACATTATATTTATCTATAGCTGTTTTTCTCAAGACTTCAGTCTTCTTTTCTTGATCAATGCTTTTCTTTAGCTTCGATTCTAAAGAAAGAGTCCTTGAGGTAGACGTAGTCTTGAGAGAGTCTAACTCAACTTTAAGGTCTGTTAGATCAAGGTTGAGTTGATCTTTTTCATCCTTCATAAGACACAAGTCTTCAAGGAGTTTTCCTTCCCTTTTTAGTGCAAGAGTGAGTTCTGTTGCACACGAGAGAAATTCATTACTTAGTTCATCTAGCTGTGAAGCCTCTATATTCACATAATCACTTTCTTCTTCATCCTCATGAAGTGATTCATAATCTGAATCATTGATTGTGAATATAGGACTTAGCTTAACATCTTCCAGAGTATGTGAGGACATATTATCGTGAGAGTAGGTAGAACATGTAGAAGATGCTCCTTCTAAGCATTTGCTGAAATTAAACCCATAGAGAGTTTTTCCAAGATCTTGTGATACGTTAACTGAGTCTTTCTTTATAAGTTTAGCCTTGCTTTTCTTATTTTGACTCATATCTTATAGGTCGGATCGCACCAAACACAGATTGTTAGATCTTTTCGTGTTTGCCGGCTCTGATACCAATTGAAAAGATGAGGGTACCCAAATATACCTAAATCTAAAACTTTTCCACCTATAAGTCCTTTTCCGAAAGTGATTATATATGGACTAAGTCGAGACAATACAACTAATCGTTTCACACTTCGTGTAATCGTCTATGGATACGAGATCAAGACAATACAACAACGAAGTATGTTTACTTGATAATAGGTTCGGACTTAACCAAACTCTAGGGATTGTCTATTAAGTAAAATAGGAATTAACGTTTGTGTATTTTACTTCTAATATAATAAAACAATTATAATTGCTGAAATAGAAAAGTAAAAGACACAGCAAGATTTTGTTAACGAGGAAACCGCAAATGCAGAAAACCCCCGGGACCTATTCCAGAATTGAATACTCTCAGAATTAATCCGCTATACAAAATCAAACCAACTTCGCATAGTTGAGACCAAGCAACTAAACCTATAGTTCACCTAGTTTCCTCAGTATCCTTGCGCCTCCAACTTGCAGTAAGTCACGTACTTGGAAAAATTCCTTTGGTTCGTATTCCAAACAGTAAAGGAACAACAAATATGTTCGGTAACAACTCTTTTCAAACAAAGTGATATGAGTTTGACAAAGGCTCTTCCGTTTAACCAATAAACTCCTTTGTCGGGTCCTTAGATCAATCTCTCAACAACTACCTAAGTAATTGTTAGATTATGCAATCAATATTATTAATCACAAAGAAGTGTATTGATTCCGATCTACTCAACTAATTAATCTAATCTATCACAAGGATAAACCGATTATAGTTGGATCCCTTTCCAGCCGAAACAAGTATTATGCACACCAAAGATTATGAATCCAAAAAGTTTTATTGTCTTCAATTCTTCTTTAATCTTCAATCAGCACCTGCACACAATCAACTTGAATCTCTTGTGATCAATCATACACAGAACAGAGTTTGTTAACGTTGGATTATCACAAGACGTCTTTAGATCTACAAACAGTCTAAAGATCCCCGTCGAAACTTCGATCTAGTTTGAGTGAATCTTATATCAGAAGAGAAGATCCTATAGCATAAACAAACTAGGTGCAATCAAAGTTCAACCACCGTTAGTCAATCAAATCAATCGAAAACTAAAATAAACTGCAATTATCTAGTTTCCCACCTGTTTTGGGGTAAAAAATTATTCTGCTGGTTTTCTTGAATTTGGGTGTGTTGATGAGAAAAGAATTCAAACCCTAAAAAAATGCACTGCACCGGAGTACTTTAGATTCGAGAGATCAATCTGTACAATCCTGTCCTAAACCAAGAAATGGCCGTTCCAGTCTTGCTTCGGTCACAAAGTGAAGGAGAAGGGTTGATCTTAGGGAGGGAAGCGAAGAAAGTGTTTGAGATCAAAATGTTGAATTATGAAGGTGTGGCTGTTTTATTACTTGTATCATAAAGTGGAACTGGCTTGCATAATGTAAGCTATCAGTTCACGGTGTTTTCTGGATACTTGTGTTGATAACACTTGTGTTCTTTGTTGAAATAGGTTGAAATCCTATTTATACAAGTCATTGAGCGCACCCCTGATCTCGTAGGAAGTGGTAGCAGTTAAGTAGTGGAGAAGTGGGGTTGTGTAAAAAGTGGTGATCACCACGTTTCCATTACAAGGGAAAACTTGGTCACACTTTCACCCACTACTCCCATTACTGTTAACTGTCCTCTCCTGACACTTTCTCGTAATGGGCGTGTTGCACACTGCACATTGTAAACCGCCATACCAATACCCCAGTGAGCATCCCCCAGTTTGTGATATGTTTGATGTCTCGAGTAAACGGTTGAAGTCATGAGACTCGCCGCTAAAAGCAGCATAGAGTGCTTTAAGTCAAATAATAAATTATTTGTGAAATCAATATTTATAAAACATCGCTTATGATCGATGTATATAAAGCATCGCTTTTAAACAAGCAGCTGCAAATAATCGATGTAAGGAAACATCATTGTTTTAGAGCTCGTTCAAATTAGTCGCGAATTGAATGTCTTAAAAAGTAGGATGACCGGACACCTTTGGGAGATCGTTTGGGAACCCTATGGGTGAGCTACCACTTGGTAGATCGCTCCTTGTGGAAGAGGGGTGGCCGATGATCATAGCGTTACCTTGTTGCCTCTTGAAAATAAATCTAAACCATCCGACTAGGCTAGCGAAGTTGGATGGACGAGATGATTTGGGCAGTTGCATACTGCCGTTGGATTATGCAAACAGCGCGACCATCCTCTTTTGGGTGATCGTTCGGAAGCGCTGGGCGCTGGGCCGCCTGAAATTGGATCTAAGCCACTCAATGCGACTGGCGAAGATGGATGGTTTTGATCGATTTGCGACTGTAGTGTGTCGCCGCAACGCAAACTAGGGTTTCCAAAGCAGCG
>JAJJMB010011222.1:7943603-8044314 GCA_023531105.1 Papaver atlanticum | reverse complement strand
GCGTGTTCACCCTACTTTGGGCGAACGATTCTATACACTCTTGGCTTGCCGTGGACAAGTCGATCGATCATGGGTATAGCTGGGTCGTCGGTGAACACGCCAGCACTTCTTTGATCGTTTGAAGGAAAATCTTAGCCGTCCAACTAGGCTAGATAAGTTGGCGGTCGTGATGTGTTTGAGACCGTTCTTGTCAGTTTTAGCTCGTTTGAGATCTTTTTTTTAAAACAGCGCGATCACCCATGTTTTGGTGAGCGTTCAAGGGTGTAGCGGATGAGCTGAAGGAATTTCGACCAGTCGGGATGTTAGTGGGCCCGCCGGTGTTTACCATGATGATTGCCTAGTTCCGCTAGGAGTAGGCTAAGCCTGTTGAATTGTGTGGCCAAATCATGTGGCCGTAATCGTTTTTTAAGACTGATATGGACAGTCTAGATTTTCTTTAAGAATTTGAACGCGTTCGATCGCGCTAACTTTTAATTAAAAAGTGTGTAAACACGCTGATCTCTTTATCAGAGAGTGGTGTAGCCTACTGAGTATTTTCATGCAGGTCTCAATACTGACACTTTGGGAGATTCATGCAACTCCGCTGTGATAAACACGTAAGTGTGACGCATTTTCACCCATAACTACATTATCTAGGACTCATTTTATTTCTAATAAAGTTATTTTAAGTCTTTTCTAGGGAATAAGCTCTTGCGGCAAAATTGGCTCGAAGAGTGGTGATTTGCACCCCATAAGACAAGTGCTAAAGGGACACCCGTGCAGGATTAGGGGGAGGACATCTTCTTCTCAAATTCAAAAAATAAATTTTGGCGGGAAAACCATTACTTCTCTGGCAGAATTTCGATTGGATGTTTGGACATGATTTAGTGAGATTCAATCCCTGAAACTTAGTGGGTAGACGTGATATGACTATAGAAAGCTGGTATAGGTGTTCGTTTGGATCAGAATTGGCTGAATCGTGTCATGGAGCAAAACAGGGAAGCACGTGCATGAGAGAAATATTTCACGGGATTGCATGAGATTTGGAGAATTTGAACGTGTTCTGAATATGTATGATGACTAGAGCAACAGTTTGGAGCGTAAATAAGTTATATTTGGAGATTAATCCAGCTGCAAACGCGTGGAGAAGCTAAAACAGGAAATTATTGCCGTGAGAATAAAAATAATAAAGAGAAGATTTTTTTAAGTTATGGAGGAGATTCGATGCATCTTTCGGGTATAAATAGATTACCCAGGTCATATAGAAGGGGCGTCGAGAGTTTGGGGGGCTGAGAAGGCTTAAGGAGGCGAGAATCAGAGATTTACAGGCTCTGCTGCTGCTGTTTCTGCTGCTGCAGAACTGAAGAACACGAAGAACATAAGACGCCAGAAAACAGTCGTAACTGCTACAATGAATGTGACAGTGCGAGGACAGTCTTATATGCTACAGTAACAACAGCACTTTACAACTATCGTTCTCTATAACAAAGGTTTGTAACAAATATAATTGTTACAAAATCCGATTTTCACCATTTTTTTTTCATTTTCATCAATTATAAAACACTTTTGAGCATTAATAAAGATGAATTTTGAGCGTGTTTCCATGATGATGAGCTAATTCTCGCGTAATCAAGGAAAAGAGGAAGCTATTTATGCATGAATAATTGGTAACTATTCTATTTTTCTCTAATTTGTATTTTATAATTCACTCAATCACTGCTTTGCAGAATTTTAATTGTTTGCATTATTTTCTTAATTAGTTGTGATTCAATTAGATAGATTATACTTTGTTTAGATAATCTATGCTTAGGGAATACAATTAATGTTTGAGAATATGCCTGATTATTTGTGAATTAAGAAATAAGAGATTTAAAAGATAATAAGAGTTTTGGAATTTTTACCATCATTCATTCATGTGTAATAGTGGAATCTTTTGTCTTGGTTATTTTCAATCTTGAAATCAATTTTGGAATTAAATTTCTCTATTTTTAGTTCAAATAAGTCTAAAATCAATTGTTTTCACAAGTCTCAACGAACCTTTTACTACAACAAAGTTGAAATCACATCAATTTTTGGCGCCGCTGCCGGGGATTTTTTTTTAGATTTAGAGTTTTTAGATTTTTATTCTTTTGTTTTTTTTTACGTTTCTTGGATATTTATCTTTTTGTTGCAGGTTTTGAATCAAAGAGGAATTAGAGACGAAAGACCTGGAGGATTAAAAGCTAGACAAAGCGAAAAGAACGGAGAAAAGACGAAGATATTTTATTTTTTAATTTTTTTTTAATTTTTTTAATTAGATTTTATTTATATTTTTTGATTTCATTTTTAGAAATTGTAAATAGGACTTTATTTTTGTAATTTTTATTTTTGAACCTTTTTATTTTTGGACTTTGGACTTGGACATTATTATTTATTTTTGTAATTTCCTGTTTCATTATTTTCTCTTCTTGTAAACACTTTTTGAGCCATGAATACATATTTTTAGTGTGTTTTCGACATGATGAGTTAAACCCCAACACTGGGACGACGGAGGAGGTCGAACTTCATACATGAGTAAATTTATTTTATTCTTTTTTATGACTTTTGCACTAATATTAATTGAAATATGATTTTGATTAATTAGTTTATTTTATTAGATGGGTCATGCTTGCTTAGATGTTTGATGTCCCATGCTTACGATTTATAACTAATGTTTTTAGAATCTACCTTGGCAAAAATAAGAGTCCATGTTTACATTTCTTGAGATAAAATTGTTGAGAATAAATAATTGAACCTTATGTTATGAAGATTGGCCGAATCCTTAGTTCCAGTACCTCTTGCACCATTTGTAATATTATTGTATATTTTTATTAAATTTAAAAACTCGAATCTTCACGAGTCTTAGAGTTCGAATCATTTTTACTACAACTTCAAAATTACATCAATTTTTGGCGCTGCCGACGCGGATTTGTTTTTAGATTTTTATTCTTTTGTTATTTTTTACGTTTCTTGGGTATTTGTCTTTTTATTGCAGGTTTTGAATCAAAGAGGAATTGCAGACGAAAGACCTGGGGGATTAAAAGCTAGACAAAGCGAAAAGAACGGAGAAAAGACGAAGATATTTTATTTTATTTTTATTTTTAATTAGATTTTTTTTTTTAAATTTCATTTTTAGAAATTGTAAATAGGCCTTTATTTTTGTAAATTTTTATTTTTGAACTTTTTTTTTTTTTTTTTTTTTTTGGGACAATGGACTTTGGACTTTAATTTTTTTAAAAACCCTACGGAAGGGTAATAAAATACAAAACTGTTTACAGGGAAGGACGACGATTACGATATCGTCTCGGTCCCTCGGGTTCGTACACTGACACAGGAGTCAGTGGCCCGAGTCGACTACAACCGTTTCATCGCCCTTCTGGTATGGGAGGTGAGCTTCTAAACACTCGTGAATCCCCTGTCAGCGGGTTTACTGTCTTCCTTAAGGTGCATATATGTTGAGGTTCTGAATACGGAATTTAATTTCCTAGTAAAGGGCAAGGCCAGGCCATAAAAGATAAGGGTTCGGATTTCATCACCGTTCTCTTCTTGCCCGCCTTAGGAACACATAACCTACGCGAACCCAAGCTTAAAATACTGATTAGAACGAGACCGATAGGGTAACGAGCTTGTAGGAAAGTCATTCAAAGGGAAGTATTGGGTATCTTATTAGCTTAACTCAAAAGTTCAGGAAGATTACTGTGAGTCGACTAGAGCCTCCCTAACGGGAAACGTTTCCAAAGAGGTAAGGGTATCAAAGCTCCTCTGAGCTTCCCCTACTTCTCTTCGACTCACTTTATTCGGATCGATCTAGAGAGGTTTGCTAAAACGATACCTAGTTGCCTTTTGGAGGAATAGAAGCTGGTCTAGAAACAATCTAAGGGAGCCATCATGCTTTTTGTTTGCTAGATTCAATAGGTTTGATTTGGTCGAGTCAGCCTTGTTTGTGATTGTGTAGAATTCCTCTGTAGTTTGTATTTTCGGGGTGATGAATCCTTTTCAGGAGACGCCACCTGAGATGACGTTACGAGACTATAAGCGTAGAAATTCTCATTATCAGGAGACGTCATCTAAAATAACTCTTGGTGAATATATGCATAGGCAACGGTATGGAGTTTTTTCTCCACAAATGGTAAGTGAAGAATCACCTCTAACTATATATGAGAAGTATTACAAACACACACCACTTAGTTTGGAACTAAGATTGAGAGTTCTAGAAATACCAAAAATTATATGCTGATGATGATGAATCTTGTAGTGACTCTCTGTTCCAGACAGATGATATAGATGACCCTGTGGATGCTTGTGTGGATGATTTGCCTAATTCCATATATGAATCTATCCCACAAGATCATTCACCCGACTTAGAGGTTGTTTCTAGACCCCTAGACTTCTAAAAGTTACCTAATTTAGGGTTAGAATTGTGTGCTTCTAATGTTTTGTTGGATCACTTTGCATCCAAATACGAAGAGGACTTGCCTATTCTCTATACCGTGCATGAGCCAATTGATATTTCTCCAGTCCAAAGGGTATCCCCATATAATGTTCTTTATGTACTTCCTTGCGAAGTAAAAACCAAGTTTGGGGGTGATTTTTTCTTTTTGATAGTTTCACCTTCTTTAGGGAATCATGACATAAGTGTGAAGCTATCATTTGTAAATATTGTATATTGGGTTGATCCCTAAATTTTCAGGTTATTAGTTTATGGGGATCCTTTATGTATATTCCAGTAGGTAATTCTATTTTCTTGTTTTATTTTTATTTGTTTATTTCGCATATTATGAATTTCGCATTTTAATTTTTACGTTGGATGACTTAATTACATTGAAGACAATGTAATGTTTAAGTGTGGGGGAGTGGTTAACTTTTTACTTTTTTTTTCCAAGAAATTTCTTGCATTTTATGACCAGCTGTTGAGCGGGTCTATTGTAGGTTTGCAGGTATATTATGACCAGCTGTGGAGCGGGTCTAAATAAAAATAAAAATATATATATATATATAGAAAATAATAATAATTATGACCAGCTGTGGAGCGGGTCTATTATTTTTGTTTTCTTATGACCAGCTGTTGAGCGGGTCTTTCTCTATGTTACACAAATGACCAAACATTTGTTAAAGGAAATGACCCATACTTTTACGTCTCTCATTCCTAAAACTAACTAACATCACATGTTGATTTTCAACCAATATCCTTATGCAACACTAGTTACAAGATTATTTCCAACATTCTTGTAAATAGATTGAACCCTCTTCTAATAAGCTCATTTCACCATTTCAAGCCGCATTTGTTCCCAACAGGCACATTTATGATAATGTCATAATTGCGCATGAAATTGTGCATACTGTAAAGAAACTTAAGGATAATACAGGTGTCATAGGCCTTAAACTGGATATGTCTAAGGCTTTTGACTGAATCAAATAGTTTTTCTTATTTGATGTCTTACAAAGTTCTGGATTCTCAAACGATTGGTGTGATTTGATATTTCAACGTAGAAGTACGACTAGCATTTCAATCCTATTAAATGGTTCACCATGCAAAACTTATAGACCATCCAGGGGTCTGAGACAAGGCAACCCCTTGTCTCCATACCTGTTTATTATCTGCACGAAAGCATTTTCAAGGTATCTTATTCATTCTGAAAATTTGAACCTTGTTCATGGAGCTGGAGTAACTTGGAATGCTCCTAGCATATCACACCTTTTGTTTACAGACGATTGTCTACTCTTTTATCAAAGAGAGAGCCGGATATCTTCGTAGGGTTTGCTTATGTTCATCTTCTTTGATTCAATTAATTTTTTTGTGATGAACTCCATAGCTATGAGTAGTTAAATCTTATATTATTGGTTAAGGATGTAGTCCGATTTCTAAAACTTGTGCTTGATTTATGTATTAGTTTTCTCTCTTTGTTTTCGTTCAAACTTCTACTGCTTTTATAATCACATGATTGATGTATTGTGATAGGATTTAGGTGTTCGTTTAGTTAAGTGGCCAATTAATTGAACTTGCATCCTTGTCCATAGCTAATTTAGGGTTTTTCATCAAGCGACAACCCTGAATACAAGTAGCATGGTATGATTACGGTTTGTAGTGATACACTCTTGTAATCATATGTAGAGTTTGACCCTTGTCCGAATTGTCATCCGCAATGTATGACAATTGCATTGATCAGCCTATTTCTGAAACTTAATGCTCCTAGGAATTGAACTTAATTAGCGCAAGGCGTTAGGTTATTCTTTAGGTAGAATTCATATCCGCAGCTCTAATGTGTGTGTTGATGAACTTACGAAATTTACGGATTATCTTGCTCACTTGATAGTCTAGGGCTTTTGATAACAAAAGAGATTAAATTGTAATTCTAATCATGTATGCAAGCACATGTTTAAGATTGAAGATGAATTCCTTGACCAATATCTTTCTCTCATTGATTATTTCTCCAATTTACTTTGCTTTTGATTTACTTTTATTGCTTACATAAAAATCAGAAATCCCCCCAATTGGTTACTTTAGGAAATTGAATACATAATAACTACAATTGCCTCTCTGTGGAAACGAACTTTTTCTTATCATATACTTTAGGAAAGTGAAATTATTTTTGACGCATACGACAGCGATCAAGAACCTTCCGATTCGCCGAATGATGTTCAACCTTCACGACCTAATGTTGGTGAAACTGAAGTAGTTTGGAAGGAGCAACAGTTAAACAATTTTGATTACCAAGTTGATGAGGAACTCAACGAGGAACCAGATTCAGTAGAGGGGGTGTTAGCATTGAATATGCATTAATTGCACCCCCTCATTTAAGTATAAAGAGAGGTTCATAAAATTAATCTGGCATTACGACCGTTTTAACCAGAAAGGGAAAAAAAATTAAGAGAGGAATTTTCCAATCGAGAAAATAGAAAAATCTAGAAGGTGAATATCTCAACAACAACAATATAGCACCACCCGATTTAGGCCTTGTGAATAGTGCAACACGTGTTTTTTTTGCCGCGAATTGAAATGAAAGAATCAGTGGTATTGCTAATAAAATAGATAGAAAGAAAGTTTCGAATGGATGAGTATGAAATGTGAAGACGAGAAAATCGGGAGGAGTATGAATTGTGGAAGGCAAAGAAGGTTGCAAGAAAGAAAAGAAAACAGAGAAAAATGCAATTGTTTGGAGGAGGTTAGACAATAATCATGGGGATGAAGTAAATGAAAAGGAAAATTATCAAATTGATGCAGATTTTGATAATGATTCATATGATGATGATCTCAAGACTAAGGATCAAGAGGCGAGGCATCAAAAGATACAATATATGATAGGTATCTAGCAGAATGATCTTCTAGTTTTTGCATGGACTATAGCAGAGGCATTGAAAGTTGGTTTTGATTGTGAGGAGGTTGAAGATCGGGAAGATAAAAATAGTGAGAATGTAGATGAAGAGATGCAAGATGGTTACAAAGATAAGAGTGTTATTATTGATCATCATGGAGGTTATAAGTCTGCGATTTCATTAGACATCAATGAAGGTGATAGTGATGATGAAGATGCATTGCATATAAACTCTCTATTCAGTAAGGCGTCTTTCTTTCCAAGGTCCTCGAATAGAAATGACTACTATACGATTAAAGATTTAATGATTAATAAGATACATGATTGAAATGGTGTGTTATATGTTTTAATCCAAGATAAGTATAATAAACATACGATTTTCTAATATCATTTTGAATAGCCACCAATTCAGGGGTTTGGTGTTATCTATAAAGACCTCATTTTAACTCTATCAACATGGCTTAAATTTTTGGATGATACTTCTTTCTCAAAATATAAGAGTGGTACATGGATATGATAGTATAAATGGCGCACGGTCAATCGAGTCCATCATAAATGAATGTGAATTGGAATGTTGTTTGAAAATTATACAAACTCACATTTCTCTTTAGTTTTGCACAGTTGATAAGTTTGTTTACGTTATTTTTGGAATTCAGGCAAGAAAAAAAAAGTTGAACGGTTGCACGCCTATTAATTTAAATAGTGAAAAGGAGAGGGTACCAAGTACACCATCAACTTTCTCGTTCGGCAACTTGTATGGACAAAACCAAATACAATCACCAGTAGGTCAAAGCAAAGACCCCTTAAGAATATTATACATAGATTTTTTATCTTTCACTTCCACAATCAATATGTATAGGCCAAAGGTCCGTGTACCTGATTGTGTAGAAGAGTTCTTGGATGACCTCAAAAAAAATATCCAAGATCAATCTAGTTATATATGTATTAAGATGATCCGAGTATGAAACTTGCAAGATATGAATTTAACAATAGCAAGTATTGATTTTTTATCTTAATTAATAAGGATTTAAATTATCTAGTTTTATTACGTGCTACTTGTGTTACCGTTATTATAAAGATAAAAAAATATAGTGCGGAAAAGGAAAAACACAGGATAACAGAAATTTTGTTAACGAGGAAAACTATATCTGCAGAAAAACCATGGGACCTTGTTCAACTTTGAACACCAAATTTTATTAAACAGCTACAGACACTAGCCTACTATCAGACTTCAAAATGGAATGTAGTTGTGACCGAATTAATCCTCCAATCAATTCAGCTTCAGTCGTGCTCCTTACATCTCTTGAACCTCGCAAGGTTCTATGCACTTAATTCCTTAACTGACATCCTTTACAGCCTAAGAGTTTCTTCAACCTCAGTGAAGACTTTTGATACCTATATGCCTCTAACAGAAAAGTCTATTTGATTTTCTTTTTGATATGTTTGCAGAAGAAAAAGTCCAGCAAACCTCATGAATCCGGAAGACTTACACTTAGTTAGCTATAAAATCTGGTTTACTAATCACCTATCAATAAAAACCAAACAAATCAAAGACAGGTTTAGATATCTATCTTGAGGAATCACAAAGTCTGAGACAAAGAGAACTTTGTTATTTTTATCTATCTTGATCCTGATCTAAATTCCGTGAACTCCAATAACCAGTAGAACAAGATCTGGATACAAGAAATATCAGGTAAAAGATAGTCTGACGGGGTTTCACAAATCCATAAATGAAGTCTTCAAAGTCGTAACCTAGAATACAGTTTAATGAAGAACCTAGGTTATATATGACGAATTTAGCTTTGAATTTAAGACACAAGAGTTTTGGCGATTAAGAAATCTTATTGCAAGAGTCTCTTTATTAATATTTAAGTTTTCAATGCTCCAGGTAGCTTTGAATTCATGCTAAGATATCTTGAGATCGAAGCAAACGCTTTTCCAGTTTAGATAACATTCTTATTAGGAATTCATGTAAGCAAGTGAAAAGTCTTCCTTGAAATTGCACATAAGAATATGCATTATGATCCAGGATTCTGAAATCGCGCACAATGATAGTCCTTAGCGATAAGTATGCCTTTGAAATTACAAGCACTTAGCGGTGTTCAACTACACTCATGACTAATAAATAATCCACAAGTCCAAAGTGATTTTGTGAATAAAGTTGTCTTAGAAGTGTCTATGAGAGTTGTAGGAAAATAAAATATAGTCGTATAGAATAGTTTGTGACGTTTTGCTAAACTAAAATGTATATATAGTTTAGCAACACTGGTAGTTCCCGAAGTAAGGTCTTAAGGGTTTGCAAACCTTAGCAGTTCGCGAAGTCAGATTCAAGGGGTTTGCAAACCGACCTCCATTTCGTAACTCATATAGGTTTGCGAACCTCTACAATCTGTGGAATTCAGACTGACTTATGTGATACATACGAGTATGTGTACCTTGCGCCAAGAAGTTCTAAATCTCTCATAATTAAATTCGACACATTCCCAATAACCCTGAACCTTGAACATACTTATACTTATTATGCCCTTCAACTAATAACTCATAATCCCGATATGAACATCCAGATGGTAAGCCCTCTCCTTCTATACTTTCACTGGTAACATATCTTCCATAGAATTGCGAACAAAAGCTACTGGAAAAAGTCAAAACCAAAAAATAAATTATAATCAAAGTCAAAACCATAATTTTATTTCTAGGACAATTATTTTAAAATGATTTTCTTTTTTTCTCAAAAAAAAAAAAAAAAAAAAAATCGAATTTAAAAAATAAAAAATAAAAAAAAAAAAACCATAATTTTTTTACCAAAAAAATTTTTTTAAAATTTTTTTTTTTTTTTCTAAAAAAAAAAAAAAAAAAAAAAGTCGAAGTTAAAATATAAAAATGCAAATATACATATCCATATATTTTCCACCTATAATGTTATCATATTCATCACGTTTCACAAGGAGAGAACCAGTTGCAACCTCTATATTACATATCTCTATGATTATTGCTAACTTGTCCTCATCAAGATCATATCTATTAAATCGTTCCTCTAAAAAGTTATCAATCTCATCTTTGGAAGCATTCAAAATACAACCAGCTGTCACCCATTTCACATATTCTTTAGCATCCACCATTCTCACCTGACATTTGTTATTATATATTGTATTGGAAATGGGCGCTCATCTTTTGACTGACTGCAACCTTAGGATCGCCATTTGGTGCAAATCCTGCAACAATCAACTGGCATTCAATCTCTCTACGTCTTGTTGGAGTTTGTTCTTCAAAAAGGTATTTAATATGTTGCTCGAATTTCTCTAACGTTTGAGAAAAAAATTAGATTTAAATACCTCAGCTGCAAGAAAATTATTAAAAAAATCAAAAAGAAAATCTAAGCAAGAACAAGAGATAAAAAAAAGGGATGGAAATAAAAAGATTTAACTCGTAAAATCTCTCATAAATGAGTAAAAATAAGAAAGAAGAGAGAGGGAATAAAAAGATGTACGAGGATTTACTCAATAATTACTTTTATCTATTTTTAAAGACTTTAACGGATTTACAAAGTATTATGTTATCAGTTGTCTACTTTTAAATTTTCTTTCAGACTTTATGTTACTGGTTATAGATTGTAAGATGGTCTTCTAAAGTTTGTGTTACTCGTTGAAAACTTGAAAATTCAGAGACTTTGCATACTTATACTTTTTTATTTTAATTACTATGTATAAATGTGCAATGATCATTATTTTTATTTCAACTATTTTTCTTCCAACTAGTTTCATGTAATAATCGTTATCTAATAATATAATAATATTTATTTCATTTTATTAAAAATAATAATAATGTTGTGTTGTATTTACTTATTTTTAATTTAATTGAAGTTAGTATAATCAATAAGGTATGATAACTTTCTTATCATGCAGGTCTATATAAAGTTTGTTTTTACAACTCTTCGGGATTCTACAACTTTCTGTATGACATTAGATAACTTTGCTTAACTTTGCAAGGTTTTTCCCAATTTTGTAGAACTATTAAAAAGTTATTGATTTCTATGACTCTTTTTAAATCTCTACACATTTATAGAAGTATATTGAGTAAACCCTTGTTAACTCGTAAAATCTCCAAAAAAAAAATGAGCAAAAAGAAGAAAAAGGGAAATTAAAAACTTATATTAGCAGTAAAATCTTACCCAAAAAAAGAAGAAGAAATAAACTTAATTTAGGATCCAAAAAAAGGGTAGAATTCACATTGAATTCCTGATCTCCAGCTCTATCTACAATAATGTTGTTGAAAACTCTAATCTTGTTACTGACAGTTTCAATCTTATTACAATAATCCATTACTCTTTTCTTGGAATTTCCTCTCACAACCCTTGTATCACTACCTAAGGCCACTTTTCCTTCATGGTTTAGCCACATTATAAACGTTCCATTGACAATATCTATGATTTTGCTTTTGAAGAAGAAAAGAAAATGGTGTTTCTTGTTGGTGTCTTCTTCCTCTTCCCATCTCTTTTCTTGTTGGTGTCTTCATTATTAAATAAGAATTGAAAAAATTGATCAGTTCTGATCAGAGATTCAAAGTACTTCTTCTTACCTCAAAATGGATAGAAGTCCAGAGAAAGTCTTTAATAAGAAAATGGAGTTTTTACTAATTATAAACTCTGCTTTGAATATTTATCTAAGTGGTGGAGCCCACGCATAGAGTAAACGACTTCATTTATGTATATTCGCTTTCTAATCAATAAGTTTTGATTCTAATTCTGGTCCATATTAATCTTCGAGGGTTATTCAGTGATGTCTGATACTCAATTACCATACTCTAATCCTAGTCCGAGAGTTGATTTTAGTATACTAGAAATCAATATATATATATATATATAATTTTGTACATCTTATATTGACAACCAATCAACTTATCAAATATAACAGCTTATTAGATAGACATATATTATAAATAAGCATAAACAAAACAAACCCACATTTTATTAATTGATCATGCATAAAAAATACAAAATAAAGATAAACATAATAAGCTGATGTCACTGTAGTACAATGGTAAAATCATTGGTGATAATACCAATGACCTGAGTTTGAAACTCGTCAACACCAAATTCTTTACCGATGAAAATAAAAATAAAAATAAAAAGACAAACATAATGATCAGCAAAACTCGAAACATAAGAAGAAATTTTTTTGTTAATTTTTGGTATGTCGATTTAACAAAACAATTGTGTTGTAGTTATCCTTTTCTTAAGACGTTTTGTAAAATAATCATAAACACTTAATCTAGCATGGTGATAGACGCATTTATGTGTCTATTTTCATCTCTATTGTGTATATTGTTAGTACCCATTTTTGTACTTATTATGGTGTTTTATGTGTTTGTAGGTATTTTTGGGTAATAAACATTTTTGGAAAAATCGGCTCTAAAAGTTGTCTAAAGGCACCCAAGGGACATTTGTTATTCGGACTCCAGCAGCGAATAAGGGGCACCCCCTTCTCCTTCACGTTCAAAAACAAAAAAAAGGCGGGAAAATGATGTTTATCCCTGGCAGATTTTCAATCAGATTTTTTGAGTCATTTCAGAGAGACTAAAGGGATGGAATTGATTGGGATCATTCCTAGGACCCATAGAAACGTGGTATGGTCTTTGGTTTCGACCAGAATTGGCTAGAATTCAAGTGTAGAGCAAAACATGAGTGATATTCCCGTAAGATATTTTCAGAATTTTTGGTAGTTTTGGGAAGTTTTCTTGTGGCTTCTGGGTGCCTAACTTATTCTGGGACGTGAAGGAATGTTCCTGGTGTGTGCAGCACGAGATTAGACGCGTAATTAATCAAAAAATGGAAATTATTCTTTTCCATGCATGAGAGTAAATGAGAATTATTTTGTGTAATTGACGCGTGATTTTTAGGCTTTTGGTGTATAAATAGAGTCACAAGGTTCCATAGAACGGTGGTATAGAGTTTGGGGTCGAGAGGAGAGCTCAGGAGGCGTGAATCAAGAGTTTTCAGAACTCTGTTGTTGTTGTTGCTGCTGCTCGTGAAGAACAGGGAAACAACGACGGTTTCTTCAACTGGTTGTAACAATTTCTTCAACTGGTTTGCAACATTTATATTCGTTGTAACAGTTTCTTCAACTGGTTTGCAACATTTATCTTCATTGTAACAGTTTCTTCAACCTCTTCTGCAACATTTATCTTCAGATTTGTAACGATTATCTTCATCATAACAGTTGAGAGTTGAAACAGTCGGTCTGTAACGCACCTGTGCTGTTGCAGATTTCCTGTTTCATTATTTTCTCTTCTTGTAAACACTTTTTGAGCCATGAATACATATTTTGAGTGTGTTTTCGACATGATGACTTAAACCCCAACACTGGGAAGACGGAGGAGGTCGAACTTCATACATGGGTAAATTTATTTTATTTATTTTATGACTTTTGCACTAATATTAATTGAAATATGATTTTGATTAATTAGTTATTATTTTATTAGATGGGTCATGCTTGCTTAGATGTTTGATGTCCCATGCTTACGATTTATAACTAATGTTTTTAGAATCTACCTTGGAAAAAATAAGAGTCCATGTTTAGATTTCTTGAGCTAAAATTGTTGAGAATAAATAATTGAACCTTATGTTATGAAAATTGGCCGAATCCTTAGTTCTAGTACCTCTTGCACCAATTGTAATATTATTGTATATTTTTATTAAATTTAAAAACTCGAATCTTCACAAGTCTCAACGAACCTTTTACTACAACAAACTTCGAAATCACATCACATGGGTATTTTCCAATATTGAAGTTGCTTCCAATTAAAATAAACAAGTTATAATCTCCAAAGAAAATGAATGCAGACTCTTGAATAAGAGATTAAAGGAAAAACATAAATGGTTTAAAGCGAAAATTATAAAGTTACTGGACAAATTCCTGTTTTATGAAGAGATTGCATATTTAATTGAAACTTTTTAGACCTGATTATGATCACAAAGTTAAAGAGTTTTTTTTTTTTTTTTTTTTGGAACGGAGTGTCATTGTTATTTATATTCAATATTTTTCAATGACTCAAGCAATATAGTTTTTGATATCATGTTTCTAACTCTCTATGTTTATGAGCATGTTGTTTTATCTTGTATAGTTTCTCACTCTCTTGTGATTAATCATGTTAAAGGATTTGGCAATTGCACCAGACAATTTTATGTTATTGAGGGTGCATATTTGCTTGTCGAAAGAAACTCTTCCTTTACGTACATGTTGATGACGAACAATTATACCTTAGGTATCCTAAGGATATAACTGATGATTTGCTGAGTAATAGTAGTTTTGGGCAAGGAGAAGGTTCTGACAATGAAAAATAGGAAAACAACATAGAATTTACTTAGAATCAGGTAAAAAATTAATTTGATTCTTTCTTTTTAGTAGGAAAATGATAACTTTGTTTAGGTGAAGATGCTGAAACTGATATGGAGAAAGCTTATCTCATGCTGACAAAGAGATTGAACTAAAATTTAGTAAGTCGTTCCTTTTTTTTATGATAATTGTCCATTCCCTCTTTTATTAATGATACATATTAGCAAAACCTTTATTTATTAGAACATTAACAGTATCCTCCTTTCCAGATCGCTTATGTTATGACTATACATAAGGATCAATTACTGCATAAAGACTTGTTTATGATCATAGAGTGAAAATGTTTTTTTTTGTTGGGGTACTGAGTGTCATTGTTAATTATATTCAATATTCCTCAATGATTCAAGTACTATGATGTTTGATATCATGTTTATACCTCTGTCTGTTTTGAGCATGTTGTTTCCTCTTTCATAGTTGTCACTCTCTTATGATTAGTTACGTTGGATGAATCTAGCTAGCTTGGGTTTGTATCCGCATGATATACCACCAAATGTGTCGGGAGCTGATATAGCATGATATCTTTATGCTCGACTATCCACACTATACTGTTGAAGTGCTGATAAAACTTTCAATAAATATAAAGAGTAGATACATTAATTGAAGCTGCTACAGCCAAGACAAAAGGTCTCTGACAGATATGGGGCAAGAGGTGGCAGCCCCTGAGACCATATATTAGCAGGGGTGCTTTTGTGTGCAGCCACGAATGGGCGCCACGTCGCTTATCCTGTCTCTTTCTTCTCGTCCCATATTTGGACTATCTTTGTAAAGGAAAGTTGATCCTGGTATAGGCCTCTTAGGTTGTCATCCGCATGACATACCACCAAATGTGCCGGGAGCTGATATAACATGATATCTTTATGCTCAATTATCCACACCATACTGTTGAAGTGCTGATAAAACTTTCAATAAATATAAAGAGTAGAGACATCAATTGAAACTGCTACAGTCAGGACAAAAGGTCTCGGACAGATATGGGGCAAGAGGTGGCAGCCCCTGAGACCATATATTAGCAGGGGTGCTTTTGTGTGCAGCCACGAATGGGCGCCACGTCGCTTATCCTGTCTCTTTCTTCCTGTCCCATATCTGGACTATCTTTTTTTGCCTTTGTTGTTGTCCCGGGTTTAACATTTTTGGAATATATACACTTATAGGTCTGTTCTGGACCCTCATTTTCAAATTTAAACCTCTTTTTTTATTTCTTACAAATCTAAGCCTACCAAACGGATTCCATCCAAATCCGTTATCTCAGTCAATTTTTCGTGTTGACTAGTCAATATCTCGCCAAAATCTCGTAAAGAGATATCTCATGAAGGTGTTAAGATTACTAAACTGCCCTTTCTGGAGTGTGTCAATACCATAGGAAATCTCGCCCACGTGTGTCGATCTGAAAGCCTAATCTAAAATAGATGAAATCTCGAAAATAATTGAACGGCTATGATGGACATCCATAGCAATTAACGTCACACGTGTCTGTCTCAGAACCAGTAATCTGAGATATCCAGATTCAGAGAAATTGGACGGTCTAGATGCTTAGATGGTTAGATGATAACCCATCTAATAGCAGAAGAGGGAGATCGATTTTCTTCATTTTCTTCTTCCTTCTCTCTGGTTCTCCTAAATCAATTTTTTGATTGATGGTTAACGTAAAGTTTGAGATGATTTCAGAGAAAGAAAGTGGTAGTTGTAGAAAGGGTGGCGGATGTTGAAGACGAGCTGGAAAAGGGGTTTTGATTGTGGTTGCGAGCTGAGAAATGGATGAGTTGCAGTTGATTTGAGAGATGGTGATGAAATACAAGCAGTTGATGGTGGATTTGAGTTGGGTTTCAGTCGAATTCGCAATCTGACTCTAGTTGGAGATGTTACAAAGACATTAGGGTTGTGTGGTTATCTGCATTTAAGATGAAATTGATGAGGAATTGAAATGATTTTTTTGTGATGGGTTTGCTAATTGAGAGTTCGTAGAGGAAATTCAAGGGTTGATTTGATGAGAAAATGGAGCTGTCGATGTCGATCGAGTTCTGAGCTTGAGTTGCTGCCAGAAAATCAATGAACGAGACTGTTCTCTGTTGCTCTTGTTGGGTGAATTCAGAAGTTAGCAAGGGACAACAAAATTAACTCAAGATTGTGGTGTTTGCTGTGACTAATTTGGTTGGATTTGAAGCTGTAAAGATCAGTTGAATGGATGAAGAACTAAAGTTGTTACTGACCATTTTCATGGGAATTCATGAAGGGGTTTACTGCAGTGTTAGTGTGTTTGAATGACAATATATGATTGTGGTTTGTGATGAATGTGAAATTGCAGGTTGAAGGCGGCTCATACAACATCAAAAAGGGGATATCTTTTCATTACCAGATTTATTCACACCATGTGTTCGTTTAAGGGCCTGACCGACTAATGCTTGGACCAAGCTTTGTGGTTGTTTTCCATGGAATTTGGTGGATTGTTTTGCAGGGTTTGAACTGGATTTGTATGTATGGCAGATGGGTTTGAGGCGAATTCTGGAGCTCAAAGGGAAGTCTGTGGATGTGTGTTACTGCCAGGTTTAATGGCCGTGTATGGAGAGAATGGTTTTAGTGCTGATGCTCAAAGGGAAGTCTGTAGAATTTCGCTTGAACTGATGAAGATTTTGTTCCGTATCTTGCAAGAAGGAATCTATATAGTGTTATGAATGATGGGTAATGATATGTGGTGATAGTTTGAAGTGATTTGAGGTATTTTCATTTGAATTCAGTACACAATTTTCTGTTTTTAAGTGAATTTTGTAGGTGTGCACATAGTGCTTGATAATTTGTTGGATAAAACTGATTTTGGCTGCTTTTATCATTTTAATGGTACTCTTTATGTTGGTTTAAAATCTGAGTTTTGCTAGAATGTGTTTCATTTGTTGAGGAAGACGAGAAGTAATGAAATAGGTTTGATGAAATAAGATTACTATTTGTATGTAAACCAAAGCACTTCTATTCATGGAGTGCCATGTATGAAATGCCATGTGGATAAACCAAAGATGTGTACAATGTCGACGAGGCATTCAAATTCCACGTGTACAGAGTCAACCCGTCTAGTTGGGTTACAATTACCATTCAAAGGACTAATAAGTCTTTCTAGGTACACTTAACGGTGTTAACTTTCCATCCATTATTTTTGGTCAAAGGCCTAATTTTGTAAGAAATAAAAAAACGGGTCTAGATTTGTAAACCATATAAAAAACAAGCCTAGATTTGTAAAAAGCCCGACATTTTTCGCATCAATTACACATAGGATATGATCTCTAGGGGCTCAAGGTTCTAAATCATGCTAGTTTACCTCTCGAGTCCTCTTTAGCTTTAAATCACAACAAGGTTTCTAAAACAAAATCATCTACTTTTTAAACTAAAATTGCAAGTTTGATCCTATGACAATCTATACTGTCTTTGCACATGGTCAAATCATTTTTATGTCTCCATGAAGTTTGCTTAGATTACAACTAAAACCAAAAAAACCAACCCATCCCCAAGAAGACCAAAAGAATATCAAAACATTCATCAAAATCACAAACCTAATTCATAATTGAATTCTATCACCAATATCTTCCATCAGAAGCAAAAATGGAACATAATACTGCCACCCCCACCAAAACTTTTTCATTCTGATCAAGGCCTGAATCACAATGTTCCACTTGACCTTAACAAACCCATAACCAAACATTTTAACTTAATCTAATTCAATCAAAAATCTCTGACAAAATTTGATTAGATACCAAATTCCACTAAAAAAGACACACAGAGTCACAGACACATAGGATCCCAATCTTTCAGATAAATTTTTAACTAGTTTTCCAGCAAGGACAACCAACCCACCTAATAGTAGATATATTTGACTGTCATTTGACTGCATATATACTATTTCAGAACAACCCATTTGGAGACTTTGACCAAAACTAACATTACTGATAGCTGGAAAACGTACAAATGTATGGTGAAAAAGGATTGATTAGATTCCATTTGTTATGGGTTAAAGAAGATGGGAGCTGTACTAAAATACTATTAGAAATTCATGTCATCTTTACCTAATTGTCATAGTTAAATCAAGGGTCAAGATTTGATTATTTGTTGGGAGTTTATATTCTTGAATAAGCTTACTATGAAAGGAGGAGAGCACATGAATTTGTACTTTTTGAGTCTTTGGCAACAGTTGTGTGTACTTCATCCAAAAGCATCAGCTCAGCTCTATGATGATGTGGTTGAAGTGCTTACTAGTTAGTTTGTCTCAGTTAAGAATACATACACCTTGAGAAGTACTCCCTCCGTTTCACAATTAAGAAATGAAAGTATCATTTTTTCTAAAACAGAGAAAATATTTTTCTAGGTGTTGGCAATATCCTCAAAATGACATTGAATTGATAATTGAGATTTATTTTTGTACTATATAAGTTTTCTACAACACAATTTTTTATTTATTTCTGGACAATGATCTTCTCGTGATGTTTGTAAACAAATGCTAGCAGACAACTCTTTGAACAGATATATGGTAATACCTCCTAAACCCAAATGTTGATCCACCCGTGTGTCTAAAATCTTTTCCATCAAATGTTGCATTCTGTAGTTCTATTAACAAAGTATGGTAGTTAAATGACGGGTCAAGGCAATTTGGTGGGATAAAAAATTCTTTTACACAATGGAATGACCAAAAACCTATGCAATACGGTTTCACAAAATTATTAATCCCACCTGAAATTCCATCGAGTTCTTCCACCAAATTTTTAATGCATTCCAAAATGTAAGTTTCAATCATCTGCAAATTTATAAAATCCAGTTCCGGTCAAATTCACTAATCAAATAATGCAAATAAAACAAAAACAAAGTTTATTCTTTCTGTGGACGGTGATCTATAAAATTTGTCACCAATACAAAAAATTAGATATCAGCCTTTCGACCATTTTCACTCGTCGAAACAATGGCACACCACAGTATGCTAAAATTTAAACACAACACATCACAACACAAGACGATACAAGGGTGTCATCTCAGGAGCGGCTTGCAAGAGAGGTGGATGGATGGAATTTCGGACCCATTTGATACAACCTTGTACAACTTGAAAAGAAATTGATAGGAAAAAAGAAAAGAGAAAAGGGAAAAGGGTTAGTTGGCAGTGAGAAGGAATTGAGTGCAAGACAGCAGGTGATGTGTTAAGATAGTTGGCAAAAAAATGTGTCAGTGAAAAGATGGCAAGCAAAGCTTCTAGTTGAAGAGAAGAGAAGAAAGAACAACATCTTCTTCCATGATAATCAAATCAAATCAATTCAATTATTTTTTCTTTATTTTTGATTTTTAAAATCAAAAGTTACACAGAGGGAGTAATAGATTATGATTCAAAAGCAGTTGGCAGTGGTTTAGTGTGTCTCCTCCAATTTTATATTTCTTATACCATTTTTACCTGTAAATTTGGAGCAGGTAAGCAAATCTATCTAACATTATCTCTTTCTGATCTTCAAAGATTTATCCCTTCTTTATTTTTACTGTGATTTCTGCAACAACAACAAAAAAAGACCCTTTTTTTTTACAGTTCTTGTCTTAGCAACAACATCATTTAGTGGGTCTGGTATGTGAAGGAGTAAATCATCAAAAGGGTTTTCTGATTACAACCCATTTTTCATGAGTAGATGTAGTAGTAGAAAAATTGAAGCTTGATGAAACCCCCCAACTGGGTTTAAGTTTAAACTGCATTATTGTATGAAACCCCCAACTGGGTTTGATTATTAAACAACATTTAAAGGTTGTTTGTTTGGACTAAATTCATGATTAATATGAGTAGAGATGATGTATGAAAGAACCCCCATTTGTTTATTTAAGAAAAGAAAAGGGAATCTGCTTTCTTTTAATAATTTTGTGGTGTGAGCTGTTAAACTAAATGTCATTTCTTTACTAGTTTGTCTGTCTGCTTTGTGCTCTGAAAGGTTTACTTTCTTGTCTATTAGGTGCATTTGTTTTTTAACATGACTGATCACATAAGCCTTAATAATCTGATTAAAAAGTAAAGAGAGGAGGTGGTGATATTAGTAGTAGTAGTGGTGGTGGTGGGTAGTCTAGAGAAGAAGATTATATGCCCTTCTGCTAACATTTGTTGATATCATCTTTTCTTGCTTTCTTTTTTCATTTCAGTATATTGGATTCTGAAAACTCAGTTGGTTTTGTTGCTTTACTTTAAAGCTGCAAAGGTTACTTGTTTCTTTCTTTCTTTCTTTGTTGAGTCCTTCACAAAATTTACTATCTATTCTTTTTTGTCTAACCTACTTTTGCTTTAGTTTGGGCAACTTTTCTTTTAAGTTAAACTGTTTTTCAATTTAATCTTGGTTGCATTATCTAGGTACTAGTGTGAAATTTGAGACTAATTAGAGAGGGGGATTTGAGTTTTGGATCATGGGTTCTGATGATAATTGTGATTTAGGTCTTCAACAAAGAGGTGGAGGTGGAAGTCATTTGAATTCTCCATCTTCTGGGATTTATACAAATCCACAGTCTGGAAAGGTTACAATGTCTTTAGGGGAAACCTCTAGTGGAGTAGGAGGAGGAAATTCATATTTTGGTACTGGTTGGGATCCAATGCTTTCACTTGCTCATAGTGGTGGTGGTCCTTCAATGGCTTCTCAACATCATCAAATTCCCATTTCGCCGTATGGTATGTATGGAAACCAGGGTGGTCATCCTGTTCAGTTTCCGAATGATCCTAGATTTATTGGACTAGCACCGAAACTTCCTTGCTTTGGCAGTGGGAATTTTTCGGAAATTGCTGGTTCGTTTGGCGGTTCTGAGCGTAGCCAGATTGCTAATTCTGGTTGTCCTTCTAATTACACTTCGAATAAGGATGGTATTACCGAGAATAATTCGAGAAATTCTTCACCTGATGGGAATAAAAGGAAAAGGGTGCCTGATTACAACTCAAGCAAGAGTCCTCAGGGTCAATTCAGTTCTGTACAGGTAATCTAGGTTAAAATTTTCTATGAACTTCGTGATCACATTGTAATATCTTTACATTTACGGATTGAATGATACTTGATGATTTACATTTGTTTTCTGTTGTTGTAGAATGAGACTGACACGGAGCAACAGAAGGATGTTTCTGAAGGGGCCCTTGATGATTCAAATGAACAAAATGATAAGAAATCAAAAGCTGGAAAGAACCCTGCAACGAGTTCACGTGGGAATTCAAACGGTAAGCAAGCTAAAGATAATTCACAAGATGGTCAAGCTCCAAAAGACGACTGCGTTCATCTCAGGGCAAGACGTGGTCAGGCAACCAATAGTCACAGTCTTGCTGAAAGGGTAAGATGTTGTTTCTTTCGTAGTGCAACTTGTCTTTTATTCATTCATTTTATGCTATTTTACTCTATAGCTTTGTATATAAAGTATAAGCTTCCTTTGGATCATAGGTAAGACGAGAAAAGATAAGCGAACGGATGAAGCTTCTGCAAGATCTTGTTCCAGGTTGCAATAAGGTAAGACTGAAAAAGTTTTATCAGTAGGAGCCTTACTGGCATAGTGCATGTGAAATTCTAATCAGAAGGATCATATTTATGTCATAGATTACTGGCAAAGCAGTCATGCTGGATGAGATTATCAACTATGTTCAGTCACTGCAACAACAAGTTGAGGTATGACTATGAACTTTACTAATCTTTCACTTTGCATAACTAACATTATGAGAAAAAAGGATGTTCATGAACTTGAGAATTCCAGTTAATAGTTATTCCTGCACTTGGGTTAGTTGATTATCCAGACTTTTAACTAGCGGGCTGCATAACCCATCAAGCTTGGTCCCATGAGGACCCAAATGTGAAATTATCTTAGCTTTAGATCCTGGATACAGTGTTAGTTGCGGAGATTAGATTACCTTTGGGGTTTATCCAGATTGAGTGCACAGTCATGCTTAGTCAGGTCCGCCGCATAATACTTGGTGGGGTTGATTGAGAAGACCATAATATATTATAACTTTAGTTATTTCTGTAACGAAGATTATGTGTTGATAGTGCCATGCTTAAACACAACATCCACTAGTATATAAAGATGACCCACTATCGCGAATGAGTTTATCCGAATTGATAGTAAATCTGTTAAGGTATATTCATTCTCTCTTTCTTTTTGCAGTTCCTATCAATGAAGCTTGCCACTGTTAATCCAGAAGTGAATTTTGATATTGACCAAATTCTTTCCAAAGATGTAAGTAGGGACTGCTCATTTCTTAACCAATCCTGGCTGCTTCTTTTTTAAAATCTTTGTATAAAAAGTTGTGAGCTAATCTCGCTTTTTTGGTTCTAGATTCTTCATTCAAGAAGTTTAGGCGCAGCTCTTCACGGATTTGGTCCTGGAGCGAACTCATCTCTTCATCCATCTTTAAATCCTCTAGCAACGATGCAAGCTATACAATGTACAAATCCCCAGCTGCCCAACATGTCTCAGGTAAAAAAGATTAGAAGCAGCATAAGAAAAGAACTGGTCGTTAATTATATCAATTTCAAATTATTCATAATCATTATATACAGGCACCGCCGAATACATGGGAGGATGAGCTCCAGTCAATGATTCAAATGGGCTTAATTTCTAACCAAGCTCTTGAAAATATGGGATTAAATGGTAATGCTACTGGTGAAAATTTTGATTTGAGATTGTTGCGCAGACTATATAGCAAACAGCTCTAACTTACGGCTCTATTTGCAGGTCATATGAAGGTGGAGCTGTAGTGGAATTAGGAAAAGAGTTCATCTCTTATAACAAGTAGTATCCAAACATCGATGAGTTTCCACGGTTTCACTGAACTATTCAACAGAAACCCCATAAAAATGAACTGTTAAAAGGGAAAGAATTGTTCAGAGTTGTATAGTTTATCGCAGCTCCTAAGTTAACCATTTTGTTCTTCGAATTTTAGCAGAAGAAATTAAGTGACATGATGATAGAAGCAAAAAAAAACTGTGTATAGTCAGACAACATAGTTCACAGGACTTGGTCAGAGAGAAAAAAAAATGATTTCGTTTTGAGTAAATTTATAGGAAGTGTTTATTAAGAGAGGAGTTTTGTTCATGCTTTGCGAAGAAATTTCTGTATTTTAAGAGTTTTGCTTGCTTATTAATTAAGACTTCTAAAAAATTACTAATTATTAGTTTCTTTTAACCTAGTGGGTTCAATGAGTTTCTACCATTCATTTTCTTCAAAATGAAGTTTAATCATTTGAATGTACCACTCTCAAGTATGACTATGTTTCTTCTCATTGAGTTTACTAACTTCTTTCGATAAATTTAAATATGTAAAAGGCTTTTGTGGGGCAAAAGATGAAATGATTAAGCAGACGACAGATGGAAGATAGGAGGCATTGCTTCAGCAGTGAGTATTGGTATACCTCGCCATTCTAGTATTCGGCTGCCGCTTTTTGGCCTGCCAAGAAGACTTGGACTACTGTCATATACTCCTATTGTCGCCTTCCAGAGCCAACTTCCACTGCACCCTTTATGGCAAATGAAACCAATCCGGCAATCCACATTGAAGACACGCTACCAATAAAAGAAGCAATGTGGTTTACTTTAAAACAAGGTTAAACAGGTGGATTGCATTTGGTAACAGTTGAACACTTGAAACATAGTTTGAAGTTATCCTTTGCTATCTCAAAATTTCAGTCCTTTTCAAATTTTCATAAGCCAAAAGTAGGCAATGTCCTGCTTTATTAACAATGCATTCACGCTGTTGATTTGAGGGTCAATAATGTTGAATTCATTTTTCAACATATTGACACCTAAAGCTTTTTTTTTATAGAAAAACTTAGGCAGAAATCCTAAGAAGAGTACACAGTGGAGCTGGTGGTCAAAGTGGCACCACCACTCCTAAATATCGAGTTTTTACAATGCATAACTAGCTGACAAGAGCTTAAATTACGAAGTCTGTGGATAGAAGTAAGGCCTACTAAAACAAAAGAAATGAGCTGTTGTTGAATGTCTATTTCAACATTCATTGATTTCTAAGAGTTTCATGGTAACTTAGATGATATCTTCCTTGAACAACATTGTGATATAGCATCTTGAAGCGATCTAGAATTTCCTTGGATTCAACTTGGATTTCTACGTTAATATGCTGCATTCCTCTGACCCATTCAAAAGCTAGATCAACTCCTCTTGTTGCCCATCATTCTCCATTGTGTCCTGGATATCCTCTCGTCCTAATGGTGTTTCCTGCAAAATCTTTAGCAGTTAGTGCAGTGAAGTAATATAAAGTTTCAGGATCTTGCAAAGTACAAATTTGTATTTGGATTCCATATCAGTATCAAGGGAGTAGTTGGTATCATCAGATATAATAGTGCTACTATTACTAGAATGTTGACTCTGACTGAGAATATGATGTGTCAGATGGTGCACTCTATTATAGTTGCATAAGTGTTGTTAGATGCTGATAGTGGTATTTCTGGCATTAGGATTAATGTGCCTGAATTTATAGTCGCATCTAGCCTTCCAAATGAACCAGCAAGCAATTGCATAGATTCTGCTGCTCTTACTAGTTGTTTTAGAGTTAAACCAAGTGTTCAACCAATCCAAGAAGTTTGTATTGCAATCAAACTTTCCATGGGAGGTGCCAAGCAGTAATTGTCATACTGAAGTAGCAACAGGACAATTTAGAAACACATGTGTCATAGTTTCCTCTCCACAGTTGCATAATTTGCATATGGGATCCATATAGTGCAGATTGCTTGCTGTTTTAGCATTAGTGGGTAGGATCCCATGAGCACATTTCCAAAGAAAAATTTGGATAACTGGAGCAATGTTCATTTTCCACAAAGTTTTCCAATTGCTAGTTTGGGTATCATTTCTATAAAGATGGTCCATTTTAGCTTTGTAGAGTGATTTTACTGTGAATTTCCAGAATCAGTTAGATTCCACACAATTGTATCTTCATCTTCAGGATGAGTGACAATGTTGTGGATTAATTCAACAATGCCAGTAGTAAACCAAGTGGTAATGAGATTTGTGTTCCAATCACCAGAAGGTAAGAGGAGATGGTCAACCAAATTTATCTCTTCATGGCAAGCATCAGGTTTAGGAATTAGAGAAGAGATTGAGGGAATCCAGATGTCCTCCCAGATTCTAATCTTTTTACCATTGCTAATCCTCCAGGAACTATGTTGCTGGATACTATTTATACCATTTAGAATACCTTTCCAAATCCAAGAGTCTCCATTTTTTGGTTTAGTGTCCATATTGAGGACATTTCTACCAATGAGATACTTAGCATCCATAAGTTGAAACCAGTGAGAGTCATTGTCCTTTTTTAGTCTCCAGCCTATTTATGTTATCATGTAACTGTTGAACAACTCCATATTCTTGAAGCCTAAACCTCCCAATTCCTTGGGCTTGTAGACAGCTGTCCAGGGTTTTGGATAGTAACCTTTTGGGTTATCCAAACTTTTGCCATAGAAAAAGTCTCTTTGTAGATTGTTGAGATCTTGGCTGGTTTGCTTTGGCAATTTAAAGCAATTCATCTGGTAAATGCTGGTAGTGGAGGTGACAGAGCTTATGAGGACATGTCTGCCAGCATGATTCAAGGGACTATATTTCCAGCTGATCAATCTTTGTTTCAGTTTGTCCACTCCAGGCCTAAAGGATAAGATCTTGCTTCTATGAGTAAAAAGAGGAGAGCCAAGGTATTTGTCATGAAGTTTAAGAACTTGGACTCCCATGTTGTTGCTGATAATGGTACTTAGATTGGGATCAGTGTTGTTGCGGAAGAAAACACCAGACTTGTTGAAGTTAATTAGCTGGCCAGAGGTTTCACTGAAGATTTGGAAGATATCCATTAGGTTTTGGCTTTCAGTCTTATTGGCTTTGCAGAAAACCATGCAGTCATCAACAAACAAGAGCTGGTTGATAGATGGGGTATTCTTGCAGATTTTTATGCCAGTGATTAGCCCCAAATCCTCAGCATGGGATAGAGTTCTTGTAAGGGCTTACATACAGAAGAGAAAAATATAAGGTGACAGAGATCCACCTTGTCTTAAGCCTCTGGATGGTTTGAAAAACTTATCAGGAGAACCATTTACTAGAACAACAGAGGTGGTGGTAGAGATACATTGGTGAACTAAACCATACTAGTGAGAGTTAAACCAATTTTCTTCATAATGGCTATAAGGAATTCCCAGTCTACCATGTCAAAAGCTTTAGCCATGTCAATTTTGATACCCATACTACCATTTTCTCTCTTTTTGCATCTTTTTGACCTCATGGAATGAATTATCTCATGAGCTATAGCAATATTGTCAGAAATTTGTCTACCAGGTATAAAGGATGATTGATGCGGGGAAATGATCTTGTTAAGATAAGGTTTCATTCTCTGAGAAATAAGTTTGGATATAATCTTATAAGTTGTATTGCAATAGGTCTGAAATGGCTAGGGAAAGAAGGGGTGTCTGTTTTGGGAATGAGAGAGATGAAAGTGGAATTCATTTCTTTGAGCATGTGATCAGAAGAGAAGAAATGTTGGACCATCTTAACAATGTCAGTACCCAAAATATCCCAATTGGCTTGGAAGAAGTTTGCAGAGAAACCATCAGGTCCTGGAGCTTTGTCACCTGCCATGTTGAAAACAATGTTCTTTATTTCAAGCATATCTGGGGTTCTATTAATGGATATGTTGTCATGATGGTTGATGGTAGTTGGTATAAGGTTTATGATTTCAGGGTTTATGTTAATGGGTTCAGCAGTAGACATTTTGGAGAAATGGTTGGTGAAACAAGCAACAACTTCCTGATATTCAGATATCCATTCTCCATCTTCATTTTGAATAATATCTATTTTATTCCTCCTAGTTTTGCATTTAGTAGCTTTGTGGAAGTAGTCGGTGTTCCTGTTCCCTAACTGGATAATTTGGTCTCTGCTTTTAGTCTTCCAGAAGCATTCTTCAATATCTAGCCAGTGTTTGAGATTCTTTCTAGTAATTTTAAGGGCATCTCCTCTATCTCTTGTGAAGTAATTTTTGTGGATCCAATCCATATGATTTTTGCAGTCTTCCACATTAGTTTTGATATTACCATAAACCTCTTTGTTTCATGTTCTCATTTGAAGTTTGATATCTTTAAGTTTTCTAGCTATGAGAAAAGCATTAGAACTAGAAAGATCTTTGTTCCAGTATTCAACTATTATTTTCTTACAATCTTCATGATTCAGCCAAGGGCCAAATAACTTGAAAGGGATTCTACCACCCTTCCAATGAGGATTAGAATTTAATAAGATAAGATGGTGGTCTGACCCTATCCTATGTCCATCATATTTGATATGGTGGTATTAGGAAATAAGAGTAACCAGCTATCAGTTGCAAGGCCCCTATCTAGTCTCTGTTCAGTGAGAGCAGAACCAGATCTTTTGTTAGACCAAGTAAATGGGAAACCTGTGAAACCAATATCCACCAAATCTAATTCTAGAATTTTGTTTTGAAAACAAGTTGCTTTAATAGTGTCAATTGGGTTAACACTATGTTGGAGCACTGCTCGGTCGAACTCGCAAGCGTTGCTATCTCAAGCTTGTTTGTCAATGTTAGTGATCAAAACTATAAGTCTTGATTTCTAGTCTACTTATAGTAATGTCTCGGACTAGGATAAATTGTGTAGTTGAGCATTAGACTTCACGGCGTTCATCAATTGAAGATGAAGAACTACTAAGGAGAGCTTGTGGAACTTCATCAACAAAAGGTATGTGGAGACTAAAACTCATCTATCACTTGGAAAGTATATTTCTACTCTATCTCCTATATTGAGACAAAAGTCGTATTACTATATAGTTGTCGATTATACACATTTGAGATTTCGAGCTGAGTTTAACTCGTTTACATATTTCTCGGAATATGTGTTGGTAAGCTTTCGCTTCAACCGAGTTTATCTTATATTCTTGGCGAAAGTCATAAGATGATCATGTGAAAATCGCCGAGTAACATCTTACATGGTTTGTGTGATATAATCATTTGGTGTAGACTTAGAATGTTTCGTTATGATTATTTCAATAACTTGAAAATTGCTTTGATGCTAATAGTGTGTGAAAACGGCTATTGTCATCCTCTAAGAAAGTTTCGATGATTGAAATAAGAGTTTAGAATACTTAACCATCATTGGATTATAAACATAGTGTGCATTCTTGCATGTATGTGATCCATGACCGGAACTAAAGTATGCATACCCGTATGCGTACTTGTAGTTGTGAAATTCCGTGTACCAAGTACACATACCGGTACGCATACTCGCGTAAGGTATAGGTCCGGGAATTTCTGTTGGGATTTGGAAGTGAACTAAGTATGCGTACCTGTTTGCATACTGGCGAACCCAAACTCAGACCGACTACTTAAGTATGCGTACCCGTTTGCATACTTGAGTGGTTAAAGTTCTAAAATCACTTGGCTCATGAACTAATACATTTATATATTAAGGAATGCATTCTTTGTAAACTGTGGCTATAATGTTCATGAATTGTGAAAAAGTGGGGGTACAACAACCTCACCCAATATTTCGCTTAGCAATCTGTATGGACTAACTCCAATATACTTTAAAGAGAATCAACTAGACAGTCAGACTCAATCTTAATAAGAAGTATATCAAAGAGTTATATCTCAATTTCTCGATTCAATCCTTACTAAAACAAATAGAAATCTGTGAGCCTGATTGAATACAAGAGAAATACCTTGAACGGTACCAAAGACCAATGTTTAAGGATCAATCAATTTCAATCAACAACCAAAGGTTGGATTTACCAATTGATCGATACAACGCACAACCTGTGATATTTCAATTAGATAACAAAATATAATACGGAAAAGAAATAACACAGACACCAGAAGTTTTGTTAACGAGGAAACTTCGGTCTGGACTGTAGTTGAACCCCAATAAATCTCACACTGATCCAAGGTACAGTTGCGCTCTTTACGTTTCTGATCCCAGTAGGATACTACGCACTTGATTTCCTTTGCTGATCTCACCCACAACTAAGAGTTGCTACGACCCAAAGTCGAAGACTTTAATAAACAAATCTGTCTCACACAGAAAAGTCTACAGGAATAGATAAATCTGTCTCCCACAGAAATACCTACGAGTTTTTTTTTCCGTCTTTTGATAAATCAAGGTGAATAGGAACCAATCGATAACCCGGACTTATATTCCCGAAGAACAGCCTAGAATTATCAATCATAAGATATTGCGGAATCACAAACGATGATACGAAGATGTTTGTGACTTCTTTTCTATCTTTCCTATCGGAGAAATTAATCTCAAGCCAATCTTACGATTGTACTCAAATACCATAGAAACAACAAGATCAGATCACGCAACTACAGAGAAAATAGTTGGGTCTGGCTTCACAATCCCAATGAAGTCTTCAAGTCATTAACCTACAGGGTCTCGATAGAAACCTAAGGTTAAAGGAGAATCGAATCTAGATTATACAACTAGTATCACACATGGTGTGGGGATTAGGTTTCCCAGTTGCTAGAGTTCTCCTTTATATAGTCTCCAAATCAGGGTTTGTAATCTAAGTTACCTTGGTAACAAAGCATTCAATATTCACCGTTAGATGAAAACCTGATTAGATTCAAGCTAATATCTTTCAACCGTTAGATCGAACTCAGCTTGTCATACACAAATGAAATGCACATTCATTTAGGTTTGTGTAACCGTACCTAAACGTGTACACCTAGTTGGTCCAACAGTAGTTAACCAATGGTTAGCCATATGAGCACTTTCATATCAACCTTATTCATCATCACCATAACTAGTTTAAGTGACTCAAATGAACTAATTAGAGAGTTGTTCAATTGCTTAGATCTCATAGAAGTATACAAGACATAACCGAAGCAAAAACGATTTTGATTCACTCGAATCGATTCATGAACATTATAGCCACAGTTTGCAAATATGCATTTCTTAATTTATAAATGTCTTGGTTCACGAATAAACCGTTTTTAGAAAATAACCCACTTAAGTACGCATATGGGTACGCATACTTAAGTACCCGGACTGAGCTTGTTTTCAGTTCACAAACTCCAGCAGAAATTCACTGGATGTGATCTTCCGACAGTACGCGGACTTAGCTCCGGTTATCCTAAACAGCAAAGTACGCATACTTTGGTTCAAGTATTTTTGACTTACACAAGTATGATTTCACATACAATGTTTATATCCATTCAAGGTTATATATTCTAAACTCTCATTTCAATTATTGAAACATTCTTAGAGGATGTTATATATAGAGGTTATTCACACACTATTTTTCATCAAAGCGATTTTCAAGAGATTGAAACAATTAACATGACTTTCGTCACGAGTAAAGATGAACTTGTCCAAAGCGAAAGCTTACCAACACATATTTCGAGAAAAAGATAAGCGAGATAAACTCGGCTCGAAATAGCAAATGTGTATGATCGAAGTCTATACAGCAATACGACTTTTGTCTCAAGATAGGAGATATAGTAGATAGACTTTTGAGTGATAGATAAGTTCAAGTCTCCACATACCTTTTTGTCAATGAAGTTCCACCAATTCCTTGAGTAGTTCTTCGTCTTAGTATGATGAACGTCGTGGAGTCTAGAGCTCAACTACACTTACTATCCTAGTCAGAGACTTAGCTATAAGTAGACTAGAAATCAAGACTTATAGTTTTGGAAACTAAACTTGACAACAAGCTTGAGATAGCAACGCTTGCGAGTTTGACCGAGCAATGCTCTAACAATCTCCCCCTTTGTCAATTTTAGTGACAATACTATCAATACATATGGAATACAAAAATTAGTGGGATCCTAATGAAATTTCCATAGAGACATTTCATGACCAAAAGAAAGTACATACCAACTTTTTAGATGCTATCATATAGTCGAAACAAAATGCATTCATATAGTTGAGACCAAGCAACTAAACCTATAGTTCACCTAGTTTCCTCAGTATCCCTGCGCTTCCAACTTGAGGTAAGTCACGCACTTGGAACAATTCCTTTGGTTCGTATTCCAAACAGTAAAGGAACAACAAATCTGTTCGGTAACAACTCTTTTCAAACAACGTGATATGAGTTTGACAAAGGCTCTTCCGTTTAACCAATAAACTCCTTTGTCGGGTCCTTAGATCAATCTCTCAACAACTACCGAAGTAATTGTTAGACTATGCAATCAATATTATTAATCACAAAGAAGTGTATTGATGCCGATCTACTCAACTAATCAATCCAATCTATCACAAAGATAAATCGATTATAGTTGGATCCCTTTCCATCCGAAACAAGTATTGTGCACACCAAAGATTATGAACCCAAAAAGTCTTCTTGTCTTCAAATCTTCTTTGATCTTCAATCAGCACTTGCACACAATCAACTTGAATCTCTTGTGATCAATCACACACAGAACGGAGTCTGTTAACATTGGATTATCACAAGACGTCTTTAGATCTACAAACAGTCTAAAGATCCCCGTCGAAACTTCGATCTAGTTTGAGTGAATCTTATATCAGAAGAGAAGATTCTCAAGCATAAACAAACTAGGTGCAATCAAAGTTCAACCACCGTTAGTCAATCAAATCAATCGAAAACTAAAATAAACTGCAATTATCTAGTTTCCCACCAACGGTACTAATGGAGCTTCTCAATCCCAAAGAAGTCTTTAAACCGAGCGGCCGTAAGTTATTTCTCCTAATTAGGGTACTTTCCTCTCCGATAGGCGGCTCCACCAGTAACAACACAACTGAGGTAGTTTTGCTGGCTCTGAGGGTTAGTTTGTTAGAAATGCAAACTTCAATATTTATAGACAAGGAAGTTTGGACACCAAGGAATTTCCAAAACCGAATATTCTCAAAGATATGCAATAAACACAAAATCGGTTTTCTTAACTCCTGGAAATGCACTATCTAAATATTGACCGAAATCCCAATAGAAAAATCTATAATCAGTAAATGCACATTACTAATTATTATTTTCTAAAGGTATGCATTTAATTGCTGGAAATTAAATAGCATATAAAAACTAAGAAACCTTAATTAAAAAATTCTCAATTTATTTCGATCCTGGGATTCTCCTTTAGCTATTAAAGAATATCTTTTAACAATTAATGATAAGAGTTACTGCACATGTTCAAAGTATGTCGATATCTTTACTTTGCAAGTCCTTTTTCATACTTATAATCTTGGAAACGATTTGCCACACTTCCAAACGAATTTAGAATTGGTTCATCTGACTTCCAAGAACTATGTGATTGATTATCCTATCAAATCACCAATCATGGGTTTCACGGTTCTACCAAAACAAGTTCGGTTCTACTTCCATGTGAGTACTGTGCATAGTCACGTTAGTTACCAAAACTCGGTTGACTAGGTACTAGGATCGGTTCCCCACATATTTATGGCAACTGCCTTTATTTGGTGCACATGTCCATAGGATCGGTTCCCCCATCTTCTAAGAACTTGTTGCACATGTTCATAGGATCAGTTCCCCCATCTACTAAAAACGTGTTGCACCTCTTACAAGGATCGATTCCCCTCTTGTAAATTTGCTGCACCTCTTACTAGGATCGGTTCCCCAATGGCTAGATAAAAGTTGCTATTTACAAGGCATCGATCATACCATCTTGAGTGATTACTTAAGATCGTTTTCACTAATAAAAGTCATACCAATACATAAGTCAGGCCTTGTGAATAGTTTTACCAAGATACATAAACAAGTTTATGAGCGTTTATACTAAACACACATATTGGTAATTCAAAATAGATTTGCAATGAATAACAATACCAATAAGCCTAGCGATTTCCCTTTCGATTCACAAAACGAGTTTATGAACTTAATTCCTTTAAACGAATGTAAAACATTGTTTCCTAGGATGAAATCGTCACTCATACCCATACATAATCACAATAGCATTCATATGATCATGTCGATGTCTTATATACAAAGTTTAATGGTTAAGCAATAAACCTTGTATTTTATTCCTTAATACTATGTCTAACTAGAGTATAATTATTCAAATATCTTCGCAGTTATGTTTTCAATATGCACGACTTGAAAGATACGTTAGGGAATGAAACAGTTCAAGTCAAATATTACCAACCTCAAGAGGAAGGATTATGTTGTCGTTGTAGCTCCATACTTCTTCACATTCTTCAAGTCTTCATGTAATACTTATAAGTCTCATATCCTAACACTTTCAAGCTAACCTATACGAAGTTGACTCTAGTATATAATCAAGCGACTCTTTAAATGAGTTTTGATTCACTAAAATATGACAACCAAACTTGACATACCAACGCTTGGTGGGTTCAACAGAGCTATGCTCTAACAATATCCCCTTTATCAATTTTAGTGACAAAACTCTTACATCATATGGCTAAACAAATTATAAGAATTCATTACACACATACGCTTGATTCCAAGTTCAACAACACAAAACCTGCATTAAATTCAATCCTTAAATGTCGCTGTTGACATTATAATAACAAAGCTAATACTCCCCCTAAAGGTGAGATAGGTAGATTTTCAATTCGCGCGTCTTTGTAATTTTCATGTAGTTCCTCATAACTACGTATCATATGATATGTGACTCCCCCTTAGTCTATGCTTTCACTATTTTCGTTAGAATAAACGTTTTAGCACAAATGTCCTTTCCCTTAGTGATACCAACTCACAACAAGTCAATATCACTTGTTTACTCCATATATTTCTCCCCCTTTTTGTCATAAAATGACAAAGAAACGAAAAAATAAAGGACAAACCGAAAGGATCTTACAAATCTCACATAGAGAATTTGCAAACCTATAAGAGTTGAGCACGAGGGTTTTACAAACCATTTTAGATAACCAATATCAAAACCGAAACTACAAGTAATTTGGTTTTAACATGTTATCTAGGAAACAATTGCCCGAAGAAATTTTCCCTAAAAGTTTAGCATATCAAAAGTCGACTAATCACCTTAGTTCTTTTGCTAAACCGAAGCTACAAATACAATCGCTTGTTCGATAAGACCAAAATAAAGATCTGAATTAACTTTATTTTTCTCATCAGGCTTTAATTATTCTTAATAATAACTTAAACCTTTCACTTTTAAACAACACAAATACTAGGTTAGTTAACTAGTAATTCTTGTTAAGGCATTCGGTTAGACTTTAATAACCGAAACCTACATGTTTGATAAGTTTAACTAAGATCCGAAAAACTTAGTTTCTCTTATCCGAAAATCACTTGGACTAAACAAATGATCCCGAAACCTTTTGTTAAGCCATAAACAATCCATACAAACCAAATAAATCAACTTGCATAATCATTTATCTTAACCGGAAGCAATTGAAACAAACATAGACATTATAGCACCGCAATTGCACTGAAATTTTGTAAGCCTAAACAATTGATATCAAACAATAACGAAAGATAACAATAGTTTTTCTTAACCGTAAAAAATTGAATCACAATCAAATATCCATACAAAAATAATGGAATAAACATCAATTGTATCGAAAATTTTGTTAAGCAAAAACAATAAATATATGCAATAAAATCATGCTTTTCTTAAACAGGAAAACAATTAACTAACAAGATTGTTATCTCAAATTCCGCATCCTCTTCTCCCCTTAAGATATGTCATTAAGCGCAAGTTCACTTAGAACTCCCTCCATTAAAGTTGTCATCCTCCCGCCAAAACAAAAGAACAACAACAAAGAGCAACCTTTACCATAGAAAGGTTGAAAACCGGTTTTAACTATGCAATGCAAAAGTTGAAACCTCGAAACACATATGCTTTTATGCTAAACCAAAAGATTCAACATATTGTGACTTTTTCACATATTGTTTCTACAGGAACCCCTCATGATCCTTTGATAAAGCCTACTAACATGAGCTAGAACTTAATCCCGCTAAATCAAAAGGTCACCCAAACCATAAGGGTTCACACATTATGAGATCGAATATTAAGGTCATGAAAACCGAAAAAATACATCTCATAAATCAATTTGCAATACACCATAAATATTCAACATAAAATCAAGTATTGCAGTTACTTTTATCTTGTAGGGAATTGAATTGCGAAACCAACGCTAAAAGAATGAGGTCATTCCGAGTTCGGACGAAGAAGTTATAGGAAAAACAGTTTTACACTCCTTCGCATGGGACCTCTCACTAGGATTCGGTTCCCAACATTGCACCTATCACTAGGATCGGTTCCCAAGAGTTACTTGTGATGGATCACAACACTAAACTGTTTTTTGTCATAACTTTTGCATACAATGTCCGAATTCGGTGATTTTTGGCTCGTTTTAACCGTAAATACAAGAGCTACACATATATGATTAGTAGATATCAGCAGCATCATAAACTCAAAATTACCGTTTCTAAAAAAACCTCAAATATAGATAGAGAAAGTATGAGTATAGAAGAAAAGAAATCTCCCTAAAGATGTTAATTAGTCATATAATAACCGAGAGATCACGTGCTCAGTTTCATGTACTTCCTCACCTTTCAAAAGATTGAGCACCAAGGTGAGCATGCATATTCTAACACAACTAGGTTGTGTTGAGTTGAGCCTTGTCTTGTTCGCCATGAGTGACTAAGACAGAATCATCATTCTTGACCTCTTGCTTGGTTTGTTTTCTCTTGTTCTATCTCTTGTTTTTCTTCTTTGACTTGTGATGAAGAGTGTCATTATCACAACCTTTACTAGTACAAGAGATTTCAGACATGATGTCTTTCTTTAGTCTTTCAAGAAGACTCTTATAATTATTGTCACCAACAATTAACAGCTGAGAGTCATTCTTGTGACTAACTTTTGGTCTCTTCTTTGCTATGGAGGACTTCGGGACCCATTTAGAGATGGGTTTCGCATGAGTGGCTTTATCCTTCATATCATCAAGACGATTGCCCTTTTGAATACTTTGCAAAACATCCTTTCTCCAATTTGGAACATCGGATCTTGTTTTTGCATTTTAAAAGTCATCTCTCTTTCTATAATTGGGTCTTTTATGGAATGACCTTGTCGAGTGATATGCAAATTTGAACTATCATTATAATAATTCTTTTGCCTAAACGTAGGACAATACCGATCCGAGTTCATTTGGGGAGCAATCTTAACCAATTCGTTTGATACAAAAGAAAGTGCATCTTGCATCTTATGAACTTTGCATTCCCATTGCAAGTGTCCTTTATTACCACAATAATAACAATGCTTAGTATAAACATATGAAGTATGAGTTTTAGTGTTACCTTTTTGTGGATCCTCTTGCATTGGAATTTGACGAGTTTTCTTCTTCTTCTTCTTATCCTTGTTCAACGTTGTTGCTTTCTTGACATTAGCAGAAGTGGTCTCTTTGATTGCTGCTGGTTGAACACAATTCTTAGGCTTGGCTGGCTTTACTTCTTCACAAGAAATAGTATCATTTTTGACAACAGTGGAAGCCTCTGGTTGAGAAGAATTAGTAGCTTTAACAAATTTTACCTCTTTGTTAATATTTGAAGCATTTATTCCCTTATAGCCCAATCCTCGGGTATCACAATTATTTCTACTTGCTTCTAACATTGAGGTTAAATTGTTTGAGCTAACATTGAACTTTTTAAGGTCCAAAATTTCTTCTTCCAATGTCTTGATTTTATCAAGAGCACCAGCTAGATCAGCCTTAAGATGTTTTTCTCGTGAGAGATATACACCTTCTTTCTCTTTAAAACTCTTTGGTTGAGAATTAACCCTTGCTTCAGATTCAACAAGTTTCTTTTTCGACAAAATGAGATCTCTTCGAAGATTTTCACATTCTAATTTCTTAGAATTTAGCTCGTCAGTACGATCTTTAAGAAGAGAATCACTGATTTGGTAACCAATATAATATCCTTGAAAAACCTTCTTCAATTTCTTGTTTTCACGACAAAGAGGAGTCATAAGACCAACGAAATCTGAAGAACTCAGTTTTTTGTTTTTTAAAGGATTCAGTAGTTTAGAGTATTCTGAAATATCCTCTTCTACTTCTCGTTCAAAATCTGAGTCATCATCATCGGAAATTTCATCCATCCTTTATTCTAGACAAATTTTCCAGTTGTCATCAGTTTCTACATCATTAACAAGATTAACTTGTCTCATAGAATCTCTAAAGATGATTTCTTCATATATTGAATCGTAGATGCCATCATCAAGTGTTAATTAAAAACTCTTGTTGTCTTGCTTTACGTTAACTGAATCATTTATTAGATTCAATTCTTATAGGTTGGATCGCATCAAACACATATTGTCAGATCTTTTTGTGTTTGCCTGCTCTGATACCAATTGAAAAGACGAGGGTACCCAATTATACCTCAATCTAAAACTTTTCCACCTATAAGTCCTTACTCCGAAAGTGATTGTCTATAAACTGAGTCGAGACAATACAACTAATCGGTTCACACTTCGTGTGATCGTCTATGGATACGAGATCGAGACAATACGACAACAAGATAACTTGTGTGATTGACTATGGATACAATATCGAGACAATACAACAACGAAGTATGTTTACTTGATAATAGGTTCGGACTTAACCAAACACTAGGGATTGTCTATCAAGTAAAATAGGAATTAACGTTTGTGTAATTTACTTTAAATTATAATAACAACAATTATAATTGCGGAAAATAAAAGTAAATGATACGGCAAGATTTTGTTAACGAGGAAATCGCAAATACAGAAAAACCCCGGGACCTAGTCCAGAATTGAATACTCTCAGAATTAAGCCGCTATACAAAATCAAACCAACTTCGTATAGTTGAGACCAAGCAACTAAACCTATAATTCACCTAGTTTCCTCAGTATCCCTGCGCCTCCAACTTGTTAATAAGTTACGCACTTGGAACAATTCCTTTAGTTCGTATTCCAAATAGTAAAGGAACAACAAATCTGTTCGGTAACAACTCTTTTCAAACAACGTTATTTGAGTTTGACAAAGGCTCTTCTGTTTAACCAATAAACTCCTTTGTCGGGTCCTTAGATCAATCTCTCAACAACTACCGAAGTAATTGTTAGACAATGCAATCAATACTATTAATCACAAAGAAGTGTATTGATGCCGATCTACTCAACTAATCAATCCAATCTATCACAAAGATAAACCGATTATAGTTGGATCCCTTTCCAGCCGAAACAAGTATTGTGCACACCAAAGATTATGAACCCAAAAAGTTTTATTGTCTTCAAATCTTCTTTATTCTTAAATCAGCACCTGCACACAATCAACTTGAATCTCTTACGATCAATCACACATAGAACGGAGTTTGTTAACTTTAGATTATCACAAGACGTCTTTAGATCTACAAACAGTCTAAAGATCCCCGTCGAAACTTCAATCTAGTTTGAGTAAATCTTATATAAGAAGAGAAGATTCTCAAGCATAAACAAACTAGGTGCAATCAAAGTTCAACAGCCGTTAGTCAATCAAATCAATCGAAACTAATAATAAACCGCAATTATCTAGTTTCCCACCAACGGTACTAATTGAGCTTCTCAATCCCAAAGAAGTCTTTAAACTGAGCGGCCGTAAGAGATTTCGCCCAATTAGGTTACTTTCCTCTCCGAATAGGCGGCTCCGCTAGTAACAACCCAACTAGGTAGTTTTGCTGAATCTGAGGATTAGTTTGCTAGAAATGCAAACTTAAATATTTATAGACAAGGAAGTTTGGACACCAAGGAATTTCCAAAACTGAATATTCTCAAAGATATGCAATAAACACAAAATCGGTTTTCATAATTCCTGGAAATGCACTGTCCAAATATTGACCGATATCCCAATAGAAAATCTATAATCAGTAAATGCACATTACTAATTATTATTTTCTAAAGATATGCATTTAATTGCTGGAGATTAAATAGCATATAAAAACTAAGAAACCTTAAATAAAAGATTCTCAATTTATTTCGATCCTGCGATTCTCCTTTAGCTATTAAGGAATATCTTTGAACAATTAATGATAAGAGTTACTGCACATGTTAAAAGTATGTCGACATTTTTTACTTTGTAAGTCCTTTTTAATACTTACAATCTTGGAAACAATTTTCCACACTTCAAAATAAGTTTAGAAATTGTTCGTGACTTCTATTCTATCTTGCCTATCGGAGAAATTAATCTCAAGCCAATCTTATGATTGTACTAAAAACGATAGAAACAGGAAGATCAGATCACGCAACTACAGAGAAAATAGTTGGGTCTTGCTTAATGATCCCAATGAAGTCTTCAAGTCGTTAACCTACATGGTCTCGATATAAACCTAAGGTTAAAGGAGAATCGACTCTAGCTTGTACAACTAGTATCATACAGGAGTTGTGGGGGTTAGGTTTCCCAGTTGCTAGAGTTCTCCTATATATAGTCTCCAAATCAGGGTTTACAATCTAAGTTACCATGGAAACAAAGCATTCAATATTCACCGTTAGAGGAAAACCTGATTAAATTCAAGCTAATATCTTTCAACCGTTAGATCGAACTTAGCTTCTCATACACAAATGAAATGCACATTCATTTAGGTTTGTGTAACCGTACCTAAACGTATACACCTAGTTGGTTCAACAGTAGTTAACCGATGGTTATCCTTATGAGCACTTTCATATCAACCTTATTTATCTTCACCATAACTAGTTCAAGTGACTCAAATGAACTAGTTAGAGAGTTGTTCAATTGCTTAGATCTCATAGAAGTATACAAGACACAATCGAAGCAAAAACGATTTTGATTCACTCGAATCGATTCATGAACATTATAGCCATGGTTTGCAAATATGCATTCCTTAATTTATAAATGTCTTATTTCACGAATAAACCGTTTTTAGAAAATAACCCACTTAAGTACGCATATGGGTATGCATACTTAAGTACCCTGACTGAGCTTGTTTTCAGTTCACAAACTCCAGCAGAAATTCACGGGATGTGAACTTCCGACAGTACACATACATGTACGCGGACTTAGCTCCGGTTATCCTAAACGGAAAAGTACGCATACTTTGGTTCAAGGATTTTGGACTTACACAAGTATGAGTTCACATACAATGTTTATATCCATTCAAGGTTATATATTCTAAACTCTCATTTCAATCATTGAAACATTCTTAGAGGATGTTGTATATAGCGGTTATTCACACACTATTTTTCATCAAAGCGATTTTTAAAAGATTGAAACAATTAACATGACTTTCGTTGCGAGTAAAGATGAACTTGGCCAAAGCGAAAGCTTACCAACACATATTTCGAGAAAAAGATAAGCGAGATAAACTCGGCTCGAAATAGCAAATTTGTATGATCGAAGTCTATATAGCAGTACGAATTTTGTCTCAAGATAGGAGATAGTGTAGATAGACTTTTGAGTTATAGATAAGTTCAAGTCTCAACATACCTTTTTGTCGATGAAGTTCAACCAGTTCCTTGAGTAGTTCTTCGTCTTTGTATGATGAACCTCGTGGAGTCTAGAGCTCAACTACACTTACTATCCTAGTCCGAGACTTAGCTATAAGTAGACTAGAAATCAAGACTTATAGTTTTGGCAACTAAACTTGACAACAAGCTTGAGATAGCCACGCTTGCGAGTTCAACCGAGCAATGCTCTAACAAATTGATTCGAGTGAATCAAACCGATTTTTCTTCAATTGTGTCCTTGTATATTTCTATGATAATATAGCAATTGAACAACTCTTTAACTAGTTTCATTTGAGTCATTTGGGTTTAACTACAGTCCAGTCTGAAGTTCATTGGTAGTAGGCTAGTGTCTGTAGCGGCTTAATACAGTGTAGTGTTCAAATATGGACTAGGTCCCGGAGGTTTTCTACATTTGCGGTTTTCCTTGTTAACAAAATTCTGGTATCTATGTTATTTCTTTTCTGCATTATATTTTGTTATATAATTGAAATATCACAGGTTGTGCGTTGAATCGATCAATTGGGAAATTCAACCTTTGGTTGTTGATTGAAATTGATTGATCCTTGAACGTTGGTATTTGGTACCGTTCAAGTTATTTCTCTTATATTCAATCAGGCTCGCAAATTCCTATTTGCTAATTTCGGATTGAATTGAGAGATAGAGATATAAAACTCTTTGATATACTTTTCTTTAGATTGAGTCTAACTGTCTAGTTGATTCTCTTGAAAGTATATTGGAGTTTGTCTATTCAGATTGCCAAACGAAATATTGTGTGTGGTTGTTAGACCCCCGCTTTTTCAATTGGTATCAGAGCAGGAAAATATATTAAAGACCTTATAAGTCTATGTTTGTAGCGATCTGAATATGGACAGAAGTGCTATCTCCATAAACGTACCACCAGTCTTCGATGGCTCAAAACTACTCATGGTGGAAAATTGTTGTGTGTGCTTTCCTTCAAGCTCGTGATTTTCAAACGTGTGTACGTGTTGTTAATGGCTATGATCCTCCGGTTAATACAGAAGGTGATGTATTTGTACCCAAGGATATCGGTAAATATAGTCCAAAAGAAATTCTTGCTGCGAAGCAAAATTCTGACGGCTTAAGTGCTATCATACATGCCATTACCCCAGATCTTCAGCATCATGTGACTACTTGAACAAAGTCTAAAGAATCCTGGGATATCTTAGAAACTGTATTTGAAGGGAATACCTCTGAAAAGGAAGCTAGGCTTCAAAACCTATATTCCGATTGGGAAAACCTTCGTATGGCAGATGGAGAGTCATTTGATCAGTTTAATCACAAGGTGTCTGAAATTGTCAATGCATCTTTTGCATTGGGTAAGACTATTCCTGAAAAGGACATTGTAATGCCATCGTTGATACGATTCTAATGTCTTGATTCTAAGATACGATTCTAAGAAGCATGCCATCGTTGAAGGAAATAACCTTGCAACTCTTTCCAGAAACACTCTTGTTGGGAAGTTAAAGATCTTTGATGATGAGCACACATCCAAATTCGGAAAGGATGTTGCTTTCAAAGCACAGAAGAACACTAAGTTACTTGACAAAAGTAAAAGTGTTTGTATCTCTAAAGATGATCTTTCTGAGGCCGATTCATCAGATGAAGATCTTGAAAAATCAGTCTCCTTGATCACAAGAAAGTTTAGAGATCTTCTTTTGAAGAGAAGTAAACGGTTCACCATAGATAAACCTAAGTCATCAGTTAAACCTCATAATCGTGTTCCTCCTAAAAATAGGGATATTGATGAGACTGATGACGAGGATATGCCATGGTGCTTTAAGTGTAAAGGTTTTGGTCATTTTGCAAATGAGTGTCCAAATCGGAAAAAATACACTGGGAACAAAGGACTTGCTGCAACTCTTGATGAAATATCTGACAACTATGACTCTAATGACGACGAACAGTCAAGTGTTGCACTTCTTTGTGAAAATATTGATTTTGATAATTGTAGCAATACATACATCAATCATGATATTCTTTCAGGAGAAATCTCAACTGGTCTTGAAGAAAAAATGGATCTACCTGTTTCTACTGGAAACTTTTTTTCTTCTGATTTTTCAGGTTCCACTATGTGTCTAGCCGCGTACACATCTCGGGCGTCTGAATCATCTTCCAAGTTGACATGCTCGTATTATTCTCTCAAAGGTCATGAACTTTCAAAGTGTTTCAAGTACAAACACCAAATGAGATATGTCAACAAACTTCAATGAAGATCGAATCGATTAGCAAACAAGCTCAAACTTGTTCAAAAAGCATCAGAGGTATGTAAACGCATCTCTTCTTCAAAGAAGTTAGTTTCCAAAGAAAAGACTAGATCATTAGAGAGAAATTTATGGTCTAAACACTATGAGAAACATGGCTCTATGATTTCCTTTCGAAAAGGATATGGTGGACAGATTATTGTTCAACCCAGCACAACTTAAATTGTGTTGGTTAGTGCATCTTGTCTCATGTGCCTGATCAAAAGAGACAAGATTATGCACACCTCAGGCTTTAGGAAAAGAAAATTCTTTTAGATTTTATAGATTTTTTTCTTCTTCTTGTTTTTGCTCTACTGAGCATTGTAAGTCTGGAATTCATGCCTCTTTTCATATCTAATTAATATTGGAAAGGACTTTCTTGCTTAATCAATAAAAGAGGGTTATTCTCGACAATTCTGTCCTCTTTAGGGTTGGGAGTTGTGCGTGCGTGAACTAATGTGTTTAAAAGTTCCGTAACCCTACATTCCTTTTTCCTTCACTTGAAACTCTTTTTATCATAAGACTGCTTGTTGAGATTATCTTGTGATCTCCTCTCACAATTCCGTTCATATGGATACTCCAAGGATTATGCCGTCTGATAGAAAAGATGTTAATATGATTGTTAAGCCATCAATCATGAAGGAAAAAGATAAATCTCCGTTACCTCCAACTTTGAAAAGAAAAAGAAGGAATATGAGGAAGCCAAGAGATGTTCCTTCAAATTCTCAGAAGTTTTCTGGTGTTCTTGAAGAGTTGAAGGAAACAAGGAAGGAGATTCAGGAAATAAAGGCTATTGCTTTGAGAACTCTTGAAATTCAGAAGGCCCTAGTTCGGCATCAGTTCAAAAGGTTTGTTGGAATTGACTCCTTTCTTCATGAACCTTATGTTCCCTTGGATGTTGACAACAAGGAGTTCGAGGACGATAAAGAATTTTTCAGAGGTCTCAATGTCTAGAAAACTTCTTATGAGAATTTATTCTTGTGTTTTTAAGAAGGATAACTAGGGTTTGGAAGATGATTTTTGCAGTATTAATCCTTATGGTTTTATATATTGCAAATTGTTATGGGATATGTTGTCTACGTCCGTGAACCTTGACTGTCCCATACTAGTTCAAAAATTATCTCTATTATATGTCGGTATGAAAGTATTATGCAAATATTGATGGAAGAAAGGATGAACTTTTGTTTACAAAGATTAAGTCTATTATATTTCATTGTGCAAATAGTGATGAAAAATAGAATGAATCTTTGATTGTTTCGCAGTATTGGTCCTTCCCTGATCCACATCTTTGTGCATATACTGTGTTGCTCCGTAAGTTTTCTTATGTTGAGCATGACCAATTGAATTGATCATTTTTCTTATGGTTAATTCAATTGAGATTTTTGGATACAAATTCATATTCTTATGTGATTTGTTAATGTCCAAAGAAATCCTTCTTTTCTTGTAAAAGTAAGGTCGCTCTTGTTGTTATTTCGGGAATGACATTTTATGGGGGAGAGTTCTTAATTGAACTTGTGCTTAATTGCCAAATCTTTGTGGGGAGTGCGGCTGTGGAATATTGTAGAGGTTATCTTATCTTTATAAACTCCTTAATGAATGCATTTAGTTTCGGCTATTTGATGGCATCTAAACAAGTTGGTATGTTGTTCTCTTTTGGTCATGAAGTATCTCTATGAAAATTTCATGAGGACCCCACTAGTTTTCGTACCTTTCCCAATTTATATTGACAATAAGGGGGAGAATTAATGTGTAGTTCACATTACAAATACATATGGTTTACGGATCATTATGTAAGGGGGAGTGGTTTTCATATTGAGATAAAGTATTGACTAAGAGGGAGTGATACATATCACCATAGTATTGTTGTCAAAGTTGTGATACAATTGGACTTTGATGTCGTGTAATAATACTATGACACTGTATAACAATGATTGAGAGCAACTGTTTTCTCATTGTTATAGCTACGGATCTTCAACAACGATGATGCTGAGTTGAACACATTAAGAATCACTAGAGTACTTGGAAGTGACGAAGATTTCGAGTAATGTTAAAGAACCAAGGAAATCAAGAATTTGGATTGATAGCTACAAAGTTTATTTATTTTTTATTCCATATGTATTAATAGTTTTGTCACTAAAATTGACAAAGGTGGAGATTGTTAGAGCACTGCTCGGTCAAACTCGCAAGCGTTGCTATCTCAAGCTTGTTGTCAAGTTTAGTTGTCAAAACTATAAGTCTTGATTTCTAGTCTACTTATAGTTAAGTCTCAGATTAGGATAGAAAGTGTAGTTGAGCATTAGACTTCACGGCGTTCATCGATTGAAGACGAAGAATTACTAAGGGGAGCTTGTAGAACTTCATCAACAAAAGGTATGTGGAGACTTGAACTAGTCTATCACTCAAAAGTCTATCTACTTTATCTCCTATTTGAGACAAAAGTCGTATAGCTATATAGACTTCAATTATATACATTTGATATTTCGAGCTGAGTTTAACTCGCTTACATATTTCTCGAAATATGTGTTGGTAATCTTTCGCTTTAACCAAGTTCATCTTATATTCTTGACGAAAGTCAAAACATGATCATGTGAAAATCGCCCGGTAACATCTTACATGATTTGTGTGAGACAGTCATTTGATGTAGACTCAGAATGTTTCGTATTGATCATTCGATCACTTAAAAATTGCTTTGAAGCTAATAGTTTGTGTGAGACAGCTATTGTCGTCTTCCGAGAATGTTTCAATGATTGAAATAAGAGTTTAAAACAATTGGATATAAGCATAGTATGCGTACTTGCATATATGTAATCCAAGTTCGGGAACCATGGTATGCATACCCGTATGCGTACTACTTGGGTTGATGAAGTCCAGGTACCAAGTACACATACCGGTACGCGTAATGGCGTGAGGTTCAGGTCCGGGAATTTCTACTTAGTTTGGATATTGATTTGGTATGCGTACCAGTTCGCGTAATTGCGAAACCCAAACTTTGTCCGGCCACTATGGTATGCGTACCCGTTTGCATACCTAGTTGATAATGTTCTAAAATCGGTTTATTCATGAACTAATACATTATATAATAAGGAATATAATCTTTTGCATACCGTGGCTATAATCTTCATGACTTGATTCGAGTGAATCAAAATCGATTTTGCTTCAATTGTGTCTTGTATACTTCTATGAGAATATAAACAATTGAACAACTCTAGAACTAGTTTCATTTGAGTCATTTGAACTAGTTACGGTTAAGATGAATAAGGTTGATATGAAAGTGTTCATATAGCTAACCTCGGTTAACTATTGTTGAGCCAACAAAGGTGCACACGTTTAGGTACGGTTACTCATATCTAAATGAAGTCACTTTTCATTTGTGTGTAACAAGCTAAGTTCGATCTAACGGTTGAAAGATATTAGCTTGAGTCTAATCAGGTTTTCATCTAACGATGAATATTGAATGCTTTGTTACCAAGGTAACTTAGATTGCAAACCCTTATTTGAAGACTGAAAAAGCGGGGGTCTAATAACCTCACCCAATATGTTGCTTAGCAATCTGTATGGACTAACTCCAATATACTTTTAAGAGAATCAACTAGACAGTCAGACTCAATCTTAATAAAAAGTATATCAAAGAGTTATATCTCAATTTATCGATTCAATCCTTACTCAAACATATAGAAATCTGCGAGCCTGATTGAATACAAGAGAAATAACTTGAACGGTACCAAAGACCAATGTTCAAGGATCAATCAATTTCAATCAGCAACCAAAGGTTGGATTTACTAATTGATCGATACAACGCACAACCTGTGATATTTCAATCATATAACAAAATATAATACGGAAAAGAAATAACACAGACACCAGAAGTTTTGTTAACGAGGAAACCGCAAATGCAGAAAAAACCCGGGACCTAGTCCAGATTGAACACACATTGTATTAAGCCGCTACAGACACTAGCCTACTATAAACTAACTTTGGTCTGGAATGTAATTGAACCCCAATCAATCTCACAATGATCCAAGGTACAGTTGCACTCCTTACGTCTCTGATCCCAGCAGGATACTACGTACTTGATTCCCTTAGCTGATCTAACCCACAACTAAGAGTTGCTATGACCCAAAGTTGAAGACTTTAATAAACAAATCTGTATCACACAGAAAAGTCTACAAGAATAGATAAATCTGTCTCCCACAGAAATACCTACAAGTTTTGTTCCGTCTTTTGATAAATCAAGGTGAACAGGAACCAATCGATAACCAGGACTTATATTCCTGAAAAACAGCCTAGAATTATCAAACACCTCACAATAATCTTAATTGACTAGCGAAACAAGATATTATGGAATCACAAACGATGAGATGAAGGTGTTTGTGACTACTTTTCTATCTTGCCTATCAGAGAAATTAATCTCAAGCCAATCTTACGATTGTACTCAAATACCATAGAAACAGCAAGATCATATCACACAACTACAGAGAAAATAGTTGGGTCTGGCTTCACAATCCCAATGAAGTCTTTAAGTCGTTAACCTATAGGGTCTCGATAGAAACCTAAAGTTAAATGAGAATCGACTCTAGCTAATACAACTAGTATCACACCAGAGGCGTGGGGATTAGGTTTCCCAGCTGCTAGAGTTCTCCTTTATATAGTCTCCAAATCAGGGTTTGCAATCTAAGTTACCTTGGTAACAAAGCATTCAATATTCACCGGTATATGAAAACCTGATTAGATTCAAGCTAATATCTTTGAACTGTTAGATCGAACTTAGCTTGTTATACACAAATGAAACATACTTCATTTAGGTTTCAGTAACCGTACCTAAACGTGTACACCTAATTGGTTCAACAATAGTTAACCAATGGTTAGCCATATGAGCACTTTCATATCAACCTTATTCATCTTCACCATAACTAGGTCAAATTACTCAAATGAACTAGTTAGAGAGTTGTTCAATTGCTTAGATCTCATAGAAGTATATAAGACACAATCGAAGCAAAAACGTTTTTGATTCACTCGAATCGATTCATGAACATTATAGACACGGTTTGCAAAGATTGCATTCCTTAATTTATAAATGTCTTAGTTCATGAATAAACCGTTTTTAGAAAATAACCCACTTAAGTACGCATACCGGTACGCATACTTAAGTACCCGGATTGAGCTTGTTTTTAGTTCACAAACTCATGCAGAAATTCACGGGATGTGAACTTCCGGCAGTACGCGTACGGGTACGCGAACTTAGCTCCGGACATCCTAAACCAGTAAAGTACGTATACTTTGGTTCAAGGATTTTTGTCTTACACAAGTATGAGTTCACATACAATGTTTATATCCATTCAAGGTTATATATTCTAAACTTTCATTTCAATCATTGAAACATTCTTAGAGGATGTTTTATAGCGGTTATTCACACACTATTTTTCATCAAAGCAATTTTCAAGAGATTGAAACAATCAACATGACTTTCGTCACGAGTAAAGATGAACTTGGCCAAAGCAAAAGCTTACCAACATATATTTTGAGAAATAGATAAGTGAGATAAACTCGGCTCGAAATAGCAAATGTGTATAATCGAAGTCTATATAGCAATCGAAGTCTATATAGCAATACGACTTTTGTCTCTAGATAGACTTTTGAGTGATAAATAAGTTCAAGTCTCCACATACCTTTTTGTCGATGAAGATCCACCAGTTCCTTTAGTAGTTCTTCGTCTTTTCATGATGAACGTCGTGGAGTCTAAAGCTCCACTACACTTACTATCCTAGTCCGAGACTTAGCTATAAGTAGACTAGAAATCAAGACTTATAGTTTTGGTAACTAAACTTGACAAACAAGCTTGAAATAGCAACGGTTGCGAGTTCGACAGAGCAGTGCTCTAACAATCTCCCCCTTTGTCAATTTTAGTGACAAAACTATCAATACATATGGAATACAAAATAAATAAACTTTGCAGCTTCTCATCCACATGCATGATCTCCTTGGTTCTTCAACATTACTCGAAATCTTCGTCACTTCCAAGTACTCCAGTGATTCCAAAGATATTCAAATCAGCATCACCGTTGTTGAAGATCCGTAGCCATAACAATGAGAAAACAAAAGCTCTCAATCATTGTTACACAGTTTCATAGTATTATTACACAACATCAAAGTTCAATTATATCACAACTTTGACAACAATACTATGGTGGTGTGTATCACTCCCCTTAGTCAATACTTCATCTCACATGAAAACCACTCATCCTTACATAATGATCCGAAAACCATATATATTTGTAGTGTGAACTACACATTAATTCCCCCCCTTTTTGTCAATAAAATTGGCAAAGGTACGAAAACTAGTGGGATCCTAATGAAATTTCCATAGAGACACTTCATGACCAAAAGAAAGTACATATCAACTTTTTTAGATGCAATCATATAGTCGAAACTAAATGCATTCATCAAGGAGTTTATAAAGATACAAGATAACCCCTATAATATTATGATTGAAAGCAACTGTTTTCTCATTGTTATAGCCACGGATCTTCAACAACAATGATGCGGAATTGAACACATTTGGAATAATTGGAGTACTTGGAAGTGACGAAGATTTTGAGTAATGTTTAAGAACCAAGGAGATCAAGCATTTGGATGAGAAGCTACAAAGTTTAATTATTTTTTAATCCATATGTATTGATAGTTTTGTAACTAAAATTGACAAAGCGGGAGATTTTTAGAACACTGCTAGGTCGAACTCGCAAGCGTTGCTATCTCAAGCTTGTTTGTTAATGTTAGTGATCAAAACTAGAAGTCTTGATTTCTAGTCTACTTATAGTAATGTCTCGCACTAGGATAGATTGTGTCGTTGAGCATTAGACTTCACGACGTTCATCAATTGAAGACGAAGAACTACAAAGGAGAGCTTGTGGAACTTCATCAACAAAGGGTATGTGGAGACTAAAACTCATCTATCACTTGGAAAGTATATTTCTATTCTATCTCCTATATTGAGACAAAAGTCGTATTACTATATAGTTGTCGATTATACACATTTGAGATTTCGAGTTGAGTTTAACTCGCTTACATATTTCTCGGAATATGTGTTGGTAAGCTTTCGCTTCAACCAAGTTCATCTTATATTCTTTACAAAAGTCAAAAGATGATCATGTGAAAATCGCCGAGTAACATCTTACATGGTTTGTGTGATACAATCATTTGGTGTAGACTTGGAATGTTTCGTTATGATTATTTCAATAACTTGAAAATTGCTTTGATGCTAATAGTGTGTGAAAATGGCTATTGTCATCCTCTAAGAAAGTTTCAATGATTGAAATAAGAGTTTAGAATACTTAACCATCATTGGATTATAAACATAGTGTGCATTCTTGCATGTATGTGATCCATGACCGGAAATAAAGTATGCATAACCGTATGCGTACTTGTAGTTGTGAAATTCCGTGTACCAAGTACACATACCGGTATGCATACTTACGTAAGGTATAGGTCCGGTAATTTCTTCTAGGATTTGGAAGTGAACTAAGTATGCGTACCCGTTTGCATACTGGCGAACCCAAACTCAGACCGACTACTTAAGTATACGTACCCGTTTGCATACTTGAGTGGTTAAAGTTATAAAATCAGTTGGCTCATGAACTAATATATTTATATATTAAGGAATGCATTTTTTGCAAACCGTGGCTATAATGTTCATGAATTGATTCGAGTGAATCAAACCGATATTGCTTCAATTGTGTTCTTGTATTCTTCTAGGAGAATATAGCAATTGAACAACTCTTTAACTAGTTTCATTTGAGTCATTTGAACAAGTTATGGTTGAGATGAACAAGTTTGATATGAGAGTGTTCATATAGCTAACCTCGGTTAACTACGGTTGAGCCAACATGGTGTACACGTTTAGGTACGGTTACCAAACCTAAATGAGGGTGCATTTCATTTGTGTATAACAAGCTAAGTTCGATCTAACGGTTGAAAGATATTTGCTTGAATCTAATCGGGGTTTCATCTAACGGTGAATATTGAATGCTTTGTTACCAAGGTAACTAAGATTGGAAACCCTGATTTGAAAACTATATAAAGGAGAACTCTAGCAACTGGTAAACCTAATCCCCAGACCTCCTGTGTGATACTAGTTGTATAAGCTAGAGTCGATTCTCCTTTTAACCTTAGGTTTTTCACGAAACCCTGTAGGTTAACGACTTAAAAACTTTATTGGGATTGTGAAGCCAGACCCAACTATTTTCTATGTAGTTGCGTGATATGATCTTGCTGTTTCTATCGTGTTTTAGTACTATCTTCTTTAAGAATTGCTCGAGATTTAATCTCCGATAGGCAAGATAAAAAGTAGTCACAAACATCTTCGTCACATCGTTTGTGATTCCACAATATCTTGTTTCGCTACCATACGATTAAGATTATTGTGAGTTGATTGATATTTCTAGGCTGTTCTTCAGGAATATAAGTACGGTATATCAATTGGTTCCTGTTCACCTTGATTTATCAAAAGACGGAACAAAACTCGTAGGTATTTCTGTGGGAGACATATTTGTCTATTCCTTTAGACTTTTCTGTGTGAGACAGATTTGTTTATCAAGTCTTCGAATTTGGGTCATAGCAACTCTTGGTTGTGGGTGAGATCAGCTAAGGGAATCAGGTGCGTAGTATCCTGCTGGGATCAGAGACGTAAGGAGCGCAATTGTACTTTGAATCAGTGTGAGATTGATTAGGGTTCAACTACAGTGCAGTCCGAAGTTCATTGGTAGTAGGCTAGTGTCTGTAGCGGCTTAATACAGTGTGATGTTCAAATATGGACTAGGTCCCGGGGATTTTCTACATGTGCGGTTTTCCTCGTTAACAAAATTCTGGTGTTTGTGTTATTTCTTTTCCGCATTATATTTTGTTATATAATTAAAATACCACAGGTTGTGCGTTGAATCGATCAATTGGGAAATCCAACCTTTGGTTTTTGATTGAAATTGATTGATCCTTGAACATTGGTCTTTGGTACCGTTCAAGTTATTTCTCTTATATTCAATCAGGCTCGCAAATTCCTATTTGCTGATTGCGGATTGAATTGAGAGATAGAGATATAAAACTCTTTGATATACTTTTCTCTAGATTGAGTCTAACTGTCTAGTTGATTCTCTTGAAAGTATATTGGAGTTTGTCTATTCAGATTGCCAAACGAAATATTGGGTGTGGTTGTTAGACCCCCGCTTTTTCACACCATATTTCTCAGAATCATGGAGAAGAAAGTTGAAAACCCCAATAATCATCCAAGGTAGATGATTAGTTAGAGCAGTGTTTTCCAACCTACTCCATGATTCCACTTTTTTCTCCAACTCATAAGGGCTACCATAGTAGCCATTAAAAAGCCAAGGGGGGCTAAGAGCAGTGGTAATTATAGCATTGATGTGATTTATGGAGAAATCAATGATCTCAACAGAAATGGTGTTTTTCCAAATCAATACTAGTCCACCAGCTGTGCCACTAGCCCCTCCTGGTTCAACAAACCAAAATTTCCTAACATTTATATCTCTCATGATCTTTTTGATGGGAGATTTCTTTTGTTTGGTTTCAGAGAGAAAGATAATGTTAGGATTTAATTTATTCAACATGTCATTTAGATATCTCTTAGTATCTTTTGTGCCTAAACCTTGGCAGTTCCATGCAAGAGATGTAAAGAATTGCCAGAAGTAGGATACAAGTGGATACTTTCAAGTAGATCTTCTAGCAATGTGATCAAAAAAGAGATAGGTGTACTGTGTATAATTTAGTAATCTAGTGGTGGTAGTGAATCTAGTCAAACTACTAAGCAAAGTGTGGTAAGTGTTAATAGACATTAATATGAATAGAGTAAGGAGTACCTTGTAATCAAGAGTATTGTCCTCCAAGGTACCATTAGCCAAATTCTGAGTAGGGGCAGTATGATGATCTGTCATTGGTGAGTCCAAGTCTTTGAATCTTTTGGATTTCTCAGAATGATTGGAGTTGAGAGATTCCTCTTCCATGCAGTTGGTGGGAATGTCTGAAGCATTAGGCTATTCCATCTGAGGTTCAAGCTAGTGAGTCCTTTTCAATCATTAGACATGCTTCAGCAATGTCTGAAGCATCAGGCTGTTCCATCTGAGGTTCAAACTAGTGAGTCTTTTTCTTAGATTTCCATGCTTCCTTCTTTTTCTTAGCTATTTCAATATCCACTTTAGCTTTAATTTGGGCTAAAGTAGGGAGGGAGTTAAATGGGAAAGGCTTTGGAGAGGGAGATCTGGGAAAATGTTGGTATTGAAGGGTTGATCTGGGATGGTTTGGGATTTGGATCCTTGAGCTCTACCTGCATCTTTCAAATTTGGTTTTTTCTTTTAGTTGCTTGTGAGTTTTTTTGAAAAAATCCATCTTTCTGTTCCTCATCTGGCAGGAAATAACATCAGGGTGTTGAGAGGTTTCAGCTAAGCCATTTTGAAGAGGTTGAGCTCCAAAGGTAAGTGGTTCACTTGAGGAGGTAGCTATGTTAGCAACAACACTTTCCAGCTCCAGCTTGTTAGCAGATTTCATCTTGGCTTTAAATTCCATTGCAGCATCTTTGTCAGAGTAGGAGTGGTGTCTAATTGCTTTGCCAGTAAGGACACTTCTCTGCTTTTGAGTTAAGGGGGATTGAGGTGTTTGGCATGACTTATTGATGGTGTGAGGTTGATTTGGTGGGTTGGACAGAGAGGGCTTGGATGATCAAGGATTCTATAGACTTTGCAAAATTTGATACCATAGAGAGAATAGGCAAATTCCAACCACCGGGAGATGGTAGTAGTTTCAAAATCTTCAATCCCAAACTTTAAAGGTCTTATAACATCAATTTTAAGCTTGATTTCCATATTCTTCTCAAATTTGTCTCTTCCACAAGGTTTCCTAGCTTCTTGAAAAATTCCAGCTGGCTTCCAAATGCCTCTGATATCAGCTATTATGTGCTAAGGAATTCTCTTAATTAGAATCCATACCATGATTTTAGAGAAAAGCTTTTCATCTATGAGGTCAGGGCCTCCAGCAGGGACTTCAACAAGAACCATTAGTTTGTCAATGACACCTCTTGTTCCTTCTCTTCTCAGAGTAGAGTAGTCTTCTTCATGTGTAAGCCTCAAAGTGTAGAAGTTTATTCTTCTGTTCCAGAGTTCAACCTCAATTCTACTTAGCATTTCCCAATTGTTATTAATGAAGTTGCTAACTCTGGATTTTTCAAAACATATATTACTGCACAGCTTCCCAATGAAGCACCATTTCCAATCAAGTTTTTGTTTAGGTTGTATATTTTCATGGTTTAGGAAGACTTTTGGGAACAAATCTTCAGGTAATGCTATTGCAGTTTTTAGTTTGTCAACTAGACTGTCGATGCTATTGGGATTAGAGTAAGAGGAGGAGGCCATGAAGAGAAAAGTGAGAAGTGGGTAAAGATCACTATTAGTGTAGCAATAGAATAAGATGAATATAGAGTTTGGGGGGAGATAGCCAACTTTAATTTGAAAATACTTCACGGGTGTGTGGTGGTACAAGTTTTGAGCAGGGTGGTGCATATTTTTTTTGTTTCTGTGGCCAATGGCTTGGTTCCAACATTGATCTTTTTGAGCTTTATTCACATGTGCAGATGTTGACCTGTGCTTGGCGTAATGTTTGATGGTTAATGGTTCTTGGAGGGTAGCCCTGTGACAAGAGTTAGTGGGAGAACTAAATTTGAAAGTAGAAAGAGTACCTAAATTTGGTGGGTCATTGTCATGACATTGCTGGATTGCCTGTTGACTATCAATATGCACCTTAGACTCGAGTTTTTGTTGTCGTTGGTTGATCTTGTGTGTCGGGTTGTTCGGGTATCCGGAGTGAAATGACCCATTAGGCAGATCCACATGAGGGAACAGTAACAGGCTCGTGCTAAAAGTATAATCAAAAGAATTGGGCCCATTATTGCATGTCGCATGGCAGTTTCTTATGCCAAGTGTTGCTAACTACTTAGTGTGAGCCATTAGAGACGGTTTATAGGCATAATGATATGCTATACAGCCTATAGACATGACTATACAGGATTGCGTCTGATCAACTTGCCTTGAGTAGGGAAAATATAGATAGTAAAGTGGGGTAGTTACTATCAACGACAGAGATTTTAAGGCTGTTACTCTTCCAAGCAATATAAAATTCAATTGTGTGAAAAAAACTCTTCACTTTCTTATTCATTTTCTGCATAGAAAGTAACCATAGAAAAAGATCTCTAATCTTTAAAGGAAAGAAGAAGAAAAAAATGCCTTGAGTACTTTATAGTGAGGGAGGTATTATTGAGGAAACTCCTGAGATGCTGGAGGAGCGTACCTTGAATTGGTACGACCCCAACTATCCCATCTCGAGTTTGCCATATGGTATTGCCTTCCCAAATGGCCGAGAAGCAATTAACTATACTCGAAACTTCAATTCGTATTGGGAAAATTTGCGCTACAATCGAAGAGTGAAAATGGAGCAGTTGTATGATCAAATTCCACCAGGGCAAGGGAATATGGTGATACGACCAAGGTTTAACTTCTCATATCCAAATCAGGTATTTGATATTCTTGTTATTGCAATTGCATGTCAAGATTCCTTGATCATTTTCCTTGAAGGAATTAATCAATTGAAATGTTTGCAGGTGTATACCAAAGATAGAGCAGCCATACCAGAAGTTTTCCAGAACAGTGATTATGAAGATGGTGAAAATAGTATGAGTGGTGGTGGGGAGAGGGTAGTCTTCCACAACAGTGTGCATGAAATTGGTAGTGGTAGTGGTACACGAAATGAGGAGGAAACTACCCATGTTGCTGATGGTCAGGGTGAAGAGAGACTTCCACCAGTTCCAATTGCAATTAGTCATGAGCCAGGACAGGCATGAAGTGTAAATGATGGTTGGGTGGTGTATGAAACTCATCCATGACTTGGCCAGTATGTGGTGAATGAGGGAGTAATACTTGTTGGGCATCGGTATGTTATTACAGGTGGAGTTCGTCAAGGTTTCTTTGTTAATGTGATGCCTGCACCTGTTAGAGCTGAGATACGCAGAAATGCATTAATTCTCATTCCTCCTCAAGTTGTGGTATTTCCTCAGCTCAATATGTTGTGTCATGTAGTTGGTCGGATCGCTGTTGAGGTTGCTACAGTAGCAAATGCTGGATATGGAGAGGTGAATCCACCCCAAATGGGACCAGAGCCAGGACCAGCACCAACAATGGAACCAACAAATGCCCCAGTTGAGACTGAACCTGCAAGAGCTCCTGCAAGAAACAGAAATGAACGAAACTATCCTCCTGCACGTCCAACTAGTAGGCAAGCAGATCGGGCTCGCCATAGGATGCGAAATGTTAGTCCAAGCCGGTCTAATTCTGTTTAGGCAGGTAAGTTGAATCTCTAGATCATGAGGGGTGTGAGGTCTTTCAAACAGGATTTTGCTTATTTTGCTATGCTTTGCTATTTTGGGAAAACAGTTTGTGTTGTTTACTTTGCCTAATTTAGATCTTTGAAGGATAACAATATGTGTGGAAAGAAAGTAACTAGTATGTAAACTTATTCTGAAAGTACTCTTTATATTGTCATGCTTGTGAATGCTTAAACTTGTGATTATAATGGTTGAGATTAACTTAATGATTTCATAAATTAGGACATTTGGAAAGCAATAGGGAACTAAGAGATTAGGACAGATATAGATTAGAAACTAAACGAAGAATAGGGATAGAAGTCATGAAGGTAGAGAAATTAGACGAATGTAGCAAAGTTATATCATAATTCAGACTAACCAGAACAAACCTGGGAAGATAGCTCCATTGAGAATGTAATTGATGGTGAAGGGTTTTCTTAGACAAAGGATGATAGGATGGGTTGAGGGTCAGAGGGGATTTGGTTTGAATTATTGAGGGGTTTGGATTACAGAGATGAGTCCAAGTAACAAGGGTAAGGTTAGGGGTCCCATGTTGAGATGTGAGATGAGATTTGGAAGCCTCATGGGGATCTTGAGTAGGTTTGTGATTGTGTTTAAAGGTTGGGGATTCAGTTCCACCTGGGTTGATTTCCTTGAGATTCTTGATGTTCCTGACCAAATGTAGCTTATTGATTGAATAATTGCCCCGGGGTTCCCTATCTCCTTGAAGCTTTAGAGCTGTGATGTTGAGACAGTTGCAGTGACAGTGATTTATTTGACCTGTGATTTTCATTGAGATAACTGAAAAAGTGGAGAATTAGGTGATTCACAGATGTTGGTAATGATGGTGATTCCCTTAAACAAATTGAGCCAATAGTGATCGCAAACAAAGCCCAGAATGAGAGAATTAGGAAGATCTAGTGAGTTGGGTAGCCTTCATCATAGGAGAAAATAGAGAAATGTAGAAATTCCGGTGCAGCTCCGGCCAAAACTAGCCGTGAAGGCGCTACAGGACAACGCAACAGAAAGAAATAGAGCCGTCGAGGGGAAGGAAGGTGACGGAAAACAGAGGGAGTCAGGTGAAGAAGAGAGAGAAGGAGTCGTACTAAGAGAGAGAAGGCATCGTACGAAGAGAGATAACAATGTGATAAAGATTTGACCAGAACTGAACAATGAGAAATGAGGAGAGGTGTAGAACCACAACCAGAAGTTTTCCAAATACGCATCAAGTCCAATAATCTACTTCAACAAAGTAAGAGTTCAATAATAAAATAACTTTAAATAATATTTCTACGGCCATCCAAAAAAACTTTTTCTTACGAGGTGGTATAGTCTAAACTGTAAATATTTTCTGGACAAAGGTATCTGAGTAAGATATACCTCATTATCTGAGTCGTTTTATTTTAATGTCGGACTTGAGGTCTGACCCAGTTCATACATCTGACCGACTCAGAGGTATCTGAGTAAGATATACCTCACTATCTGAGTCGTTGAACACACATCTGACTAAATTTTACAGTTTTGATTTTATTATTTAATAACTTTTGTATCAGATATTAGAAGTAATGAAACAGATCCAAATGAGGTAAAGTATGTTTTTTTGCATTTGACTTGACATCTGGATCTGAGTCAACCGGCTAGTCGGATGTCAGGTCGTTTCTTTTTTATTTTGAGTGACTCGGATCCGTTTGAATCAGCTAACAAAATACGCGGACTCATTTAACTAAATCATCGACTCGCTAATTTTTTAGTCAGGCGAGTCAGATCTGACTCAAAAAATACTAACATTTTTCAGTCATATCTAAATGAGTCAGATCCAGACGAAGCATATCCAGAAATTTAAAATTTAAAACATACAGAGTGTAAAATTCAAGCGAGTCAGCTAAGTTAGAAAAAACAAGCAAGGAGGTTCAGTTCAACGAGTCAAAAACCCGATCCACTTCTAGGCGTAGTTTCCAAGGGGCACAGCACAGGCCGGCTTATAGTGGTGATGTGTTGCCAAACTACGAGTCCAATACACAATGTGTCTAACTCTAATCGCCCGTAATCTTATTTGTCAGCAGCATTTTCCTCTCTTAACACTTCCCCACTCTCTCTCAAACTCTCTAAAGAAATCATCATCCGTATCGACTCCACTCTCTTCTACCCACTTCTCAGGTATTAACTAATCCACTCTATTCCAAGTTAGGGTTTTTGTTTTTTTTGCTTAGATTTTTTATCTGTTTTGATTTGATTGTGTTTAGATAGAAGAAAGTTAGTAGTAACCCGTGCTCGGAAAATCAATCACATAAAACAAGCTATGGATTCGTTACCGGAGTTGAACAGGAACCTTTATGCGGATATAGAGCCTCATAAGTCTGGGTTTTTGAAAGTTTCTGATCTTCACTCAATCTATTGGGAGCAATCAGGGAATCCTAATGGCCATGTGAGTAGTTTTTTCTAATTGCACTTAATGCAGTTGAATGAATGAAATTCTTAGTATTTTTGTTTAATTTGCTTATACGGGATTTCAATTTTGTGTGTATGCCAGCCAGTTGTGTTTCTCCATGGAGGTCCAGGAGGTGGTACAGCACCTAGCAATAGAAGATTCTTTGACCCTGAATTTTACCGTATTGTTTTGTTTGATCAGGTTATGCTCGTATACCCCCTTTTAACAATTTGTTCAGTGTTTGTGATTTCGTATTGTAAATTCTCTTGTTAATGTATAAAGGTCTCTTTTTTATTTCCAGAGAGGTGCTGGTAAAAGCACACCCCATGCTTGCTTAGAGGATAACACAACATGGGACCTCATTAATGATATTGAAAAGCTAAGAGAACATTTGGAAATTCCAGAATGGCAGGTTAATATTTTCACTGTGTATGATTTAGAGACAGATAGCAGTTAATATGTAACTTACTCTTTCTATTTGGACGAGTAATGCAGGTTTTTGGTGGGTCTTGGGGAAGCACTCTTTCCTTAGCTTACAGCCAAGCACATCCTGACAAGGTGCCTTCTTTTATACCATCTTCTGTTTTCTTCCTGCTGAATAGATATCATGAGGTGGGAGATTGCTTCCACAGATAAGTTGATTACTGGTTGTTCAATTCGTTTACAAGGTTACTGGCATTGTCCTCAGAGGTATCTTTCTGTTAAGAAAGAAAGAGCTTGATTGGTTTTACGAAGGAGTTGGTGCCGCAGCTGTATTTCCCGATGGTATGTGTTCACTTTTCAAGTATCTCTAAAATTATAGATAAGAGTTGGTGGACTAAATAAAGCCGTTATGAATACTTATGATCCTGTTGAGCTGGGTCATTTGGCGTTTGGGTTAAGATTCTAAGATAGCATTGATTATCTGAAGTTACGTGATAATATGTATCTAAAGTTTCTTAGCATTACCATGCCTTCATGAGTTAAAATTTCAGTCTGTTTAATGTGTGGATGTTCTAGAAATGCCTCGTTGTTTGTCTGTCAACTGCTAAAATACGGGAGGAGAAAAATTAAACCTTGTAAGCCGGTGATCACAATAGATTTTCTTTTGCCCTTCTTAAAGGAGTACATTTCTGCTCTTTCCTGTGTATATGTTGTATATGCATGTACATAAAAATTTGCTTCAATTGGTCATTCTGATTGGCAAAGAGGAAATAATATCTTGTTGTTTTCTCCTTGCAATCTTTAGCTTGGGAGTCTTTCAGAGACTTGATCCCAGAAAACGAGAGGAGCTGTTTTATAAGTGCCTACAACAAGAGGTTGAATTCCGAGGATCTAGAAACACAAGTAAGATTACCGATTTAAAGCTCAGTTTTTATTTTCTTTTATCTTTTTGTAGTTTTGTTCTTTACATTGGCTCTTCACAGTTGTTAGATGCTTTCAGATAAACACTACTGCAATATTTGTTGCTAATATCTAGGGAGTTTGACCCATAATATCTTGGCTGTTTGCCTAATATATTTTTTATGCATAGTTTTACGCAAGTAATCCAGTGGAATTCCCTACTAGTAACTGAAATATTAAGCTGAGATCATGTTTTTTTGTGCATATTGTCATTGCAAGATTTGGTTGATTTAGAATTCCCTTTTCATTCGCAACTCAATATAAATTGTTGTAGAAAGCATCTAGGGTCTCATTGAATTGTGGGATTTGTCAGGCCCTCCTGGAAACATCAGAGTTTTCTTCTCTAACAAATTTGGAACTTGCACACTCAAACTTCTCAAAAAATTAAAAATACCCATCGCAACCACAAAAAAGTAGAATCTGTAGAAAAAAAGAAGAAACAGGAACTTTTGGTTTTACGCATTGTTACAGCATTACCTGAGAGGAAGGCAAGGTGGGAAGGGACCATGCTCCCAACCCGCGCAAATGACCAATCACTAGACAGGGCTCTTTAAGTATTATTTACATGAAGTAGACCTGTATCTGTCATAGAAGGAACAACCGTAACCAGAACTTGGTTGAGAGTTTGTCAATTTACATGTTCAACACATAAACATTAATACGTACGACTTTCTCGGAACCTATATGCACATTGAGATTGGTCATGTGGTCATGTGCATTGCCTATTCATCGTTGTGTCACTTGCAAGAACAACTGAATATTCAATTTTCTGTTGTTAGGAGGAATTTTCGGTCATTTGTTAATTACGCTACGCTTGGTCTATTAAGTAGGCTACGATTTCTGTTCATCCTTGCCCTTAATGAAGCTTTTTTTCTTTTCTTGACTCTTCATTCTTTTTTGTTCAAGTATGAGGCTGCTAGAAGGTGGACCAGATGGGAGATGATGACCACATATCTTATCCCTAATGAAGATCAAGCTAAAAGAGGAGATGATGATAAGTTTGCATTGGTGAGCTTCCACTTTCTCTACATGTTTGTATTCGATGGGTAATATATAATGCAATGATCTGCTGATATTAGCAGCTTGGTTTCCATACAACTAATGGCTTGTTAGGATGTGGTACTCCTCGAATCTTCACCCTTTTGTTCCTCCTGCGTACACATTCTCTAGCTTCGATAACCATTTTTTTGACCTTCCAGCATACCCAACATCCGTTTTTTTTCTAATTGTATCCCCCAACTGTTCATTAAGAAACCTTGTTCTGAGAGCAATCTTAAGAAGTACTTTCTGATAAATATGTGCATGTTTGCTGCATGCAGGCATTTGCAAGGATTGAAAACCATTACTTCGTGAACAAGGGCTTCTTTCCTACCGAGTCGTTCCTCTTGGATAACATTGATAAGATAAGGCATATTAACACCACAATTGTTCAGGTAAAGTTTGTTTTTTCCTTTGGTTACTTACCTTATGGCTTATGTCTTGCGGAAAAGCTTATATTTCTCTCAGTACCTTGTAATTAAGGAGTGAAAATATTTACCTGTATAATTTTTGCCTTTTTCATGAGCTATACCGAGCTGTAGCAGGATTTAGTTTATTATGCTTCTCAGTTCTCTCCGTTCTCTCCACCTTAGTTTGATGAACTATGCAACTTTGCAGGGAAGGTATGACATGTGCTGTCCAATGATGTCTGCATGGGAACTTCATAAAGCATGGCCAGAGGCGGAATTCAAGGTTAGACCACTGATATTACGCGACTTCATTTACTTTTTTAATCTATTGATTTGAAGAGAAATTATGTAGCCCTTTTATCATGTACACCGTCTATTTAATATTACACAGTAGGAGAATTGAATAGCTTCAACAGGTGCCCATTACTTTAAACCCCGCAAAGGTAGCACCATAGCCTCAAAGCTGACGGTTGAATAAGTGTAATCTCTTAGTCTGAACACGGAAAGAGGTTAAAGTGAATGTATCAAAAAAAAAAAAACAGGTTAAAGTAGGGGAGAATACAATTGCGCTCCTCCTACTTGGTTATAACCAAGTGAATGCTTTTAAGTGCCATCATGCTTTCTGTCTTAAACCAGTATCTCAATCTTTCCACTTATAATTCAAATCTTGATAGAATTAAGTCACCTTACTAGTAACTCTACTTTGTTCACGACAGGTGGTTGCAGATGCAGGACATTCTGCAAATGAACCAGGAATAGCTGCTGAACTTGTTTCAGCAAACGAGAAACTCAAGCACATATTGAAAAGGGACGGAACTTTTAGTGACTAGCCATAGTCTCAGTCTTTGTTTGTTTGCACTTGTGTGTGTGTGGTGATCAGTGCCCCTCCACAACCATAATAACCAACTGCCAAGAGCCCAAGACAATCTGAAAAAGTAACATCAGACTCATCAGCAGCTCCCTATTTCATATACACTAGAGTTTTATCACTACAAGTTCATGTATACAGTATGCATCTGATGGAATTGTTTACGTCAATGTTCTGGTCATCCCTCTTAATTTTACTATATACGTTAGAGTTGGGTGATAAAACTTATCTGCATTTGGGTTTAATGGAAGATTTATTTGGTCAGTCTTTTCCTACAAGTTCCAGGTTTTTATGAATGGGATCATGAATCCATAAAAGTTATGGGTCAACTCCTTTTGATGTCCCTAAATTTTCAGGGTAAAATTGATTGTCGACATAAAAGATTTTCATACTTTGATCACTACAAGTCATTCACTCAAAATCCATAACCTACATGAGAATCTGGGCTTTTGTTAATTTGGGATTTTTCATTAATCAGATGGTTTGGATTTTGGAATGTTGACAACCAGGTTGCTGGACAAGTATAACTGGTCTTTCTAGCAGCTGTGCATATTTTGATTCTTGAGGCGCCCCACTCATAATGGGTGTAGGGTCTTGGGACACTGCAAATACTTCCTTCCAGATCTGGTATGCATGTGCCAATGCCTGTGCATTAAGCTGGATAACTGCACAATGACTCCAATTTCACTTTCCCTATGTGGAATTGGTGGTCCTGTAAGAGTTTAAGTTGGAACATCCTCCTGTTCATACTTCATACCAAAACCCATAAGCCCCATAAACAGCTGTTTGAGAGATGAAACAGTGGCCAGACTGCCTAAGAAATCATCCCTGGGTACAGCATTTACAATTTCTGCAAATATCATCCACTTTCCAGAAATAAAAATTGAAGTCTCACAACTGTAACCATGTCAAACAGTCAAATAACAATGAATTTCCATCTAAGAAGTTATGGCTAGGAATTTACCAAATAAAGATTCATTTACAGATATAGAATGTTCACTGTTAAAAACTAAATCAACACAACTGAGAGTGAAAGGGTTGACCTTCACAATGTCCTCCTCCTTCTCCTCTTTATATTTTCTGCTGTTCTAGGAGCAATTAAATTAAACTAAAATCCCTGTTTTTATAACAAAATTTCTTACAAAAGAATTGTCACAGAAAAAACAAAAGAATTAACCATACAAAAAAAGGAGAAAAAAAAAATGAAAGAAAACCCAGCAAGTCAAGTATCTACAGCACTTTGTTCTCCAGTATACGAACCTCCTCTTGTTCCTACCATCTTTCTGCTATATAAGTCTCTCAATGGTCTGCATTGAGATGGAAAGGGTTTCGATATCAAACCTTGGGTCTTGGGAGAGTGAAATGCAAGAACACAATCTTGCTCACGTTCCACATTTTCGCTTGTTTTCTTTCAAAGACTTGGATCATTTGCACATGGCATATTCTTCTGTTGTTTTATCTAATTCAGTTCTCCTACTTATGTTACTGTCTTACTCAACCTGTTCTCCTATCAGGTCAAGACCCACCATTAAGAAAGATATCCCCTGGAAAAGAAGAAAGTAAAAATGTATACCCTGTGCAGACAACAAACTCCTTGCAGAGGCTGTGAGGAGAAGAAACGCAAGAGCTAGCTCCTTTGTATATATTCTGTTATGTTTCTTCTTCTTTTCAGACACTCGTTGTTGCTTCTGTCGAATTTCTTCCTTCTCCATCTCATCGAGATTGGGCACAGATACACCACGAATGTGCTTTGGATCTTTTTCAACTAATGATACAAGATCACCCTCAGAGGAGCGGCCGGACTTTTTGGTGACAACCCATTCGTATGCACTACCAAGCTGGAAGAGGCCAGAGATCATTGCATTGAATTTGGTTACAGACATTGTGTTTTCAAAGAGGAGGTAAGGAACTATGAAAGGGAAGGATTTGGGGGCCGGAAGGATGTTGAGAAATGACATGGTGGCTGGGATATAGCAGACGACCCAGGGCGGAAGCTCAGCTTCTGGGATGAACATAGTCATGGGGAGAATTATGCAGAAAAGGGTGAAGGAATAGAAGGGTAATATAAGTTTTCTTAGTAGGAAGAAGAGGAAAATCATATTGGCCTTCTTTCCAACACTGATCTGCATTTTTCCGAGCAGAAAGAAACAGGTAGCATCAGCAATAGGAATTTCGATATGATTTTCCAGAAGTTAAAAGTAAAATTCTTATTTACAGGTTTTTAGATGATAGCTTATGTGGTATTGAACAAGGAAAATCAAAAAGAGGAAGTAAAATAATAATACTACCTCCGTTTCTGGAAAAGAGGTACTATTACTTTTTCATTTTAGCCTAAAAATAGGCCAAATAGAAAAAGTGATAATAACTCTTTTCTAGAAATGGAGGGAGTAATAAAAATAACGAAGATATAGTAAGACACAGTAGAAATAGGCGGAAAGGTTTCATTACCTTTGAATGAATAATGTCAGGCAAACAGAGGCGAAACAACTGCATGGGACCAGAATGCCATCTGTGTTGCTGCTTTCGATATGCTTCATAAGATTCAGGTAGTTCACATTGACACTGTGAAGACGAGAATTCAGTATTCAAACCAAATATGCAATCCCAGGAGAAATACGGAAAAGAAATTCATACAGAGTACTCATGGTGGTATTTAGATAATATACCTCAACATCATTGAGAAAAACAAATTTCCACCCATGAAGATGAGCACGAACGGCTATATCCATGTCTTCCACTGTAGTTCTCTCCAACCATCCACCGGATTCCTCTAAAGCCTTTATCCTCCAAATGCCAGCGGTTCCATTGAATCCAAAGAAGTTGAGGAATATCCCATTGACTTGCTGTTCGACTTCAAAATGAAAAGACAAGTTGATGTACTGCAATCTCGTTAGCAGGTTCTCGTCTTTATTGACAAAAGACCACCTAGCCTGAACCAGCGCTATTTCATCATTGTCCTGTAATTCAACAAAACAGTTTCAATGAAACTATGATAAGACAATAATGCTTCAAGTTATTCACAATTCTCGGTAAAGAAGTCGAGATTCCATAGATAACACCTTGTACCTTGAAATGAGGTACTGTCTTCATCAAAAAATCTGGGTTAGGTTGGAAATCGGCATCAAAGATGACAACGAATTCGTAATCCTTGACATAACTACAATTCATGGCAGATTTCAAATTCCCAGCTTTATACCCATCTCTAAGCACACGATGCCTGTAAACGATGTGTGCACCCTCCTGCTGCCATTTTTGAACTTCCTCTTTGATAAGCAATTGTGTAATCGGGTCATCAGAGTCATCCAGTACTTGAATGAGCATGTTTGATTTTGGCCAGTCTAAATTGCAGACAGCACCAATAGATTGTTGATATACCTGATCAATGATCACAGCATTTCACAATTACATCAAAATCTCGCGCCCCGGAAGTAAAAACTATCTATATGAACATTTGCATTAGAATTCATCCCTGCAACTAAAATGCATCCATACACAAACATGAGGCCAGCCTAAGATGGTAGAGCTCTAGCATTAGAATTCATTCCTACAACTAAAATTCGCACATCCATGAAATTCATTCCTTTCGCAGAAATAAAATTACTACTGTATAAAAGAATCAAATTGGGATTGAAAAAAATTACCTCCTTTTCATTGCACATAGGGATCTGAACAAGAACCATAGGGAAGTAATTAGTTTTATCAGTGCTTCCACCACTTGATTCAACATCCAACACAATCTCTCCTTTCGGAATCGGTTTAATCTTCTTAAATTTGATCCAAAAACACCCTAAACACAAAACTAACCGATCCACACTTTGTATCAAGAACAACACAATACAAGCATTTGCAAGAAACTGTAGAGGTGGAGCTAAATACTCAACCCTTATAAAAACCCATCTAGAATACACAAAATCAAAAAGACCCCCTTCGAATTCAAAAGAAGGCAAATGAAAATGCTGCTGAAAATTCAAGTATGGTGACTCAAATTGCCAACCATTAAAATAAGCAGCAATTTCAAACCCTAATAGCACCACAGAAAACCATAGAAACAGTTTTATAAATGAATAAAATCTGCTTTTTACAGTCTGATTCTCATTAGCATCATCATTATGATGAATCTCTTGGGTATGATCATCATTTCCATCATCATCTTCTTCTGAATCTGTTCTTCCTGAATGAAGTCTACGTTTAATTGCAGAGAAAAGATTGAATGTTGTTGAACCAATTGAAGTTAAACATCCAACAGCTTTATGAGCTTTCAATAACAAAACCCATGTCAATTGTTTTGCATTTTTACCTCTACCTTTTGCATTTCTGTTATTCGGCGTTAGAAAAACATCTTCTTCACTCGGACCTTCAATCTCCACCATTGAATAATTAGGGTTTTCCATTTTTACTATTACCGGCGTCCCTCTATGGCTTTCTTTCTCCCACCATTGGAACGTCGGTGGTGCCATTCTCTCCGATCTTCTCTTCCAACACAAAAACACACAAATTCCTCTCCTTTTTGTTGTAAAGTTTCAATTTTTGGAGTGTAAAATGACTGAAATTCAGAGAACCCACATCACATTATCCTGAAATTTGATTTCTGCAGAGGACCCAGAGGGTAAATTATTATGAAACTGAAGGAAATGGAAGAGATGAGTGACGCGTGGGGATTTATGCTGGAGCTATGTTTCTGTACTCATATCGACATTCGGAAAGAACCCAGAGAGCGAGTTGGTTTTTTTTGTTATGTATATGGAGATTGGAAGGTGGTGGAAAGAGATGAGTCCAAAATTCGATCTCATTAGGAGGATACAGCTTTGAAATAGAGAGAAGAGGGTGTGGATTATTAGCAGCTCAACACGTTTTTGTCTGTTGGTTTTTCTATCTTAATTTTCGTTTTTATAAAGAAAAAACAGGGTACGTTTTCAATGTAGCTGATACTGAAAGAAAAGTAAAAACAGAATTTTTTTCTGAAAAATTTGATTTTTTTTAATCAAATGGAAGGTTTCATAGGAATCTCTGTATAGATTGAAAAACCTTAAAATTAAAAATGAAATTCAGAAGAGAAAAGGGAAACGTCAGCCCTAGTTATTCAAAGGAAATTTGAAAATCCTGCCATTATTTGCAGAGACCCACCAATCTGAACACTCAACAGGGAAAAAGTACAGATGATGATAATGAAAGAAAATCCTCTGGTTTTTACTTTTCCTTTTCCTTTTCCATTTCTTTTTTCTTTTCCTTTTTTTTTTTTTAACTTTCTAAAAAAATTTACTGTAATTTTGTTCATTCATTTTCTGGAGAGAAAAATGGAAGACCAATCCTGCATTTCGGTAATTACCCAATATAACCTCAAGAATACTTACTGTACCATGGGTATTATGGTCATTCCAAGTATTCATTTCAAACAATTTTTTTTTGATTTGAAGCATACATTTTATTGATAGTAGAATAGATTAGGTTACAATTTGACGTGAGTATGTGATACCCATAGTGTCATGGAAAATAATTTGACTAATACAAATCAGGATTGCCTGGTCCCAAATTTTGGTCGAAAGATTTCCCATTTAACTTCCGTCAGCCGCATGATTGGCCAAACGATCCACTGCTTGATTTCCTTCTTTGTAGTTGTGTTGGATAACGGCTTGCGGAATCTGTCGTATTTCAGACATACTGTATATTACTCTAATTTTATTTTAGGTTGTATAAAAGTAAAATTAGATTGATAGATCTATCTTTTAGTTCTAGATTTGTGTCTATGATTTTACCACCAACTGTGATTCATGATGACGAACAGAACAGTGGTCCTATGATAAAGTACATCACGGATATCCTATGACCAGTCTCTGGTCTGGTCTTGTGTTGTGGGGGTGGTGTTTGGTTTGTGAGGTGGCGTCTGTTCATTGCTTACTGTAGTACATGTACTGCATGCCTTCTAGAATTTTTGATTAGAGTGCGGTTTTAGTCACATTTTAGGAATAGGATTATGGAGTACTTAGTCTAAACAATGGCCGTGCTCGACAATTTGATATTTAATCGGCGTATTCTCGGGCATTCCGTGAAGGTTAACCGAGAATCTCTAGAGAGAATGGAGGCATTAGTCATTTCCAAATGAACATTTAGTCTCTATCCGGGCAGAAGGCCGGAGCCAAGCATGAACATGCGAGCGCGATGGGGAGTCATGTATCAACGTTGCGCTTTTATTCATTTGCCATAAGGAGATATTTTTTTTACCTCATCTACCATCAAGCTAACTTCTGCTTTGCACTTGGCTACAGTGACGACTACTGCATTTTGGTTCGTTCTACTTATTGTTGATTGCACATTAGATGTAATTATTGGGAAAATGAAAAGTACACGTGAATGACTTTTAAGACCAGTTTGTTTTCAATACTTTTGTGGTCTTTGTCCGTGTTCTTCATAAGTTCAGAACCATCCAAATCTAATGTTTGAATATGACTTGCATGCTTTGCCCAACAACATGTCAATGTGGAGAAGAAGAATATTTCCAGCTAACTTTTGATAGAAAATTAGCAACAAATATCTCAGAATTTCGAAATAAGGATGTTGGCGATCTTGTGATGTGATGATTTTAAGTGTGCAAAAAAAAAAAAAAAAAAAACTTTGTCTTGTATCCGTACAAGTCGCTAACTCGATAGGTGTTTTATGTGGATGTATGCCAACTCTTAAACAGAGTGATCGAAAATAACAATCTAGAATTGTGACATGAAAATTTGAATTTATGCACTTTTGACAGGAGAATGTTATAACGTTGAAAGTTTATTTGGTCATGTTGTACTGATCGAAATTTTCTACATCAAGGTTTTTTAGTTCAAACAGACTTTCCACAACAAATAAAAGTCTTTAAACAAATTAGAAACTCATCTTTATTTGAGTCAAATATAATGTTTTAATTTTTCATTTGAAACGAAAATGCTTAATTAATAAAATGTCAAATTTATTCATTTGGTAGTAGACAATAATAAGGATGATATGATGCTCAAATAATATTCCATCTAATGCCCACCAAATCCAAAAGAATAATATATTCAGAATAAGCTTGGTTTGTTTTGAATTCTTATATATATGGTGATAGCAACAACACAAGAATGCAAGCTATGTTTTGTGTCGAATTGTCGATTCTAATCATACGGCCAAATGTTACGGGGGACAATCTTTTAATGCCACTTTAAGTCACTTGGACTCGTTATCAAATGTGTGACCACAGTATTGCGTTTTCTTTTCTTCATGCTTAGATCTCGAGAATAGGTTAATTCATGGTGGGATGGAAACATTGACGTGTTTTCTTTTAATGGAGGGTGAATTTGAAGTTAATTGTGAGGGGTAGTTGGAATATTATTGTACATATCCATCAAAAATGAACACAATTCGAGATGTATAACACTGTGATTTATTATTTCGAAAACTAGTTGTTGAAAGTTGAGATTTTAAACTGGTGAGATTAGGTATCCAGAGTGCAATAGTTTTGGTAGTAACGTACAGATTTGTATGAAATACATATCATCAGTTCAGTGCTGATTCTTTTTTAGTTTGCCTACTAGGGCCAACCAGCTTCTGCTTTGTTGTGATCGTGTTTTCAGAAGCAACCTTGAAAGCACTGCGTATGATTTTATTGGTAGAGATAGTGGGCGTAGATTCGTAGTAGTTGTTTCAGGTAGTTTAGGCATTGCTAGGGTTGTTAAAGTGTTAGAGCATTGCTCGGTTGAACCCACAAGTTTTGTTATCTCAAGCTTGTTGTCCACGACACCATTTTAAGGAATTAGCAACTCAGATTAGCAACGACACTAGTGTCTTTGCTAATTTTATGTTGCTAATTTCGGTTGCTAATTTTTAGCAATGACATATTTCTGTTGCGAATTTTGCAACCGCACTGCATAGGTTGCGAATAGCAACGTCGCTGGGTTAAAGTGTGCGAAGTACGCGTGTGGTCGGGAACACTAGGACTACTAAATACGCCCTAGTCAAATTTCGGTCAAGCATTCTTTCTTTTGTTTCCACCCTTCAACCCAATCCCTATATGCCTTATCGTTTTTCACTTCTGAATTTTTCTCCGCCACAGACTCCTTTCCTCTCCATCTCCATCTCTGAACTCTTTCCTCTTCTTCTCAATCTCTGAACTCTTTAAAATCGCGAAGAACTTCATCTCTTTCAGCTCTAAAATCAACAGCCAGGTATAATCTTTGACGTAATCCTTTCGTTTCAGTTGTGATTTTTAGGGTTTAGAGATTTTGATTTCTAGGTTTTCAGCTGATTCTATTTTTCCAGTTTATCGATTTAAGTTTAAGTTTATCGAATCCTAGGGTTTCATTTAAGATTATCGATTTTAAAGTTTAATCTTTGATTTCAGTTTAGTTTCATTTGTGAATCAGTTTTTTTCGAATTTCAATTTTTCAATTTCTTCTCTCTCTTTCGGTTTTACAACTTTGAATGTTGGTACTGGGTGTATCGAGATAGCAGGACATGGCGTGGTACTGTAATGTCTAGTATTTCCTACTTCTTTTTTGGATTGTAGTATGACAGATTATAGTTAGGTTTAGCCTTATGGAATAAATGTAGATGGGATGCCTGGAAGTTATAATGATGAAAAGGGAAAGTTAAGACCTAGAAACAGCACCTACACTATGATGAATGCGAAACTCTTTCGTATGTTATTTGGATCTTAATTTGATGGTGTTTTATGCTTTCAGTGACTAGGATCTGTTGATGGTTAGCAGATTGGTTTTGCATATTCTTGCGTTTGAAATTTGAGCATGTTTTACTTGACATGGTGTTTCATTTCATTCCTGACTCACTAGAGTTTTATGTCACTTTTGGTCCTAATTCTTCTTCGTGTAGGTTTTAATTCTTTTTTTAATGCATGTCACAAGTTTTCTATTTCAGTGGTTGATCGATATTTACTTGTCTGTTGCAACTTTTGTAGCTTACCTGTTTGTGAGGTTAGGACAAAAGAAAAGGCTAGTTGCATATGACGATGAAGTTGTCGTTTCTCCCCCTCCGGTGCAACTACAACTGCTCCAATTTCTGAACAAACTGTCACTGAGCCTGTGAATCCCATTGCACAGCTTGGAAGAGAAGAGAAAAGTCAAACCCATAAGTGCAGAAGAGAATAAAAAACTTGATGAAGAGAAAGCAATACTCGAAGCGTTCATTTGGTCAAAATCCATTCCAAGCATTTAAAGGTTGAAATTGGATAGATCTTGTTCCACTAACTCGGAGATTACTTCATTTTAAAATTGTTGTTACTTCATTTTAAAATCATTCACTGACTTTTTTCACTTGTTACTTTTTTCTTCATTTCAGTTCTCTTTGTTTCTTTTGTTTTCAGATGCCATGAACAATTCAAGTTTCACGTACTGCCAGCGCGACTGATTTTCATTTCCTTTGTGAAAAGATGAGGGTACCAAAATATACCTCAATCTAAAACTTTTCCACCTATAAGTCCTTTTCCGAAAGTGATTGTCTATGGACTAAGTTGAGACAATACAACTAATCGGTTCACACTTCGTGTGATCGTCTATGGATACGAGATCGAGACAATACAACAAAGAAGTATGTTTACTTGATAATAGGTTCGGAATTAACCAAAATCAAGGGATTTTCTATCAAGTAAAATAGGAATTTACGTTTGTGTGATTTACTTTAAATTATAATAAACACAATTATAATTGCAGAAAATAAAAGTAAATGATACATCAAGATTTTGTTAACGAGGAAACCGCAAATGCAGAAAAACCCCGGGACCTAGTCCATAATTGAATACTCTCAGAATTAAGCCGCTATAAAAAATCAAACCAACTTCGTATAGTTGAGACCAAGCAACTAAACCTATAGTTCACCTCGTTTCCTCAGTATCCTTGCGCCTCCAACTTGTAGTAAGTCATGCACTTGGAACAATTCCTTTGGTTCGTATTCCAAACAGTAAAGGAACAACAAATCTGTTCGGTAACAATTCTTTTCAAACAAAGTGATATGAGTTTGACAAAGGCTCTTCCGCTTAACCAATAAACTCCTTTGTCGGGTATTTAGATCAATCTCTCAACAACTACCGAAGTAATTGTTAGATTATGCAATCAATACTATTAATCACAAAGAAGTGTATTGATGACGATCTACTAAACTAATCAATCTAATTTATCACAAGGATAAACCAATTATAGGATCCCTTTCCAGCCGAAACAAGTATTGTGCACACCAAAGATTATGAACCCAAAAAGTCTTCTTGTCTTCAAATCTTCTTTAATCTTCAATCAGCACCTGCACACAATCAACTTGAATCTCTTGTGATCAATCACACACAGAACGGAGTCTGTTAACGTTGGATTATCACAAGACGTCTTTAGATCTACAAACAGTCTAAAGATCCTCATCGAAACTTCGATCTAGTTTGAGTGAATCTTATATCAGAAGAGAAGATTCTCAAGCATAAACAAACTAGGTGCAATCAAAGTTCAACCACCGTTAGTCAATCAAATCAATCGAAAACTAAAATAAACTGCAATTATCTAGTTTCCCACCAACGGTACTAATAGAGCTTCTCAATCCCAAAGAAGTCTTTAAATTGAGCGTCTGTAAGAGATTTCGCCTAATTAGGTTACTTTCCTCTCCGAATAGGTGGCTCCACCAGTAATAACACAACTGAGGTAGTTTTGCTGGCTCTGAGTATTAGTTTGCTAGAAATGCAAACTTAAGTATTTATAGACAAGGAAGTTTGGACACCAAGGAATTTCCAAAACCGAATATTCTCAAAGATATGCAATAAACACAAAATCGGTTTTCATAATTCCTGGAAATGCACTGTCCAAATATTGACCTAAATCCCAATAGAAAAATCTATAATCAGTAAATGCACATTACTAATTATTATTTTCTAAAGATATGCATTTAATTGTTGGAGATTAAATAACATATAAAAACTAAGAAACCTTAATTAAAAGATTCTCAATTTATTTCGATCCTGGGATTCTCCTTTAGCTATTAAGGAATATCTTTGAACAATTAATGATAAGAGTTGCTGCACATGTTCAAAGTATGTCGACATCTTTACTTTGCAAGTCCTTTTTCATACTTACAATCTTGGAAACGATTTTCCACACTTCCAAACAAGTTTAGAATTGGTTCGTCTGAATTCCAAGAACTATGTGATTGATTATCCTATTAAATCACCAATCATGGGTTTCACGGTTCTACCAAAAAAAAGTTTGGTTCTACCTCCATGTGAGTACTGTGCATAGTCACACTAGTTACCAAAATTCGGTTGACTAGGTACTAGGATCGGTTCCCCATAACTTATGGTAACTACCTGTATTCGGTTGCACATGTCCATAGGATCGGTTCCCCCAAAACTACAAACTTGTTGCACATGTTCATAGGATCGGTTCCCCCATCTACTAAAAACGTGTTGCACCTCTTACAAGGATCTATTCCCCTCTTGTAAATTTGTTGCACCTCTTACTAGGATCGGTTCCCCAATTGCTAGATAAAAGTTGTTATTTACAAGGCATCGATCATACCATCTATAGTGATTACTTAAGATTGGTCTCACTAATAAAAGTCATACCAATACATAAGTCAGACCTTGTGAATAGTTTTACCAAGATACATAAACAAGTTTATGAGCGGTTATACTAAGCACACATTTTGGTAATTAGAAATAGATTTGCAATGAATAACAATACCAATAAGCCTAGCGATTTCCCTTTCGATTCATAAAACAAGTTTATGAACTTACTTCCTTTAAACGAATGTAAAACATTATTTCCTAGGATGAAATCTTCACTCATACCCATACATAATCACAATAGCATTCGTATGATCATGCCGATGTCTTATATACAAAGTTTAATGGTTAAGCAATAAACCTCGTATTGTATTCCTTAATACTATGTCTAACTAGAGTATCATACACAGCTTTGCAGTTATGTTTTCAATATGCACGACTTGAAAGATACGTTAGGGAATGAAATAATTCAAGTCAAATATTACTAACCTCAAGAGGAAGGATGATGTTGTTGTTGTAGATCATACTTCTTCACATTCTTCAAGTCTTCATGTAATACTTGTAAGTCTCATATTCTAATACTTTCAAGCTAACCTATACGAAGTTGACTCTACTATATAATCAAGTGACTCTTTAAATGATTTTTGATTCACTAAAATATGACTGATGTGATTTCAACTTTGTTGTAGTAAAAGGTTCGTTTAGACTTGTGAAGATTCGAGTTTTTAAATTTAATAAAAATATACAATAATATTACAATTGGTGCAAGAGGTACTGGGACTAAGGATTTAGCCAATCTTCATAACATAAGGTTCACTTATTTATTCTCAACAATTTTAGCTCAAGAAATATAAACATGGACTCTATTTTTGCCAAGGTAGATTCTCAAAACATTGATTGTAAATGTTAAGTATGGGACATCAAATCACCTATGCTAAGCATGACCCATCTAATCAAATGACAACCAATTTAATCAAATCATATTTCAATTAATTTTAGTGCAAAAGTCATAAAAAAAGAATAAAACAAATTTACACATGTATGAAGTTCGGCCTCCTCCGTCGTCCCAGTGTTGGGGTTTAGCTCCTCATATTATAGACACTCTCAAAATATTTTTTATTTGCTCAAAAATTGTTTACAATGGTGAAAACGGAGAAAATAGTGAAAAACAGTAATTTGCGACGCACAAAAATCGTCACAAAATGAACGATACAAGAGAAGTGCTGTAGACTCTGTTCCGCGGTCGCTGGAAAGGAGTTGGGAACTGTCGCATTTAAGCGACAGTTTTCAACGACTTTCATTTATAGGCTTTTGTTCTTCGTGTTCTTCAGTTCTGCAGCAGCAGCAAAACCCGAGTTTCTGCAACTCGTGATTTCTTCTTCTCTGGCTCTCCTAAGCTCCCCAAACTCTCGACACCCCTTCTATGTGATCCTAGGAACCTATTTATACATCATTTTGACATTGAATCTCCTCCATTAACTACAAATAATCTTCTTTTACTTGGGTATATTTTTTTCCATTTTTATCATTGATTTTGATTTTCACGCATCTGAAGCTGTATTTCTTTCCTTCTATACCTTCTTCACGCTCCAGGATATCGATTAAGTCTTCCAAGCACGTGCAGTACACGTTTAAATTTCTCACAACTCGTGCAAGCTCATGTTTTTCCTCCAACTCCCTGTTTGGATTAAAACAAGTTATCCAGCCAAATTTGATCGATAAAATCACCCATACTAGCTTTCTATAGTCATATCACGTCTACCCACTAAGTTTAAGGGATTGAATCTCACTAAATCACGTCCAAACATCCGATCGAAATTCTGCCAGTGAAGAGAAACGTTTTCCCGCAAAAATTCATTTTTTGAATTTGAGAAGAAGATGTCCTCCCCCTAATCCTACACGGGTGTCCCTTTAGCACTTGTCTTATGGGGTGCAAATAGTATTTTTTGGGCGTAGATAGTAATTTTTCCGGGGTTCCTCTGACACATTTTTGGGGGTGATTCCGGTGCATTTCTGGGGTGCCTTTAGTACTCTATCCTGGGGTGTAAAACACCACTTTTCGAGCCAATTTTGCCGCAAGAGCTTATTCCCTAGAAAAGACTTAAAACAACTTTATTAGAAATAAAATGAGTCCTAGATAATGTAGTTATGGGTGAAAATGCGTCACACTTACGTGCTTATCAATGACAACCAAACTTGGCATACCAACGCTTGGTGGGTTCAACCGAGCTATGCTCTAACACTTTGCATTCTTAGCAAGAACTTAAGGAACCAGCTAACTTGTGCTTTGTAATTCTCTTTTCAGTGCTTGATTTACTGGATTTTCCATCTTCTTCTTCTTCGACGATAACAATTAAAGGTATGTAATTTTCTTTTTCTTAAACAATTTGAGCTTAAGTGAGTTGGAGTTTTACATTTTGTAGTGCTAGTTTAATTGGGAATGTTTGGGATTTGATATTGCAATGTCAATGGGGAAGAGAGAATTCCGGACATGGGATAAAGGAAATTTTTCATTGTAGGTTTACTAATGCACTTGGAGCAATGATTTATCCAATATACGGCCAGGGCGAACTTCCACAAGCTTTTTTCCGTTGTGCAGTAGTTAAATATGCTCTTTATGTTAGGTTTTCTGACCCTTGTCTTCCAAATAGTATGTTTTCTATCCTGGGGCGTTCAACATGAGTACTGGTAGCTTCTTATGGGAGCTTGTGCAATATGAGTACTGGAAGCTTTTTTTGACAGATAGATCTATTCTTTGTAGATATATGCTCTCTTCGTTCTGATATATGTTGAGAGAACCGCGTTCTCTGTAATTTGAGTATGTACTTCGATCTTTTTAGATTATGCAAGAGAGTTGTTGAATTAGAGACTTCGTAATCTTAAATAAGACTTGTCTCTCTCCAACTTATAACACATATGTATCCATATTTCCTCTAGATTCAGGAAATTACGTCTGAAGCCAAGATTATTTCTTCTAGATACACAAAGAGTGTCATCAAGTCATGTGCTGCATTATCTTACATTGAAGCTCAAGCCAGGATGGATGATAGGTGCTTTAATTTATTACCGTTTTCATTAGTTTTTCAAGTTTTTTTCTCCCTCATGTTAATGTGTGAATGACCATTTTCATATGCATAAAATTCCTAGCCTCCTGATGGACTCACTAACTACGTACCTGCGAAATATGAATGCATTAGGGAAGGTATGCTTGTTTAAGTAGTATTTGATACAAAGTAACATACTTTATTGTTTGAGCTTAGACATCGGGTGTTTTAACGTATCCAGATATGTCTGTGCAGATTATGAGGCTCAGACGTATTGAGAGAGGAGCTTTAACTCTTGCTTCTGCAGAAGTAAAATTCCATATTGACACTGAAACTCATGATCCTCTTTATATTCCTTGAGCCATCACTGTTGGCATTATCAAGACTACTACTCCTTGTTTGTGGAAAACACGAACTCACCAGGATTTAAAGTTAAGATTTTCCTTTATCATGTTATATATAGCTGATTAAATACTCTTTACTTGACAGGATGATGATTCATACTTCAATAAACTTATTTGTATACTGACGAATAGATGCACGACTCAGGTGCCTGCACTGGATACCTCTGACCACTAATTTATTATTTATATCTTCTTTGTTTTTACTCATTGCCTTCTATTCTTTTAGGATGATTACTTCTGTAGTGGAGACCTCACCCCTCAAGAATTTCTGCATTACGGTCTTGTTGCAACTCTATATTTTACTTCCCAAATTCGAATATATGCAGGTCAATTGTGAATGGATTAGTGAACCTGACCTGGTTATGCTTAATTTTCATGCAAATGTCATTGTACACAGATTGCTTGCTGCAGCTTTGGGGATTTATAAGCTTCCACCAATATTCCAAGATAGACCTCAACTTACTAGCATTGCTGACAGTACATACAATTTGCAAACTCACTGATCTCTTGTAGACAAGCGTGCCATACATATAGGATAGTATTTTCCAAATTGTCTGATGTAATTGCTTTTAGATGACTGAACATTTGGTTTTCTTTGGCCCGAGTCATCGGGAACATGACATGTTATCACCTATTGATATGCAGTATAATACTGATACTGGACTGGTCCTTAGCTCCTTTTTAGCATCAATTGTTACTAATTTTATGCTTCTTTTCAGATTTTAATTATCAGCATAGGAATGCTCGATCAGATGGTAGGGGGAGCCTCGATTGAGTTGCATACACTCATATATTTTAGGAATTGGTATTCTCTCTCTCTCTCACAATCTTTATCGCTCTCTCAATGAATGACTCAATTGTAAATTTCATCTTGGCAGGCCAACAGATACTGAAGCAAGAATAGTGAACATAAGATCCAATAAATTTATTGTATTTGTGCCCAAGTATGCCTTCTATCTTGTTGCGGCTCTTCTCTAATCATTTACACTATAGTTAACAGACGGTACACCGGTACACCATTAACTGCATATGAACATCTAATTTCTAGTTTGTATTTGAGAATGAGCTTGACTCTAATTTTTAACTGTATGAACTTTATTCTTGAGAATTTATATAAAATTTTGTGAATCTTTTCTTTGCCGAATCTATCTTCGGTGGCTTAGGATGAAGCCGTGGCTTCATCCTAAGCCTTTTTTTCATGTTCCTAATTTTTTATAGCAACGTCTGACTTCTGTTGCGAATAAACAATTTAGGAACGGCAGCGGCCGTTGCGAATCCCCGTTGCTGACCGAGACTCGCAACGGAGCTTATGCCGTTGCGAAAAATTGCAACACGGTGTTTTGCAACAGACATTCGCCATTGCGACCCCAGTCAGCAACAGCCAGGGTCTGTTGCTAATACTTAAAAATGGTGTAGTGTGTCAATGTTAGGTGGTCAAAGCTATATCTTGATTTCTAGTCTACTAAGTCAAGTTTTTGATAGGTTAGAATTGTAGTTGAATATCAGAGATCACCCTTGAAGAATGAAGATCGACAAAGGCATTTAGAGAATTTTCGTATCAGGTATGTGAAGACTAAACCATTCTATTTTACTCATTATACCATTGTTCTATCTATTGAGACTATGTTGTATGACTTATAGTAGAATTACAAAGAAGAAGTTTCGAGTCAAGCTTGTCTTGTGAAAAATCTCGAAATATGATTTAGCGATTAGATGTTCAAAGGTCCTTAACAATATTAGTTCTATGAATTAATTTTTTGGATCCATTAAAAATTGCCCATGCAGATGATTATATCACTTGGGAATGTTTCAAACATCATAAGAGAGAAATATGAACTTACTGGTATTTCTATTTAGGGTAGGTTGACGAACCAGTTCGCAAACCATAGATATGTGAAAGACAGAAATACAGGAAGGTTGGCGAACCAGTTCGCAAACCCAAGTTTAGTTGGGAACAGTTCACGAACCCGGTTGGCGAACCATGGAGAACTGAACAAGTTGGATAAATAAACTAGCAGTTGGCGAACCTTAACTGAGTTCGGTAGTCTACTAGGGTTGGCGAACCCGGTTCACGAACTGTAGCACCTTGACTCGTGAACAAACCCTACGGTTAGCAAACCGTACCAACTGTCCCGATAATGTTTAGCAGATGCCTAAATACTTATTATTTTAATATGTTTAGCATTGCTAAAACTCTCTTAAACACTTCTAAGACTTCATTGATTACTTAAACACTTATATGTTTGTATCATGATTAATTTCTTAGGTGTTTAAATGAACATCAAATAGCTTTCAGTTATTTGGCTAACTTGCCAAACCAAACAACCATTATACAGGTTCCTTAACCGAACCTTTGTATATAGTCCTCTATTGTATCTTGAATACCTAAATTGTTTGCTTGATTCTCAAGTTATCTTAGCTTGAATTCTAAGCTAACCCTGGTCTTTGAAAACTAAAAATAGAGCATCTCTGTGTGTCCTAGTTGATTCTAGAATCGTCCTCTAATGACCTAGGTTTCATCTGTGAAATGTTATTAGATTTACGACTAAAAGACTTCGCTTTGGGGATTTGTGAAGCCAGGTCCGACTATCTTTACTTTAATAGTTCGTGAATCCTGATATTGCTTTTCTACTATCGAGGTTTTCGTAATCTTTTTCAGGCAAGATAGATAGTAATCGTAAAGTTCTTTTCGTCTCATACTTTGTGATTCCTCAAAATAGATATCTAAAATATGATCTTAGTTGATCTTTCGAAGATTGTTCTTGAGAGGTGATTAATATCTTGGCTCCTCCTCGGGAGTCGTAAGTTCCATATTTATAAGGTTCGCTAGTTTATCTATTGCAAACAGATTTCCATACCTTGCTTCGGCTGAAGCAACTCTTCGGCTGTTGTGGTCTTGTCCGTGTTCTTCGTAAGTTCAGAAGCATACAAATCTAATGTTTGAATATGACTTGCATGCTTTGCCCAACAACATGTCAATGTGGAGAAGAAGAATATCTCCAGCTAACTTTTGATAGAAATTTTACAACAAATATCTTAGAAATTTGAAATTAGGATGTTTGGCGATTTTGTGATATGATGATTTTATGCGCACAAATTGTCTTGTACTTGGACAACTTGCTAACTCTTGAGATGTCTTATGTGAATGCCAACTCTTAAACAGAGAGATCAAAAGCTTAAAATTCTCTAGAATAGTGACATCAAATTTTGAATATTTTATAATTTTGGTAGAAGAATGACAGAATGTTATAACTTTGAAAGTTTATTTGATCATTTACTGATTGAATTCTTCTTTATCAAGGTTGTTTTTAATTCAAACAAACTTCCCACGGTAAATAAAAGTCTTTAAACAAATTTGACAAGTCATCTTTACATGAGTCAAATATAATATGTTTAAATTTTCCATTCAAGAAGACAATGTTTAAAACTTTAAATTGACAAAATGTCAAAAAAAATAATCATTTTTTTATAGGAAAAACTAGAAACAAACCCCCAGGAGAGGGCAGTTACTCGGCAATTATAATACCACTTGAAGGTCCATCAATATCACCAAACACTGGTACAATAAGAGTAGAGTTTTCTAGCATACCAGGTTGGACCTCTATTGACTGAATCTGATTAAAGAGATACATAAGATTTGGTCATTTCCAATTAAAGTTTTCAAGACCATTAGAATTAAAAGCTAATTTATTAAGTTTAACTGCCGTTACGTTTTGTTGCCTGTCTATTTTGATCAGCTTGCCCAGGACAAAAGAAACTGCTTCAAAATTTCCATCTCCCATTTAATGGTGTTCCTGGCTGAATCTTTGTTGTACTTCATTTTGGTATATATCTTGTATTGCTGCCAGAGTTGTGTTATGCTCTGCCTGGAAATTCACATTAGTTTTTTGTATTTCTTTGGCCCATTGGATGGCTAGTTCTGCTCCCTGTCTGGTTCTTCCGACTCCAGTGATTGTGTCTTTGACATTCCTCCCCCATAAGTTCCTGCATAGTTCATGGAAATAAGGGAAAAATTAGTGTACGATATAATGTCAGCATTGTGCTCCATGTAAATCAAACTCATGTAGCTAGTGCTGATAATAACACCAATTTTTTTTATGTGGTTATCAGTTAGTCTATCAATCCTATGCTGATCCTTCCTCTTGTAGAATAGATCATTTAGAATATGATTCGGATTGTGCATGACCCTGTTGAAGGAGTAGAGGTGCTGAGAAATCTTGTTGGTCGTTATGCTAGCATAGGATTTGATCTTGTTGGAGACGAAGTCGCATCTTGCTCTCCAAATAAACCAGCTTATAGTGGCAAATATTGGAACCCAGTCTTTATGTTGATTTTGGGGATGAAACCAGCTATTAAACCAATCGGTAAAATCATTGAAGTTGCCATAGAGTTAAATAGTAGTAGAAATTGATTTTGGAACCCAGTCTTTATGTTAATTAATAATTTTAGGTATTAATTAACCGTTTTATATGTGAGATCAATTAATGTAAATCGAATTCCAAAACATCAAATAAGTGAAAATTTTTGATTTTTTTTTCCGAACACAAACCAGAATCGGTGTACGTTCATGCACTCGTAAACCAATTCTGGGTTGGTGTTTTGAAATTCACGAAGGATATCCAGAATCGGTTCACGTATGCATAACTAAAATCTGATTCTAGCAATCGGTGTTTTCTTAGTGACATATAGACCGATTGTTTCATATAATCGGTTTATGTGAACATCCACATAATCCGATTCTAACCAAAAAAAACATACAGAAAACTGGTATCTCTTCGATACCATAATCGGTTTATGTGGCATTGACTTTTACCTATTCTAGTTAAATTTTCTTCAACCAGAAAATACATTCAGGACAATCGGTTAATGTGTTCATGAACATCGACCGATTGTCATAGAAATCGGTAAATATGGACATGAACGTCGACCGATGATGTTAATAATAAAATGGATGAGGATTTTTTTTTTTAAAATCGATCGTTGTTGTTATAATCGATTGATGAATTTGAGTTTGAATTTTAATTTGTGAGAGAAATGATTTGAATAGGTTTTGGTTTTGGTTTTGAAATAGTTTTAAGTTTAAAAGGATATAGATCAGGATTGAATTTTAAAAGTGATGGTACCTTAGTACTTTTACCTAGTTTTGTCACGTAGTGATATGCCCCAAATAACCCATATAGGCCCCAAACTAGCCAGGATAATTAAAAGTAAATACACTAGTACGTTAATCCTAATCACTCGATATTGATCCTATAGTAAATTGGTTTTGAACCGTAACTATTATCAAGTGAATACCTAGTTGTTGTATTGCCTCGACTTTGTCCATAGACGATCACACTTGGTATCAGACTTATAGGTTGAAACGAAAAACGTGGTGTATTTGGGTACCCTCGTCATTTCAGGGTCATTAGATAGTAAATCTAAACGCCCCCCTTAACCATATATTTTTGTTAATGACAAAACTGCCCTTTTAGTATTAGTGGTTAATACTAATGATTAGTTGTTAATAATCTTGATTAGTGATTAATATTAATGATCAATGATTAAGCATAATTAATTTGTAAAACTTTGTGTTGATAAATTTTGGAGAAGAAAAGAAAAATTTTAGGTTTTCTTTTGGAGAAGGAGAAAGTGAAGTGAAGAAAAACTTGTTTTTGGATTCAAGTTATCAAAATGAATGAAGAAGGTCAATCTTCATCTTGTAAAGCTAAAAAAAAATGCACATCAATAACAACAATCATCTAGATAAGGCTGATTATTTGGGTTATGAAAATGATTTTGCATAAACTCAAGCTCATAGTCAACCTCAAACACAAAATGATGATTTTTATGAGTCAAATCCTGAAAATGAATACATCGATGAGGACCTTATGCTAATAGTACATATGTTCACTTCTAGATGATGTTTAATTTCCATTTTGTATGTTGAATTATTCATAAAATTTAATTTTTACTAGAAGTTTGGTTGTCCAGTGTTTGGTTCGGCTTACAATTATCAGCCGAACCTACTTGTGATGAACAATTCAACTATTATTTACTAGCCAAACCTAACTGGTATCATATAAAGATGAATAGTTCAGCTCATTCGAAACACAATACTTGTTGGCCGAACTTATATATTTTATATTTCGCGCCAACTTACAAGTTAAAATTTCGGCTGATGAGTGTTTTTTTTTAATCAACCGAACATGTTTCTGAATTTTCGGTAGGTGCATAATATACATCTTTAGAGTGTCAATTCAATAATTTATTTATCTATTATTCTTGCATATTACTTTTTATTACGTTCATTTAATTTCTATTATGCAACATTTGTTAGGATGAACCAACCAAAAGAAGTGGAAATGGTTATAAAAGTGTTAAGAAAGTGAAGTCTACTAATGGAGAATACTAAGGTCCAAATCTGACTCATTCAAATCAAGGATATCTTATAGCCATATTTAATAAAATGAAAAGACGAAGACAACGCAAAAAAAATTAGGCCATTCCGACGTCGGACGAAGAAGTTATGGCCAAAACAAGATCGAAACACTTGGGCCTACAGAGAGAAGTTTGGCTGATAACTTATTACCGCGAGTCAGCTGAACATGGAGCCTACAAATCAAGATTTTCAAAGAGTTTACAGAGAGATGTTTAGCTTGAAAGTGATCTATTCGAGTCAGCCGAACCTAACACTGTTCTGGACATATTTGGACGCGAAATTGACTTATATCTCAAGGAAATACGGTCCCGGAAGGATTCTAAAGCCTAACTTTGAGAGCTATATAAGAAGACATCCAAAGACCTAAGAAGAGATCTTTCAATCTTCATCATCTCTCTTCATCACATTCTATCATTTGTATTATCTTCCCTATCACAAAGAAGATATCCAAATCCCTAAAACGACACACATCAATTTTGAGAAGAAAAATCAAGTTAGATGTTGGACTTATAAACCAAATAACGAACTAGCCCAAACATTTTAAATTACAAGTTCGGCTTATAAACTAAATATTGAATCAGCCGAACCTGATTTATTTATAGAACTTGGAGAAATAGTGTCAGGTTCGGCTAATAATTCAACTTTTGAATCAGCCGAACTTCAAAACTTTAATGATTTTTATATAAATACTAGAAAGTTCATCTATCGTTTATAAATGAATTATCAGCCGAACTGTTCATAAGCACTTTCATAATGAAGAACAATGAACATTTCGGCTGATAATTCGTCTCACTTATCAGCTGAACTTCATTCTGTAACCGCAAAAAACTCTGCATTAATCCTATTCTATCATTCAAAAATAAAATAAAATAAGAGACGTGTTTATCAAAAGTACACTATAATCCTCATTTCAGGAGTTGGTTCTTCATTCAGATGAATTTCTGCTTCAATGTATGTTTCAAATCCTTCAACTTTTTCTTGTTCTTCCATTGACGTATTAAAAGAAGATTTAAAGTGAGTGTGGCCAATACAAATTTCAGCACAAGGATCCTACTTCTTTGCATTTCTTTGTGTTTTCTTTTGCAAGAACATGTAATTTACAAATTTGGAATATTTATGTGTGTTTTCTTTGTGTTTGAATTCAAAACTTGTTATGTTTGAACTTTAATTTGAAATGAAAACAGGTTATGAAATTTCTGACAAACAACAGAATTTGCCGGAAATATATATGATATCCGATAACCTTAATGAAACGGAACCGAATAGAATTTGTAGGATTCCGTTAGAAGTTTTGGATATCAGATATCCGATAGAAGTTATCGTATCGGAACAGGCTGAGCCAGTTTCCGTTTCAATAAGTTCTGTTGAAAGCCCTACCTAAAATAAAAGTACTTCGAAAAAAGTTTACCATATATTATTTTCTTAAAAAGTTTGTTACAAGTTAGTTACAAAGTGCTTATGTAGAAAGAAAGAAAAAAAACAATCCCGAACCGCGCTTAAAATTGGGCTAAACTAATAACTCCCCTAAATTTATAAGATAATAAAAATTTATAAGTTAATCAGTCAGTGTAATATCACTAAATTATGGTACCTTATTGAAATACTAACCCAAAGTTGTAATATCAATATTATATATTATGTTTCCAATACGGACCAACTAATTTGTAAGTTAATACATTAGTGTAATATCATTATATTATGGTGCCTTATTCAAATACGAACCTAAAATTGATTGTTTCTTGTTCACATTTATATAACATTTGATTTTCATCTCTAATTTTTTTTGTAGTCCCTTAAGAAGTTCCGAGTGATTTTGTTGTTCTATTCTTCTTTTTGCTTTAATTTTATCATCACATATTGTACATTTACACACATAAATTTATAAGATAATAAAAATTTATAAGTTAATCAATCAGTATAATATCACTAAATTATGGTACCTTATTGAAATACTAACCCAAAGTTGTAATATCAATATTATATATTATGTTTCCAATACGGACCAACTAATTTGTAAGCTAATACATTAGTGTAATATCATTATATTATGGTGCCTTATTCAAATACGAACCTAAAATTGATTGTTTCTTGTTCACATTTATATAACATTTGATTTTCATCTCTAATTTTTTTGGTAGTCCCTTAAGAAGTTCCGAGTGATTTTGTTGTGCTATTCTTCTTATTGCTTTAATTTTATCATCACATATTGTACATTTACACACATAATATGCAATATATTATCAGACATTATACCATAAACATTATGCCCTAAAAAAACGATAATCTAGAATTACTGCAACCATACAAACTCTAATACATGAACGATATGCCCCTGTGAACAAAAGCTAGAAATTCATTTTAATGTTGGATACATTGGTTTACTTTAAATAAACACCTCACTCATTGATTCATTTCAGACAACTCATGTAGAATTAATGACTAAAATGGTAGAAGAACTTTGCCCTCTAGCATTTTTTATAATAATAAAAAAAGATAATCTAGTACGACTGCAACCATTTTTCATAAATTTACATCATTATACAAACTCTAATACATGATTTCACAAAGCAGTTTTAAATATATTTTCACCTGGGTTTTTAGGATCCAACGGTATGGGCTTAGAGCAAAATCTCCTCACAGCACTTAAAAGCTTAACCCCTTTGGAAAAATACATCTTAGGGAAACAATCAACTAACAAAAGAGAAAATAAAGATCAAGATTGAAAAATCTAGATTTATATAACAAACAAATTATATAACGGGATGAAAAGGATCTAATTCATCAAATCAATCACTAATTTCTATCTCTGCCAGAGTCTTAATGTCAAACACTGCAGAAACTAACATATAAAGATTGAAACTCTTAAACAAGATCTTACCTCATTCTTGGGTGAGAGAGGAATGAACTTGTTCCCTAACCTCCTAGTAGCTGCAGCTTGGAAGACCATCATTTCTACCGGAAACAAAACTACCAACAATGAAGATCTATTTCTCAAAAAAAAAAAACAACCTAACCTCGACTGCAGAGTTTGTAAAGATAAAAAAGATGAATGAGATTTGAGGGGAAGAGATTATAAATATGAAAAAAAATTACCAAAATTACTCACATACTAGGGTTTTATAAATTCAAGCAAAAACCCCATTTGGGCCGAACTGCAACCTCTTGGATAGTGGTTCCAGATTTTTTTGATGGGCTTTCATAGTAGTTTGGGATCTCTAGTTCCGGATATTTTTTTTAGTGGTTTTATAAATGAACAAAAATCCCATTTATGCCATAAAATAGTTACAACTGAAAATAATATCTCTATATATTTGTTATCGTAGGAAAATGACCTACACACTTATTTTCGAAGTTCAAATTTGGTAAATTTTGATATATTAATAACTTATCAATTTACCGATAAATTAATACTTTGCTGATAAAATTTAGTAGTCACCATACTATTAATTTATCGAAGTTTTACTGTAATACTCCCTCCGCTCCACCTAAGATGACCTATTCATTCTAAATTGTTGTCCATCCAAAGTTGACCTATATAAATAAACAAGGCCATATTTTTAAAATTACCCTTTTAATGGATTATTATTATTAAATCTTAGTATAAGCAATATATATAATTTGATAGTCATGTTTATATTCGTTATTAATGTGTTTTAAAATGCTTTCCAACGGTATAAATTTACAAATATCCATGGCATATTTTGGGGGATGTGTTATTTATAAATTTACTAGTTGTTATCCGTAAGGATATTATTGGTAAAAGTACCTAAAACTATCACTTTCTCATCCTTACCTTAACTTGAAATAGGTATTCTTTGCTGGGACGGAAGGAGTAATCTTGAGAGACCAAAAATGCAATATCCTTGACCCTCACGCAAAAATTTTCTGTTTCCAGATATTAGACCAAACCCTAAACGTGTAAAACCTGGAAACCTCAACCTTTTCAGAGTTCTGAAACAAAAAGAACTCTGCAACCACTGGAGACTAATGATGTATATCCCAAACAAAGATGTCGTGAAAATCCTACTGCGTCTCCCCATAAAATCTATATTAAGATTCAGGTGCATGTGCAAAAAATGGTACAAGTTCCTTAAACATAATTATGATTTTATTAACAAGCGACTTAATCATTCTATGGGAAAGAACAACGTTACATACTTTTTACGAAAACATTTCATAGGGGTATCTTCTCTTTAGACTATCGCCCATCATCATCAGTTTCTCATGAAGTTGTTCAGATGGTTGATTCGTCATTCAAAGATAAAGAAATGTTGAAATCTTTGGTTGTTGTAATGGTCTAGTATTCATTAAAATCATGCCGCGGAATTTGGTTATTGGTTTGTGGAATCCGGCTTCTAAAGAATACATAATAATTCCTTATAGAAATATAAGACCAATAAGATTTATAAATACCTATTATTCTCCTAGAATCAAAGTCCGTTATGACATATATGAATTTGGATATGACTAAGAGAGCAGTGACGACAAGCTGGTATCAATTGTAAGTCCTTGTAAAAATACTATCACGGTTGCTGAAGCAGATTTTACACATTGACTTTGAATTCATGGAAAATAATTGGTTACATACCTTACAAAGTTATGGGGGAACCACCAAGTGTGTTTAAGAATTGAGCTTTTCACTAGTTAGCGGACCATGTCCAGTTACATTACACAATAAGTTCTCCCGAGTTTTACTTTCTTTTAATATGGCAGAATAAGTATTCATTGAAATACCACATCCGAAATACTTTGTTGATGGCAATAGGTTTGAGAGTGAACGAATTGATATTTTTTTAAGGGCTTTTAGCAATGCTTTTTACTCATTCCAATGTTGGTTTTAAAGCATGGGTGATGAATGATTATGGAGTTGAGGAGTCTTTGACTAAACTCTACACCATTTCTAGGATACAAGTTGATATTATTCCATCCTTTATATACTTAAAGCGGATACAATCATTAAAAAGTGGGATCTTATTGGAAATTCAATTGGGTGAGGGACTATCAGCTTGCACCTTTAGTTATTTATGACCCAATATGCGAAAAAGCTATATTTGGGGAGATTGATTTGGGGATGTATGGTAGAGATTGGAATGCTATAATTGGTCTTATCGGAAATTATGTCAGGTTTCATATAGATATTTATGTGGAAATCTTAGGTTCGCTTCACTCAGGTACTTACGCCGGTGGCAGTCAAGAAAAATCAGATCTAGATAAGGCATTATCTGCCTATTGTGATGAATACAAGAACTATAATTATTAAGAATGTAATGAGGAAAGGAAGGTCATGGCTTATTCATAAAACTCGTCCGAGGAGTTGGACGCTTGAATGTAAAATAGCATATCGCTTAACATATGATGCAGAGTGGGGAATCAATTAGTTAATTTTATGTTTCAAGAAACTTGAAGTTATCATACCTTTAATTGGTTCAGGGATATCGATAATGATAGGTAAAATGTTGGCCAATTACTAGTCGAGATAAAACTAATGGTAACAAAGATAAAAACATTTCTTAGTATTGTTGTAGTATGTGAAGTTAGAGATCTAGAGATCCTTTTTTGGTTAAAGCAATTATAATTATAATGTTGACCAATTATAATGTTGAATAAAAGGAAAGTGAAAAACATTACTAAATGATCTTAATGTTAACAATTTCTAGGAAGAATATATTTTTTATTTAAAATTGTAGCTTTGTTGCTGAGAATAAAAAGATTACTAATGACCTTAACTTTTTTTTTTTGATAATCAAACCATTAGTATTTCATTCCATTTAAGAAACGTTTACATTATGGTTTTCAAGAAAAACAAGTGCATCATAAACATGAAATAACATTAACTTAGTTATTAGAATGTATTGTATGTATTAAAATTGCAAGAAAAGTGAACAGTGTTTTTTCACATAACAAACTTAAAATATCTCTTCACAAGTTATAAACTCCTCATTTTTGGTTAACCACAAATTTATATCATACGGGCTCAAAGTATTTTTGTTCGACTAGTAAATTGGACTTGATTTTAATCGTGGTAAATTGGAGAATATTAAATCCCATATTATGAAGCTCTAATTCACTTATATTTATGATTTTTCATTTATAACACAATGAATTATTTTAGCTAACATCTAGCACAAACAGTGAAAAGTTCTAGTTAACTAAGGTTTTGCTTATGTTAGGCTTTAAAACACCAATGCAGATATCAGGATATCAACATAGAGATTCGTCAATTTAGACCAACATGTTTCAGAAGTCATTCTATAAAGAAATCCACGTGAAAAATATCACTTAAAATTAAAAATTAACTAGCTAATTGCATCACACTTACTAACCAATATGCGATGAAAGAGCAAAGCCTCCAGTTTTGTTTCGTCAACTGTAAGGTTATAACTTTAGGTCCCCTACCATAGATAAGTTGATCATATTTTGTATGATATACCTGACTAACTTTGCGTCAAATGTCAACCAATATGCGTTCAACTCCAGTCGAGTTTTATATAAGTCATGGCCTTCCTTTCATTGATTAGAAGGTAAATTGTGAATACATTTCTTGCTCTTCTTCGTGCAATATTTCATCCATTTTCACATCCCCCTGTTATATTTGTACGGTTACATATGATTAGTAATTATAGTTAGAGTAACCTAATATGTAAGAGCCTTATAAAAGGGAATTATGCATGTTATCTTGATTAGGGAATGAAAAGACGAGGGTACCCAAATACACAACAATCTTTTAATATCAACCTATAAGTCCGATACCAAGTGTGATCGTCTATGGACAAAGTCGAGACAATACGACAACTTGATATTCACTTAATAATAGTTACGGTCCGAAACCAATTTACTATAGGATCAATATCAAGTGATTAGGAATTAATGCACAAGTTTATTTACTTTATTATAATATAAAACAATTATAATACGGAAGTAAAGTAAATAACATAACACAAGATTTTGTTAACGAGGAAACCACAAATGCAGAAAAACTCGGGGACCTAGTCCAGTTTTGAATACTCTCAGAATTAAGACGCTATATAAAAGCTAATGGCAACTTCGTATAGTTAAGACCAAGTAGACTACCCCTAGCTACTTAGTTTCCTCAGTATGTGTCTTCGACTTCTTGAGTCACTCATGTGAATCACCACTCCTTTCGATCGTATTCCAAACAGTAAAGGAATATAACTATTTGGTAACCACTCTAATCAATCTTTGGTAAAGATATATTTGAGTTGTCAACAAAGGCTCTTCTATTTAATCTAATAAACTCCTTTGTCTGGTTAGACCAATCCTAAACTTGATTACCTAAATAACCAATTTTCGGGTTTGCAATCAATCAATATAGAACTCAAAGAGTAACTATAAAGTGATGTCGATCTTATCAACTAGATAATTACAAGTCTATCAAAGATAAACAAGACCTAGTTGGATCCCATCCGATCAATATGTGTGCACAAAATTCACAAGATACGAAAACTAATAAGAAAATCTTCTTCGTCTTCAAATCTCCAATTGCCTTCTCAATAACCTGCACAACACAAACTTGAATCCTCTTGTGATCAATCACACACAAAACGGAGTATGTTAACAATGGATTATCACAAGATTTCTTTAGATCCAACAATGGTTCTAAAGATCCCATCGATACTTTGATCTAGTTTGAGTTAGTGACCCTTATATCAGAAAAGAAGGCTCCTAAGAATAATCAAACTAGATGCAATAAAAGTTTCAACAACCGTAAGTCAATCAAATCAATAATCGAAAACTAAAATAATAATGCAATTATCTAGTTACCCACCAACGGTACTCGTAGAGCTTCTTGATCCCACATAAGTCTTTAAACGAGCGGTCGTAAGATATTTCGTCTAATTAGGGTTCCTCTCTGGATAGACGGCTCAACCAGAAACAACACGAATAAATTTTTCCTGGCTCTTAGGATGGTTTGCAAGAAATGCAAACTCCAAGGCTGTTTGGACAACAAGGAAATTCCAAAACCGAAAATATTCTAAAGATATTCATTAAATTACCTAATTTCGGTTTTCCTATTTCCAATTAAATTTCAAACAATATTTCTGAAATATCTCTTAGAAAAATTTCTATTATTAGTTTAGCACATTAACTAATAAATTTTTTCTAGAGGATATGCTTTAATTGCTGGTAATTAAAACATATATACTTGAAAATCATAATTAAATGCTTTCACTATTTCGGTTTGCGATCCCTTGAGCATCAAGGATTATCCTTGAATAATAAATAATAAGAGTTTACACATGTTCAAATTGTTAAAGCATAGCTCGGTTGAACCCACCAAGCGTTGGTATGTCAAGTTTGGTTGTCATATTTTAGTGAATAAAAACTCATTTAAAGAGTCGCTTGATTATATGCTAGAGTCAACTTCGTATAGGTTAGCTTGAAAGTATTAGGATATGAGATATTAAAATTATTACGTGAAGACTTGAAGAATGTGAAGAAGTAAGGAGCTACAACGACAACATAATCCTTCCACTTAAGGTTAGTAATATTTGACTTGAACTGTTTCATTCCCTAACGTATCTTTCAAGTCGTGCATATTGAAAACAAAACTGCGAAGCTATGAATGATTATACTCTAGTTAGACGTAGTATTAAGGAATACAATACGAAGTATAACGCTTATCTTTTGAACTTCGTATATAAGACATCGACATAATCGTTTGAATGCTTTTGTGATTATTTATGGGTATGAGATGAAGATTTCATCATAGGAAACAATGTTTTACATTTGTTTAAAGGAAGTAAATTCATGAACTTTTTTTATGAATCGAAAGGGAAATCGCTAGGATTATTGGTATTGTTATTTATTGCATATCTTTTGAACTACCAATATGTGTGTTTAGTATAACCGCTCATGACTTTTTTATATTCTTGGTAAAACTATTCACAAGGCCTGACTTTTGTATTGGTATGACTTTTATTAGTGAAACCGATCTTAAGTAATCACATGAGATGGTATGATCGATTTGTTGTAATTGGTATGACCAACTCTAGGCAAAGGGGAACCGATCCTAGTAAGAGGTGCAACCGATAACAAAAGGGGAATCGATCCTTGTAAGAGGTGCAACAAGTTTCTAGATATTGGGAACCGATCCCATGAACATGTGCAACACGTTTTTAGATATTGGGAACCGATCCTATGGACATGTGCAACAAATACAAGTTAGATACCATATATATGTGGGAACCGATCCTAGTACCTAGTCAACCAAGTTTTGGTAACTAGCATGACTAATTCTAGTACCTACATGGAGGTAGAACCGAAACTTGTTTTGGTAGAAAAGTGAAACCCATGTTTGGTGATTTGATAGGATAATCAATCACATAGTTCTTGGAAGTCAGATGAACCAATTCTAAACTTGTTCGGAAGTGTGGCAAATCGATTCCAAGATTGTAAGTATAAAATAGGACTTACAAAGTAAAGATTTCGACATACTTTGAACATGTGTAGTAACGCTTATCTTTTATTGTTCAAATATATTCCTTAATAGCTAAAGGAGAATCCCGGATCAAAAATATATTGAGAATCTTTTAATTTTATATTTGGAAAATAAAAATTAGTAATGTGCATTTAATAATTGGAGATTTTCTAGTGAGATTTCGGTCAACATTTGGACAAAGCATTTCCAAGAATTATGGAAACCGAATTTGGAATATATTGCATATCTTGAGAATATTTTCGGTTTTGGAAATTCCTTGGTGTCCAAACTTCCTTGGTCTATAAATATCAAAGTTTGCATTTTGAGCAAACTAATCCTCAGAGCCAGCAAAACTACCTAGTTATGTTGTTACTGGTAGAGCCGCCTATTCGGAGAGGAAAGTAACCTAATTATGCGAAATCTCTTACGGACGCTCAGTTTAAAGACTTCTTTTGGATTGAGAAGCTCTATTAGTATCGTTGGTGGGAAACTAGATAATTGCGGTTTATTATTAGTTTTCGATTGATTTGATTGACTAACGGTTGTTGAACTTTGATTGCACCTAGTTTGTTTATGCTTGAGAATCTTCTCTTCTGATATAAGATTCACTCAAACTAGATCGAAGTTTCGACGGGGATCTTTAGACTTTTTGTAGATCTAAAGACGTCTTGTGATAATCCATTGTTAACAGACTCCGTTCTGTGTGTGATTGATCAAAAGAGATTCAAGTTGATTGTGTGCAGGTGTTTATTGAAGATCTAAGAAGATTTGAAGACGAAGAAGATTTTTGATTTTGGTTCATAATCTTTGGTGTGCACAATACTTGTTTCGGGTAAAGAGGATCCAACTATAATCGATTTATCTTTGTGATAGATTGGATTGATTAGTTGAGTAGATCAACATCAATACAATTCTTTGTGATTCAAAGTATTGATTGCAAAATCTTGACAATTACTTTGGTAGTTGTTATTGGATAGATCTAAGAACCTGACAAAGGAGTTTATTGGGATAAACGGAAGAGCGTTTTGTCGAACTCATATCACTTGATTGAAAAGAGTTGTTACCGAACAGATTTGTTGTTCCTTTACTGTTTGGAATATGAACCAAAGGAATTGTTCCAAGTGCGTGACTTATTAACAAGTTGGAGGCGCAGGGATACATACGGAACTAGGAGAACTATAGGTTTAGTTGCTTGGTCTCACCTATACGAAGTTGGTTTGATTTTGTATATCGGCTTAATCCTGAGAGTATTCAATTCTGGACAAGGTCCAGGGGTTTTTCTGCATTTGCGGTTTCCTCGTTAACAAAATCTTGATGTGTCTTTTGCTTTTCTATTTCCGCAATTATAATTGTTTTTATTATAATTAGAAGTAAAATACACAAAAGTTAATTCCTATTTACTTGATAGTAATCCTATTGTGTTTGGTTAAGTCCGAACCATTTATCAACAAAACATACTTCGTTGTTGTATTGTCTCGATCTTGTATCCATATTCAATCACACAAGTTATCTTGTTGTCGTATTGTCTCGATCTCGTATTCATAGACGATCACACGAAGTGTGAACCGATTAGTTGTATTGTCTCGACTCGGTCTATAGACAATCACTTTCGGAGAAAGGACTTATAGGTGGAAAAGTTTTAGATTGAGGTATATTTGGGTACCCTCGTCTTTTCAATTGGTATCAGAGCAGACAAACACGAAAAGATCTAACAATCTGTGTTTGGTGCGATCCAACCTATAAGACATGAGTCAAAGTAGAGTTAAGGGAGAGTGAAAACTAAAGAAATACTCAGTTAACGTATCGCAAGAGGTTATTGAACCACCCTCAGAATATGTTTGTAAGCAATTGCTTACTTACAAAAAGGTAATTGAGAAAAATCGGGATTATTTTAAAGCAATTACTATTGAATGTGAAAAGATGCATCAAAATCACATAAAGTTTAGGGAAGATACGTCTCAACAAATACAGTGTCTTGAAGAAAAAGAAAATGCTAGTCTCTCTCAAGCAGAATTGTTAAAAAGGAAGCGTGATGCTGCTCTTGAAAAAATTCTCTTGTTGGAAGAGAAACTTACTGAATCTGATGCAAGGATTAACACTCAACAAAAGATTTTTAAAGAAAAGGAAGGTGAATATCTCTCACGAGAAAAACACCTTGACGATGGTCTAGCTGGGCTCTTGATAAAATCAAGACGTTGGAAGAAGAAAATTTGTACTTGAAAAAGTTCAATGATAGCATAAACAATTTAACCTCAATGTTAAAAGAAAGTAGAAATCATCGTGATACACGAGGATTGGGCTATAAGGGAATAGATGCTTCAAATATTAGCAAAGAGGTAAAATTTATTAAAGCTACAAATTCTTCTAAACCAGAGGCTTCCGCCGATGTAAAAGATACTCGTACTTCTTGTAAAGAAGTAAAACTAGTCAAGCCTAAGAACCGTGTTCAACCAGCAGCAATCAAAGAGAGCACTTCTGCTAATATCAAGAAACCAACAATGTTGAACAAGAAGAAGAAGAAGAAGAAGAAGAAGAAGAAGAAGAAGAAGAAGAAGAAAAATCGTCGAGCTCTAATGCAAGAGGATCCACAAAAAGGTAACATTAAAACTCAGACTTCGTATGTTACTAAGCATTGTTGTTATTGTGGTAATAAAGGGCATGTGGAATGGGGATGCAATATTCGCAAGATAAAAGATACACTTTCTTTCGTATCAAAAGAATTGGCTAAGATTGCTCCCCAAAGGAACTCGGATCGATATTGTCAAAAGTTTAGGCAAAAGAATTATTACAATGATAGTTCAAATTTTGCCTATCGCTCGAAAAGGTCATCTCATAAAAGACCCAAATATAGAAAGAGAGATGACTTTGTAAATGCTAAGACAAGATCTGATGTTCCAAATTGGAGAAAAGTTGTTTCGCAAAATATCCAAAAGGACAATGGTTTTAATGGTATGAAGGAGAAAGATGCTCCTGCGAAACCCTGCTCTAAATGGGTCCTAAAATCCCCCATAGCCAAAAAGGGACCAAAAGTTAGTCACAAGAATGACTCTCATCTGTTAATTATTGGCGACAATAATTACAAGAGTTTTCTTGAAAGACTAAAGAAAGACATCATGTCTGAAATCTCTTGTACTAGTGAATGTTGTGATAATGACACTCTTCATCACAAGTCAAAGAAGAAAAACAAGAGATGGAACAAGAGAAAACAAACCAAGCAAGAGGTCAAGAATGATGATTCTGTCTTAGTCACTCGTGACGAACACGACAAGGATCAACACAACCTAGTTGTGTTGGAATGTGCATGCTCACCTTTGTGCTCAATCTTATGAAGGGTGAGGAAGCATGTCAAACTGAGCACATGATCTCTCGATTATTATATGACTAATTAACATCTTTAGGGAGATTTATTTTCTTCTATACTCATACTTTCTCTATCTATATTTGAGCTTTTGATAGAAACGGTAATTTTGAGTTTATGATGTTGATATCTACTGATCATATATGTGTATCTCTTGTTTTTACGGTTAAAACGAGCCAAAAATCATTGAATTTGTACATCGTATGCAAAAGTTATGTGAAAAACAGTTTAGTGTTGTGATTCGTCACAAGTAACTCTTGTAACCGATCCTAGTGATAGGTGCATACGAAGGAGTGTAAAATTGTTTTGTCCATAACTTCTTCGTCCGAACTCGGAATGACCTCATTCTTTTTGCGTTGGTTTTGTGATTCAATTCCCCACAAGATAGAGGTAATTGCAATACTTGATTCTTTTTTGAATATCTATGGTGTATTACATTTGAGTTTATAGGATGTTTGATTTCGGTTTTCATAACCTTAATATTCGATCTCATATTGTGTGAACCCTTATGGTTTGGGTGACTTTTTGGTTTTGAAGGATTAAGTTCTAACCCATGTTGGTAGGATTTATCAAAGGATCATGAGGGGTTCCTATTGAAACAATATGTGAAAAAGTCACAATATGTTGAATCGTTTGGTTTAGCATAAAAGCATATGTGTTTCGGGGTTTCAACTTTTGCTTGCAATAGTTAAAACCGGTTTTCAACCCTTCTTTGGTAAAGGTTGGTTATTGTTGTTCTTTTGTCTTGCGTAAAGATGACAATATAATGATATTTCGATATCAATTCTCCCTAGAAAGAAAATGCAAACATATTGGAGAAGAGGATGCGAAATTTGAGGTAACGACTTTGTTAGTTAATCGTTTTCCTGTTTAAGAAAAGCCTGATCTTATTGCTTTTGCTTAACAAAATTTCGGTACAATTGATGTTTTATTCCATTGTTTGTGTATGGATGTGTGTGTGATTCAATTGTTTCCGGTTAAGAAAAACTGTTATTATCTTGCTTTATTGTATGGTATTAATCGTTTAGGCTTACAAAATTTCGGTGCAATTGCGGTGCTTTAATGTCTATGTTGTTTCAATTGCTTCCGGTTGAGGTAAATAATTATGCAAGTTGATTTATTTGGTTTGTATGAATTGTTTATGGCTTAACAAAACAATAGGTTTTCGGGATAAATTGTTTAGTCCAATTTGATTCCGGATAAGAGAAACTAAGTTAATTCTGATCTTAGTTAGACTTATCAAAGTGGAGGTTTCGGTTATTCAAGTCTAATCGAATGCCTTAACAAGAAATGCTAGTTAACTAACCTAGTACTTGTCTTGTTTAAAAGTGAAAGGTTTAAGTTATATGGATAATTAGAACCTGATGAGAAAAATAGAGTTATCTTTATTTTGGTCTTATCGAACAAGCGATTGTATTTGTACAATCGGTTTAGCAAAGGAACTAAGGTGCTTAGTCGATTTTTGATTTGCTAAACTAGTAGGGAAAATTGCTTCGGGCAATTGTTTCCTTGGTAACATATCAAAACAAAATTACTTTGTAGTTTCGGTTTTGATATTGGTTATAAAAAATGGTTTGTGGAACCCTCGTGCTTAACTCTTATAGGTTGCAAGTCTTTTAAGATTTGTAAGATCCTTTCGGTTTGTCTTTTATTTGCTCGTACCTTTGTCATTTTGTGACAAAAAGGGGGAGAAATATATGGAGTAAACAAGTGATACTGGTATTGATTTATATTGATTGGTATCACTAAGGGAAAGGACAATGGTGCTTAAACGTTTTATCTAACGAAAGAGTAAAGCATAGACTAAGGGGGAGTAACAAATCATATTGATGTTTGTGGTTATCTTAACTACAAAGGGAATGAAAAAGACGTATGGATTTAAAATCTACCTATCTTACCTTTAAGGGGAGTATTAGCTTTGTTGTTATAATGTCAACAACGACATTTACTGATTTAATGTATACAGGTTATTGTGTTGTTGAATTTGGGAATCAAGCGTATGTGTAATGAATTCTTGTAATTTTTTTATCCATATGATGTAAGAGTTTTGTCACTAAAATAGACAAAGGGGGAGATTGTTAGAGCATAACTCGGTTGAACCCACCAATCGTTGGTATGTCAAGTTTGGTTGTCATATTTTAGTGAATCAAAACTCATTTAAATAGTCGCTTGATTATATGCTAGAGTCAACTTCGTATAGGTTAACTTGAAAGTATTAGGATATGAGACATTACAAGTATTACGTGAAGACTTGAAAAATGTGAAGAAGTAAGGAGCTACAACGACGACATCATCCTTCCACTTAAGGTTAGTAATATTTGACTTGAACTATTTCATTCCCTAACGTATCTTTCAAGTCGTGCATATTGAAAACAAAACCGCGAAGCTATGAATGATTATACTCTAGTTAGACGTAGTATTAAGGAATACACTACGAAGTATAACACTTATCTTTTGAACTTCGTATATAAGACATCGACATAATCGTTTGAATGCTTTTGTGATTATGTATGGGTATGAGGTGAAGATTTCATCCTAGGAAACAATGTTTTACATTTGTTTAAAGGAAGTAAATTCATGAACTTGTTTTATGAATCGAAAGGGAAATTGCTAGGCTTATTGGTATTATTATTCATTGCATATCTTTTGATCTACCAATATGTGTGTTTAGTATAACCACTTATGACTTGTTTATGTTCTTGGTAAAACTATTCACAAGGCATGACTTTTGTATTGGTATGACTTTTATTAGTGAAACCGATCTTAAGTAATCACATGAGATGGTATGATCGATTTGTTATAATTGGTACGACCAACTCTAGGCAAAGGAGAACCGATCCTAGTAAGAGGTGCAACCGATCACAAAAGGGAAATCAATCCTTGTAAAAGGTGCAACAAGTTTCTAGATATTGGGAACCGATCCTATGAACATGTGCAACACGTTTTTAGATATTGGGAACCGATCCTATGGACATGTGCAACAAATATAAGTTAGATACCATATATATGTGGGAACCGATCCTAGTACCTAGTCAACCAAGTTTTGGTAACTAGCGTGCCTAATTCTAGTACCCACATGGAGGTAGAACCAAAACTTGTTTTGGTAGAACCGTGAAACCCATGTTTGGTGATTTGATAGGATAATCAATCACATAGTTCTTAGAAGTCAGATGAACCAATTCTAAACTTGTTTGGAAGTGTGGCAAATCGATTCCAAGATTGTAAGTATGAAATAGGACTTACAAAGTAAAGATGTCGACATACTTTGAACATGTGCAGTAACGCTTATCTTTTATTGTTCAAAGATATTCCTTAATAGCTAAAGAAGAATCCCGGATCGAAAATAAATTGAGAATCTTTTAATTAAGGTTTTTAATTTTATATTTGGAAAATAAAAATTAGTAATGTGCATTTACTAATTGGAGATTTTCTAGTGAGATTTCGGTCAACATTTGGACAAAGCATTTCCAGGAATTATGGAAACCGAATTTGGAATATATTGCATATCTTGAGAATATTTTCAGTTTTGGAAATTCCTTGGTGTCCAAACTTCCTTGGTCTATAAATATCAAAGTTTGCATTTCGAGCAAACTAATCCTCAGAGCCAGCAAAACTACCTAGTTGTGTTGTTACTGGTGGAGCCGCCTATTCGGAGAGGAAAGTAACCTAATTAGGCGAAATCTCTTACGG
>JAJJMB010011222.1:7900991-7943203 GCA_023531105.1 Papaver atlanticum | reverse complement strand
ATTGAAAAGAGTTGTTACCGAACAGATTTGTTGTTCCTTTACTGTTTTGAATACGAACCAAAGGAATTGTTCCAAGTGCGTGACTTATTAACAAGTTGGAGGCGCAGGGATACATACGGAACTAGGTGAACTATAGGTTTAGTTGCGTGGTCTCAACTATACGAAGTTGGTTTGATTTTGTATAGAGGCTTAATCCTGAGAGTATTCAATTCTGGACAAGGTCCCGGGGTTTTTCTGCATTTGCGGTTTCCTCGTTAACAAAATCTTGCTGTGTCTTTTACTTTTTTATTTCCGCAATTATAATTGTTTTTATTATAATTAGAAGTAAAATACACAAACGTTAATTCCTATTTACTTGATAGTAATCCTATTGTGTTTGGTTAAGTCCGAACCATTTATCAACTAAACATACTTCGTTGTTGTATTGTCTCGATCTTGTATCCATAGTCAATCACACAAGTTATCTTGTTGTCGTATTATATCGATCTCGTATCCATAGACAATCACACGAAGTGTGAACCGATTAGTTGTATTATCTCGACTCGGTCTATAGACAATCACTTTCGGAGAAAGGACGTATAGGTGGAAAAGTTTTAGATTGAGGTATATTTGGGTACCCTCGTCTTTTCACAAATAATGTCGACAACTGAAAGTTTCTCATCTTAGCAAACCCTAATTCCTATTTCACACACAACATGACGAAATATGTGAACTTTGTAAACTCGGTTTTGCTCTTGGGTCCGGTTATACCATGACTCACAATATAAGTTGTGACCGGTTATACCATGCTCCCCAAGATAACTTGTGACCGGTTACACCATGCTTCCCAATGTAGCTTGTGATCGGTTAGACCTTACTTCCCAAAGTAGCTTGTGATAAGTTACACATTTTCTCCCAATGTGGCTTGTGACCGATTATACCTTACTTACCAATATAGCTTGTGAACCAATACATATTGCTTTCCAAATTAGCTTGTGACCGGTTACAACTTGCTACACACTATAGGCTATGACCGGTTATACCTTGATTCTCAACATAAGTCAAGATACGTTCCACCTTGTCATCTTGTATTGGTCATCCAAATACATTCAGTGAAGAACCGGACCAACACACTCATGATTTCCCTTTCGATTATGAAACAATTTCATACATCTACTTCCTTAAACCAATGTAATAATACATAGTTTCCTAGGATGAAATCACACCTATATCCTATACATAATCAAGTAACTAAAGACATAGATCATGTTGATGTCATATTTATGAAATTCAAAAGATAAGCGTTATACTTCGTAATACAATTCCTTGATACTTTGATCATAATGCTATGACCAAGTCTAATCACTAGCATATTATATATACAGCTTCGCATGTTATGTTTTCAATATAATACGACTTGAAAGATACGTTAGGAATGGAAACAAGTCAAGTCAGTATTACTAACCTCAAGTGGAAGGATGATGTCTTCGTTGCAGTCGCTACTTCTTCATTTTATAGAAGTAGCGAAAGAGGCAATAGAGAAAGACGTCTTATATAATTTTCGTCCACTGAAACTAAAGAACCAATCTTGGTAAAACTAATTGAAGATGAACGTATTACTAATCTTGGTTTTGATCGTATTTTTTAAGGAATTATTACTCACCCGGGCCTTCTTCTGCATTATAATTGTTTTACATTATAATAAAGTAAATAAACTTGTGCAGTAATTCCTAATCACTTGATATTGATTCTATAGTAAATCGGTTTCGGACCGTAACTATTATCAAGTGAATATCAAGTTGTCGGATTGTCTCGACTTTGTCCATGGACGATCACACTTGGTATCGGACTTATAGGTTGATATTAAAAGATTGTGGTGTATTTGGGTACCCTCGTCTTTTCATTCCCTAATCAAGATAACATGCATAATTCCCTTTTATAAGGTTCTTACATATTAGGTTACTCTAACTATAATTACTAATCATATGTAACCATACAAATATAACAAGAGGATGTGAAAATGGATGAAATATTGCACGAAGAAGAGCAAGAAATGTATTTACAATTTACCTTGCGTTTTCTTGGTAAGGTGTCTTCTACAATTTGGGCAATAGAGAAAGGCAACAGAAAAAGGTGTTTTCTTAGTAATACGATCCCATTAGGGCCCAAGTGATCTCCAAGTGGACGAAAATTGTAGAAGATGATGAAGGAGAAGAGGCAATAGAGAAAGGCGTTTTCTTTTTGCAATCAAATAAAACCAAAACCATGTGAGAAAAGTGTTTCATGAGAATACCATAGCCGTAGACTTATCTCTTGGGAGAGCGAATCTGGACAGCTACTTAGGTTGGCAAACTTAGCCAAACTGTGTTATATATTCTTGATAAAAAATCGGAGGCGTACAAATTTATTTTCCCAACTAGGGTGTGTTTATAAGGGGTGTCTAATAAGCACGCAATGACCTATATATCCTTAAACGGTTTATATTATCAAATTGCCTTTTTTTTGCTAAGTTTAAATTGCCATTATCCTTACGTGAAAAACCAAAAATCAAAATCAGTTTTAAATTTAAATATCTTCTCTTTTTCTCCAGCCGATCCCCTCTCGCGAAACCGTCGATAATTTTTTTTTTCAACCAGACAATTAATGGTCGATTCATGAAAATTTAATCGTCGATCAAACATAACTATAAAATGACTCGCACAAAGAAACAGGCAGTAGGTCCAGGTGAGTAATAATTCCTTAAAAAATACTTTCATCTTCAATTAGTTTTACCAAGATTGGTTCTTTAGTTTCAGTTAATTTTGTTAATGTTTATTTTACTTATAACTTCAAAAAGTTTATCTAATCTATCAGCAGGCCCTAATGGGATTTTGAAGCTTCATTGCCAGAGGATAAGGTAGTAACTGGTCCAGGCGAGCCACCTCAAAAGTTCCCTACTTCCTCAAAACCTTTTATGGTTTCTTCTCAAGAACGTACTCAAAATGTATCTGATTTGGTGGACATGTTTACAAGCTCTGATGAAGTAAATTGCAAGGTTGATTTTACTGAGAATTCTTGATTTACTGAGAATTTGTAGGCAAAGGTGCACGATCAGAAAATATATTCAAAAACTGATTCTGTTAGAAAGTTTCATACTGAATCAAAGTAGAAAAAATTACTATAAATTTAAGGAGGAATCTTGATACCTCGCTCTTCACCATTCTGATGCCTTGAAGGTTGGTTTAGTTTACCTTATGACCTTTATCTATTACTTAAACCAAACTAAGTGTGGTTTATTTCGTATAAGGCTAAGACGACTGCTACCCTTTCCAATGATGATACAAAAGCAGAGGCAATATATCAGGTTGCCCCAGTGACTGGCAGCACTTTGTGTGTTTTGAAACCTAATATAATTTTCTTATTTTTTGTTTAGGTAAAGATTAAAAAAAACTATGTTTGTGGTTTATCTCATATAGTTTTAGGTCAGTAATTCGGTAAGTTGTGCCTCATTCCATTTCATGAATCCTGATTTCGTTTCTTTTTTAGTAATTGTTGATAATTACCTATAACTGTTAGTCTTTACCTATGAAACCTCTTTCCATTTTATCCGTTGTTGGGGTTATGTTGATAGAAATGAGTAGATTGATCTATTTGAATCCGTAAAGTTAAATGCAAGTGATTTTTCCACTAACCAGGTAAACAATTGACTATTCTGAATTGCTATAATGCTCAAATGATCATTCGATGGTCTTTCAGTTGTTATGTTATTCATGCCATATCGTTCTTACCATCCTATGGGTGCTGGCAGGTTCTTGAAGAGACATGCATATATTCCTTCACAGGTTAGCGTTTGATATCCAAAAAAACTGGATGTCGGAGTAGATATGGGAGAAAGGTGAAGTGCTTCAACAGAAATACGAGGCCGCTTAAAAACAAACTAATCATAGCGAGGACAAGATGGTGATTAGATACAAATTCTATTATGGTGTTTATAAAATTGTGCCGAAGAACAAGTGACATTATGAGCTGGAAATGTATTGGGCGTGGGGTGAGTTAGACTTTACAGTCACTATGAGATCCTTTGAGCAGGGTACCTCTCCTCCTTCCACAGTAAGTATACATTATATGAACAAAAAGTTACTTAGATGCTTGCAGTTCTTGAATTTGTTTTCTTAAGTTTAAATCTGGATTGCATTTTATATCCATGATCAACCTAAATTGTGAAAATAAACTATACGTAGAGTATTCGCTTAACTTTAGAATAATTTGGCATACTGAAAACCCCTCCTTCAGCATTTAAGATGACTTGAAACTATCTTATTATGAAGTACTATTAACACACTATGGTTCTGCCTCTCAAGATAATAATAGAAGATACACAGAAAAGTATATTAATTCCTTCACTAAAAATTTATTGTGTGGAGGTGGTTGGCTGGTCATGGTGATACCAAATTTAACAAAAATCAAACAAAAAAGATGTAAAGGAATGAATATGGCACCTGCTTTTGAGGTTCCTTCCATGATCAGACACCCTGATTGGTATATCTTTAAAGCTTGCATTTTGTTTTTATTGTTCACAACCTTGAATCATGAATTAATGTTTATGCTACTGGCGACCTGGGATGAATCTTGAATCTATGTTCATTTCACATTTCTCATCTATGATTATTTTTCTTCTATTTAGCATTTGTTTAAATTTTATCCCGTCTCTGCCGTATTGATTGTGTTAGAGCACTGCTCGATCGAACTCGCAAGCGTTGCTATCTCAAGCTTGATTGTCAAGTTTAGTTGCCAAAACTATAAGTCTTGATTTCTAGTCTACTATAGCTAAGTCTCAGACTAGGATAGTAAGTGTAGTTGAGCTCTAGACTCCACGATGTTCATCATACAAAGACGAAGAACTACTCAAGGAACTGGTGGAACTTCATCGACAAAAAGGTATGCGGAGACTTGAACTTATCTATCACTCAAAAGTATATCTACTCTATCTCCTATCTTGACACAAAAGTCGTATTGCTATATAGACTTCGATTATACACATTTGCTATTTCGAGCCGAGTTTATCTCGCTTATCTATTTCTCGAAATATGTGTTGGTAAGCTTTTGCTTTGGCCAAGTTCATCTTTACTCGTGACGAAAGTCATGTTGAACATTTCAATTTCTTGAAAATCGCTTTGATGAAAAATAGTTTGTGAATAACAACTATATAACAGCCTCTAAGAGTGTTTCAATGATTGAAATGAGAGTTTAGAATATATAACCATGATTGGATATAAACATTGTATGTGAATTCATACTTGTGTAAGTCCAAAATCCTTGAACCAAAGTAAGCGTACTTTGCTGGTTTAGGATGACCGGAGCTAAGTCCGCGTACCTGTACGTGTACTGTCGGAAGTTCACATCCCGTGAATATCTGCTGAAGTTTGTGAACTGAAAACAAGCTCAGTTCGGGTACTTAAGTATGCGTACCCGTATGCGTACTTAAGTGGGTTATTTTCTAAAAACGGTTTATTCGTGAACTAAGACATTTATAAATTAAGGAATGCATATTTGCAAACCGTGGCTATAATGTTCATGAATCGATTCGAGTGAATCAAAATCTTTTTTGCTTCGATTGTGTCTTGTATACTTCTATGAGATCTAAGCAATTGAACAACTCTCTAAACTAGTTCATTTGAGTAATTTGAACTAGTTATGGTGAAGATGAATAAGGTTGATATGAAAGTGCTCATATGGCTAACCATTGGTTAACTATTGTTGAACCAACTAGGTGTACATGTTTAGGTACGGTTACACAAACCTAAATGAACGTGCATTTCATTTGTGTATGACAAGCTAAGTTCGATCTAACGGTTGAAAGATATTAGCTTGAATCTAATCAGGTTTTCATCTAACGGTGAATATTGAATGCTTTGTTACCAAGGTAACTTAGATTGCAAACCCTGATTTGGAGACTATATAAAGGAGAACTCTAGCAAATGGGAAACCTGATCCCCACACCTCCTGTGTGATACTAGTTGTATAAGCTAGAGTCGATTCTCTTTTAACCTTAGGTTTCTATCGAGACCCTGTAGGTTAACGACTTGAAGACTTCATTGGGATTGTGAAGCCAGACCCAACTATTTTATCTGTAGTTGCGTGATCTGATGTTGCTGTTTCTATCATATTTGAGTACAATCGTAAGATTGTCTTGAGATTAATTTCTCCGATAGGCAAGATAGAAAATAAGTCACAAACACCTTCGTCTCATCGTTTGTGATTCCGCAATATCTTGTTTCGCTAGTCGATTAAGATTATTGTGAGGTGATTGATAATCCTTGGCTATTCTTCGGGAATATAAGTTCGGGTTATCGATTGGTTCCTGTTCACCTTGATTTATCAAAAGACTGAACAAAACTCGTATGTATTTCTGTGGGAGACAGATTAATCTATTTCTGTAGACTTTTCAGTGTGAGACAAATTTGTTTATTAAAGTCTTCGACTTTGGGTCGTAGCAACTCTTAGTTGTGGGTGAGATCAGCTAAGGGAATCAAGTGCGTAGTATCCTGTTGGGATCAGAGACGTAAGGAGCGCAACTGTACCTTGGATCAATGTGAGATTGATTGGGGTTCAACTACAGTCCAGACCGAAGTTAGTTTGTAGTAGGCTAGTGTCTGTAGCGGCTTAATACAATGTGTGTTCAATCTGGACTAGGTCCCGGGGTTTTTCTGCATTTGCGGTTTCCTCGTTAACAAAACTTCTGGTGTCTGTGTTATTTTTTTTCCGCATTATATTTTGTTATATAATTAAAATATCACAGGTTGTGCGTTGAATCAATCAATTGGTAAATCCAACCTTTGGTTGTTGATTGAAATTGATTGATCATTGAACATTGGTCTTTGGTACCGTTCAAGGTATTTCTCTTGTATTCAATCAGGCTCGCAGATTTCTATTTGTTTGAGTAAGAATTGAGTCGAGAAATTGAGATATAACTCTTTGATATACTTTTTATTAAGATTGAGTCTGACTGTCTAGTTGATTCTCTTAAAAGTATATTAGAGTGTCCATATAGACTGCTAAGCGAAATATTGGGTGAGGTTGTTGTACCCCACTTTTTCAGATTGCTTTCCATTGCCATGAATACTAAATGTTATACTTATGATAGTATTGAATATAGAGAATATATACATTTGGGTATCCCAATACGAGTGCGGGGATTGAAGACAATGTTGATACATGGTGTTGGACTCAGCATGCTAAAAATTCAAATATTGGGAAATAGTCTACGGGACTGATACCTCAAATTTAACTATAGTGCATATTTTCTTCGAGAGATTTTATTGGGTTTAACTTCTCTACATTGCTAAGTATAATTTTTCTCCCGATAATAATTTAAACAATGAAGCTTTCAGTTTTCTAGCTCCTATCTCAAGTGATTTTTTTTTCTTTTGTAGGTATCATGTAGTTAATGTACACTGGGTTAAGCATAGAAAATATGCTGAGAATGTGGACTGGGTTGCATTTTTAGATGCAAACCACATTATAAGAGGTTGAATAGTTCCATGGGAACTTAGTGCAGAGATGGGCATGCCTGTTGCGCATTTAACAAGTATGAAGAATCCTCTTAAGTAACTCTCTTTGTATAAATTGTACCAAAACAATGAACAATACTAATATTTTTATGGTTTTTAATCATTTTCTACAGCGACTAGCTTAACTATTCGAATGACAAGATCATTCAACAACAGTTTGTTCAGAGGAACTTAAGTTCGCATGGGAGTAGATCGGATACTCATGTACATCAAAAAGTTGAAGAGCATACTAGGTTGCTCACGGATGATTCAGTACACTTGAGTTGTGACAACACCATTTTACATATATGGTATAATATTATTTTAAAACACTACAAATTTTTAGAAACCATTTCGCAATAGCTTTTACCACAACAACATTTTTATTTTTATTTTATGAGATTGTTCCACAAATTGTAAATTCAGAATTATTTATCATCTGTTTCAATAATAAAAGATCGAATATTTTTAACATTCTTTCTGTAAGTGATTGAAAATAGTCATTCATTGGCTTGATGGCTATTATGGTGGGAAACTAATCCCAAAAATTATAAACAAGATATAAATACGCATTCACAAAACAATTATTCGACTTCATCAAGTACATATTGGATTGGAATTTAGTGCCACATGAAAATGAGACGATCTCGCAACTTTTCTTTTCGATTGCAGTTGTATAGTGGTATTTGATATTTTCCGGGAGAGGTCCAATAATATGGTGGAAGAAATTAGTTGATAACCTACTGCTGCTAGAACTTAAAAGAGGGAAACAAAAGAGTCTCATTCCACACCTTCCTTCGTATTTGCATAATAGTTTAATGCACGCCCGTGCCGTTACGGCACGGGTTAAGCCCTAGTGTATGCCCTAAAGCACGGTTTTAAGACTACAGACCAAGCCCAAAATTTTGTTAGTTTCACTTTCATACATACGCCGACCCATCTGAAAATTAGACACAAATATTTTTGATAAACCCTAAATTTTCTCTCCCACTCTGTTAAACCCTAATTTCTTCACAGCAATCTTCTTTTCTTCTCCACTGTAATCTGTAAACCTTTTCTTCTTTAAACCCTAATTTCTTCACAGCAATCTTCTTTTCTTCTCCACTGTAATCTGTAAACCTTTTCTTCTTTCCAATTGAAAAACCCAGAAATCTTATTCAGTTTCAGTATGGTTATACTAGCTGATGCCAAACAAAATATACAGAATGAGAAGATAAAAGAAGAAGGTGAAGAAGAAGAAATAAAGACCTGGGAAGAACTTGGATTAGACCCTCGTCTAATTAGTGCCTTGAACAAGAATGGTATCGATAAACCGACTCCAATCCAAATTTCAGGAATCCCATTGATTCTGGTAAGTATTTCCTGATACATTGATAATATGAGATGATAAAAATGTAATCACTTTAGGATTAATTTTGTATATATGTATATGCAGGAAGGTAAAGATGTTGTGGGTCGAGCCAAAACTGGGTCTGGGAAAACCTACGCTTATCTTCTACCTTTGCTACAGAAGCTATTTTCTGATACCGGAGCTAGTAAAAAGACTGCTCCAAGTGCTATGATTTTGGTTCCTACTCGTGAACTATGTCAACAGGCATGTTATTATTACATTAGTCTTTGTGGTTATTCGGTTAATTAATCCGTTTTTCGTGAAATTGTCTTCTGAAATGTGCATTGTTTGTGATTAGGTTTATGGAGAGGTGCTGTCTTTGATTGCGGCGTGTAAAGTACAATTGAAAGTTGTTCAAGTGACAAGCAGTATGGCGGGTAAAGACTTGGTATGTTAAAGTTCACAACTCTTGATTGCTTAGCATGTGGTATAAACAAATGATAAGTTGAGATTGATTCGGTTTGATTGATGTGATGTAATTGGTTTGCAGCGGGCAGCGTTGGCAGGGCCGCCAGATATCTTGGTTTCAACCCCAGCTTGCATTTCGACGTGCTTGCAATCTGATGCCCTCAAAACAAACTCAATCCAAGAATCCCTTCAGCTTCTAGTACTCGATGAGGTACAGTTCTGATCCCAGTCTGAACATATTAGTTTCTTAGTTTTTCATGTTTTTTCAGTGTGCTGTGTAATGCTGTTTGATGATGAGTCTGATTCAATATTTATTATAAATTGAACTTTCATTTAAACAGTCAAGTTAACTATTTTTCTTTCTTGGCTAGATCATTAAACTTATGCTGCGTTCAATATTTGAGAAATTGGCCATGCTCTTACACCACGGGGTTTAAACTTTTAGTGTAGCTCCAAACACTAGTTTTTATGCTTCCTTGGTTGCCATTCCATTATGTGTATCTTGTTCACGAATGCTCAACCTTCCCAAGCATGGAGTAGTTTATTTGCTTATGTACAAATTTTGGATGTTGTAGTTGCGAGGGTGTAAATAATAGCTGTACCATATCTTAGATTGTGCTGTTTGTCTTATCCGTTTTAGCTGCCTTCCATCCTGAAACAGATTTTACAGTCCTATGGAAAAAGTGATATATTTTCTGGCCGGCACATTAATTTGTAACATGGATGAAATGTTCAAAAGGTTTTTGCCTTGATTTGGGCATGTTGACAAGCTTAGGTGAGCAGATTGTGAATCCTGGAAAATGTCAGGATTACAGGGATTGTCATTTTTCGTGAGTGCAGGTTTTAAGGGATAGAATGCTGTTGCATTTTTACTTTTGCTTAATAGAATATTGGTTCATTGTCTTGGTAGGTTGTTCTATTACCCGGTCTGTAGTTTCTGATATGTTCTTTTAGGCGCTCTCAAATCATAACTGCAAGCCTCTACTGGCACTATTTGTGGATGCAATGTTACCTTAATAAATGGCTGGTGTCTTCCTAATGAAGCATGTGGGAAGTTTTTCAGTGGGTCTGGTTAATGAAGCTTACCCAACTAGTGGATTCCAGAAATTGGTCTGAGAAGGATTCAACTGAGGATTCTGATTTTATGATTGCGTTCCCAACATCCCATACTTTCATACATGGGTTTAAGACCTATATTCGGCTTTGCTATTTTGTTGTGGCTCAGTTATGTGCTGTTTGGTTTGCTATTTAACAAGTACATCCTTTCCACCAGCCTTTTTTTTTTTTTTTTTTTTTTTTTTGCGTTTTTTAAGGGTTTAGTTCAGGTAATCATCTTTCATCCACCTCGTGGCCGCACCCGTATATTATTCTTTGGTAGAAGGTTAGGTTGTACAGGTTGGCCGTCAGTCAGAAGTTTTAGAATAGGAAGTGCAGTCTAATCTTGAAAACTCTGTTCCGATTATCTAGTTTTTGTATAGCAAGGACATACTCATGTTTTGACATGTACACAATTACTATCGTGATTAGTCATGCTTCGGAAGCATTTGCTTTGAAGCCCTTATGGTTATTCTGGAATTTTAGTTTCTGGTAGTATTGCAAGATATGGTGTATCAACCTGTACAATGATTTAGTAGCTTCTAAAATCCTGTATTTCATATGTTTGTTTTCAGGCAGACCTTCTTTTGTCATATGGTTATGAAGATGACTTGAAAGCCCTAACTCCTCATATTCCTCGCCGCTGTCAATGCCTTCTTATGTCTGCTACCTCAAGGTGTGTTGTCAAATTTAATTTTTGTTTTCTCTCTGCATTAGTGTCTTGCTTTTCTAAGGTTTCGGTCCAGTCTACTACTGATCTCTTGTGAATTTTTATTGCCCACTTGCATAAATTATATCTTTGCAGTTTTTTCTACTGCTTCTACTGACCACACCTTTTTAGCTGGTATGAATATACATATTTAGCTATAATGCATTTTTCTTATTTTGTTTTACGTTACTTTGGCAGTGCTGATGTTGAGAAGCTGAAAAAGCTTGTGCTGCACAGTCCAGTTATTTTGACTCTTTCCGAAGTTGGAGATGTCAAGGATGAGATGATTCCAAAAAACGTTCAACAGTTCTGGGTGAGCCAGTAGTTTATTAGTATTTCAATTTTAAAAGAGTAAGGGTATGCCACACAGGAAGATGAAATCTTAGAACTCATCTTGTACTTCTTTTGCTGTCAGATTTCATGCAGTACTCGTGATAAGCAACTCTATATGCTGTCACTCTTGAAGTTGGAACTTGTTCAGAAAAAAATTCTTATTTTTGTAAATACTATTGATATGGGTTTCAGACTGAAGCTCTTTCTAGAACAGGTAAGGTGTATTCTACTCCAAAAGCATTTTTTTTTTTTTGATACGCTTTGTTCACTTCTCCGGTTATAATGACTCAGTCACGTATTGTCACAGTTTGGGATCAAAACAGCTGTTTTAAATGCTGAGCTGCCGCAAAATTCGCGTCTGCACATCCTTGAGGTATGTTACGCAGTGTCTTTTTATGCTTGCGAATGCTTGGAAGAGGGATTACATCCCTATTTACTAAACCACCTATTTGACCAACAAAATGGACATTTTCCTTATAAAACAAAATATATTTGCAAAAGGTGATTTAAAGATTCTTTCTTTAGCTGTTAAAGGTTCAGCATAGGTTAGGCATAAATTAGATAGGTAGACGACACAAGTTATAAATCAGATTGGGGACCCAGATACCAATGAACTTGATTATATGAGCGTCAATATAAGGAATGCACAATTCCTCCTAAGAGTGTCTTAGGGAATTTTTGAAGTTCAGGCTTGGTGTTGTAGGTTAAAAAGGTCAAGATATTCATTGTGGCTTTCTGTAGTTGTCTAAAACATACATTACGCTTTGTGTGCACATCTCACTCTGGGAAAAAAGGCCTCTGTATATATTGCATCCTATAGTGCATCAAATTTTCAATGCTCATTATTTTTCACATGCTGGGGCGGAAAAGGCGAGAGTCATGGCCTCAAAGTGGTGCTGGTGTTAAAAGTTAAAACTAATAAAAAGTAATATTTTTCATATTTAGGAAAGGTTTAGTCTGGCAAATAATAGACTGCTTCTGAAGGCTAATTCACTTACAAGAGTCATGATTTAACTTGGAGACCCTACCTAGGCCTCTCAGACTATGATACTGTAGCCTCGAGAAGCATTTTTGAGACAAAGATTATCTACACTAGTTATTCTGCATCGTTTCCAGTTTTGTTTCACATTTTATCTTCTCTAAGTGGAATTTGATTGTTGTTGTTTAGATTAGTTTGTATTGATGTAGGTGTACTTTGCAGGAATTCAATGCGGGATTGTTTGATTACTTGATAGCAACAGACGACAGCCAGATGAAAGAGAAGGAGAAAGCCAATGATGATGCTCAGGTCACGTCCAAAAAATCTAAAAGGCATCCCAAGCCAAAGTTGGACTCTGAGTTTGGAGTTGTAAGAGGAATAGATTTCAAAAATGTGTACACGGTATGCAATACTGGACAGTTCTTTTTTTTCAATATGTTGTCACAATTTTTGTATCTGTCATTACTCTTTTAAACTATGGAATTGTAACAGCAACTTTTGACCTGATTCTTTTTTGCCATTGCAGGTTATAAATTTTGAAATGCCACTTAATGCTGCTGGATATGTCCATAGAATTGGACGTACTGGGAGAGCGTATAATACTGGTGCATCTGTTTCTCTTGTAAGTTTGTTTGAAAATATGCAACAAGATTTTTGATTTTTCCATTTTTTAGTGGTAACTTTCATTACTTCATTTCTAATACTGTGGGTTTATAGAAAGTCATTTCCTTGACCCTGTCATGTCCTTCCGAGTATACACCAAAAGAGCAATTAGTTGGAGAACTCCTTATACATAGACTTACCCAACTTTGTCATAAGAAACTTTTGATATGAGTACAGCGTGAAGGAAAATTAATTTAGCATCAAACTGAAAAGTGACGTGGTTCGTTTCTAACACTGCAGTTTTGTAGAAAGTCATTTCCTTGTTCCTGTAGGGTCTTTTTGAATATTTTTTAAATGATGAACTACTTGTACTTTCTCAGGTTTCCGAAGATGAGATGGAGGTTTTTGAAGAGATCAAAGCCTCGTTAGGTGAAGAAGAAGATGACAGCAAGGGTAGCTCGAATTTTATTGCTCCTTTTCCTTTGCTCACTAAAAATGCAGTGGAATCCTTAAGATATAGAGCTGAGGTATACTCTTACAATCTGATCATCATAATATTAGCAGCTAGTTAAGGAAATCTTATGCTTGACAATCAACTGGAAGTTAGAGTAGCAAATCTCCTGCATGGGAACCCCTCTTCTGCATTATTGATGAAATCGGCTCCACCCATGCATCTGAATTCTACTTAAAATCTGTGCTAGTTATCGAGTCATTGGCTCATAACTTTCTGCATGACATACTTAATCATCTATACTGTTTATCTTCTCAAGCTTGTTATTCTTCTACTCTTCTTTTCATATTTTTGTTTCCACTATTTGATTAACAAAACATGTCTTCAACCGTGCAAGTTAAGGAATAAACGTCTCTTTGCTAACAGAAAAAGTTGTGCTATTTTATAGGATGTGGCGAAGAGTGTTACAAAAATTGCTGTAAGAGAATCACGTGCTCAGGACCTGAGAAATGAAATTCTTAACTCCGAAAAGTGAGTGCTTATATATTAAGCTCTTGCAGTTTTCTCTAGAGCTGTTGTATCCTTTTTATCGTATTTGATATATTCACTGAAATGTTATCGTTCATGTGTAGGTTGAAGGCACATTTTGAAAGCAATCCAAGAGATTTGGGTACTGAAATTATACTTCTCATAGATCTATTGTAACTGAGTCGCTTAATTTATACTTCTCGTTTTACCTTGCAGAAAAAAAAACTCAGTTTATTGTATATTCGTCTTGCTAACTGTTGGGATGTTTGCTAAATCATCAGATCTGCTGAAGCATGACAAAGTGCTAAGCAGAAAGCCCGCTCCTGCACATTTACGTGCGGTGCCGGAGTATCTCCAGGACCCAACAACACAGGAAGCAAGCAAGATTGTTAAGATGGCCAGAGCTGCTATGGGTAAAACACCCTCAAAGAGTCGACCAGCTTCTAAGGGAAAATCAAGAAAAAGTAAAGATCCACTCAAGGCTCACTCTGCTGAGGTATGTGATGCTTTTGTGTTTTTCCCAATATTCCTCAAATTTCAAAAATTAATGCCAATTTCTGAAAATTGTGAACTTATTCATCTAGTTTTCTTGTTTTGGTTTTAGGGAGCTAAGAGATTTGGGAAGAGGAAGGGTAAAGAGATGGAAGGAGATAAAAAGAAGAAAAGGGCCAAGGCGGATGAATAAAATTCTTGCTGTAAAATAGTTTTATTAATAGATTAATTAAGCAACTAGTTTACATAATGTCAAGATCCATCTGAATTAATTATTGTATCCCAAGTTAAAAACACCCGACAGTTTCTAGCAAATTTAGAAACACAATTTTGATTTCGTAGAAGAGAGTACGAGGAAGACCGTTGGAAGTAGAATTTTCAAATAGTTGTAGAATGTTTAAAGAGTCTTGATTAAGTTGGAAGTAGTCCGTTTTCACTGAAGCAGCTTTCCCATAGCACTAATCACATTCTTGGAGTCTCCCTCCAAATTGAACTCGAGTAAGTCATTTCCACTTGCTCATGATAGCTTTTATGAGTGCTTTTGCTTCAGCCTCTCTGGGATCTAATGACGTGGTGGTGGCGCATCCTTTAATCCAATTGCAAGTACCTGCAAATTTTTTGGTTATCAGTCCAATGCCTGTCTCACCTGATGCTTCAATATGAGAAGCATCAAAATTAATTTTCTCCACTGCTGCTAGGGGGAGGTTTCGAAGTAGGCATTATAGTGTTAACAGCAGACTGTTGGTTCGTATCTCTCAAGACTAGACACTGTTTCCCAGTCACTTTTGTAGAAATTTGTGCCACTGCATTTTTTGGACCTGTAAATTTCTCAAAAATGTTTGAACATCTAGCCTTCCACAGATGCCAAGTAATAAAGTTTACATTCTTTCCACCTTCGCTTATCTTCACATGATCAAGGAATCCTGATTTCAGCTATCCCAACATTTTAGCATCATAATTGCCTGAAAGTTGTTCCTTTTAAGCGGCCATACAAACAAAATACTATCTATAATGCCTTCATAAATCATTTCATTAAATCTAAGCGGTTTGATATATTGGACTTGTGCACCACCAAAGGTCCTAACTCCTAATGGATCATATTCATCAAAATTCTTTACCTCAGATACCTCAGATTTAAGAAAGAGCTCCTTGTTCTTTGGCTCCGTGATACAAGTTTCCAGTACATTAAATCATATTTTCATCTCAAAAGAATATGAACCAAAAAGACAAAGAATTAAACTTTCACAATCCTCACTGTATCTGTCAATCTGTCTATTCCCTATCTAATTTCTACTGTACAGTTATCCCTATCTTTCTCAATTGTATACTATTGATGCCTAGAGAACCAATTGGTTTCTTTAACCATGGTCTCCAGAACAAATTAATGGCGGGATTCTGAAGCAAAGAATTCTCTCTTCACTCCGACTACATGAAACTGGTATAAGCTCACTGCTCAGAATCTCAGATGTTTCTGGTTTAGAGTTCTTCTTATTCTTCGCTCCTCATAATCTCCGATCCTTGGTCTTTAAATATGCTGTAAATGTTACTAGATATGGCAATTGTGCTTGAAGTCACTGCCAAAATCATCAGAAACCAAGACAACAGCCTGTCTTTCTTTGTTGCAATTCCATATTGATCCCTGCAAACATCAAATGGAACAATATTAACTGACAAATTTGTTATAGTCCACTTCTTTAGGAAGAAAGAAATAGGGGAGTTCTTACTTTAGAACAATGGCTGCGGGGAAAATGAAGCCTAGAGAGGTAGCAGCAGTGGCACCAGTGAACTGGAACGCTGTCCATATGTTAGGCACGAAAGTGGCACCAATGAATATGACTCCCATTAGACCAACACTGATGGACAGGAATCTTCGGTTGTCAAATACAATAGGTACTGCCGTTGGAAAAAGTAGGCCATCGACGCTGAGACGCAGAGAGAAGAAAACAACTGGAAACACAAGTATCAAGTGCAATCCATAGCTTACTCTCACCACATCATTCAGTAATAGTCCTGCGTAAGGAATCCCAAGGTCTGCATCAAAATTTGCCAAAACATCATCCAAAGTTTTTTCTCCAAAGAGTAGGAACCCAAACAAACTAGTTGCCACGTAAACTGATGCGCAGAATGTGAGTGATGCTCGAACAATCAACTTCATCTGTGATGGGTCTTTCAGTTCATTTTCAATGGGGTGTACTGCCAAAGTAAACAAATACCATTAAATACCAGTTTACACATGGAACAAATGCCAATGTACTGCCACAATAATGTACCAAGCAAGTCAAGTAATAATTCCATCTGGTTACGAAATCGAAACACAATTACATAAGTTATTTGGCAGAAGTAAGAGTGAATCAATGCTTACTGCTGTAATGGCAAATGTAGGCAGTGACAAGTACTGGCACGGTAGTAAAAAGCTTCCAGAAAGAAGCTTGGTCTACAACTTTAGGGAACAAACGCGGCATTTCAATACTTCCAATCATCAATTTAACTACAGTTATTCCTGTCATAATCGCAACAAAAACTACCGCCAATGCTACCGACAATGCCGATGTGTATCTCAAAGAATCTACACACAAATGCAACAAAAACAACTCTTGACACCCATCCATCCAGTCAATACAATATATCAACAGAAAAATTGTACAGAAAACGACTCACCGACACGCTTGAAAGAGATCAACGGAGAGATAACCGTAAGTGCAGTAAATAGGAGAATGACATAAGGTGATGTCCACCAATGTGTTCCAAACCACTCTTCTAGTACACCTGAATGATGTACCATTCCTGAACTTAATCTTGTACCTGACATTACATCACCTGCACAAAGTGTAACCCAAGTGTAAGCAAAAAAATTCACTTAAAAAACCTCCGTCAATTTCGGGATTTACTGCCATAAACAACCGAAAATCACGACTGCCATAAACAACCGAAAATCACGGCATGCAGTAAATTTAAAAATAAATAAAGGTTTAGTTAGTAAATTCAGTTTTACCAGAGCGCATGTTAGCAAAAGCTTATTATGAAGATCCATGGAGATTTACCTATGATGATCATGTAGACGATGAGCAATCCAAGATTATTAACAATCACACAAATCTGCAATAACGTTCTACCACCACCACCAAACGAATCTCCGACAACACCTGAATACGAAACTGATTTCGACGCTTTACCAAATCTCAAGATGATTTCAATAGATGATTCTGTTAATACGGCCATAACAACAATCATGATTAATCCCGGTAATAATCCCAATTCTTTAACAGTAGCAGGAAGTGCCATAATTCCAGCACCAACAATTGTCGTCGATAGATTGAATACAGCACCGGAGAAGGAAGCGCCATTGAATCCGATTTCTCCTGATTCATAATACGATTCATCAGATCTGAATTGATTGTTGTTTTGATTTTTGGGAAGGAAAGGGTGACTTTTCGGACTTCTTCGGTATTTCTTGTCGGAGGATGAGAAGGGTAGAATTGACATTTTCGAGAAAGAGAAGAGTGTTTGAAAGTTTAGGAAATGGATTGTGGTGAGAGATTTTCATAAGAATAAAAACGTCGGTTTTTTCAATGGATGCTTTACTCTGGATTTACGCGCGAAATGATTTTTTCACTGTGACAGCGAATGTGAAGTGGGCACGTGGAAATGAAATGGAGAGTGGCTGTGCGAGGAGGTGGGAGATTTCGTAAGATTTTATCTTTTCTGTCTGGATTCATAAGCGAAATAATTCTTCACTGTGACAGCAAATGTGAAGCGAAATAAGGAGGGGGAGGTTACTGTATCGCGCGATGACGGACCTAGGGGTCCTAAAGCCAAATATGACCAGGACTAATAAGTTGTCCGGCTTTTGGGAATCTAAATTACTAGGCAAAGAACTGGAGGTGCCGAGGTTGCCCTCTCATAAATCCGTCTCTTTTCTGGTAGCATTGTAAGCGAAAACCAATTAAGAACAAGTCTTATGGGGGAATCTGTCATGTACCCTCTTTGAGAGGAGAGTGCCCATATCATGTTAGTATCAGTATCTAGTATAAGTTGTTGGTAGTAATATTTAACTTAGGAGTGAGTGCATTTATCATTTGTATGGATGGCTTGGATGTAACCATCTGATTAGATTGTAGCCGTTAGATTTTCTCTAGCTTTATAAGAGAAATGAGTCTGTAATGAAGAGTTTATCAAAATTATTAATCCAATAGAACTTTGTTCTTCAGGCTGTGTTCATTTGAATCGGAGAGGCTTAATTCTCACGAATCAAGAGAGGTTATCCTCAAATCTATTCATCCAATCTTGTCATCGTACCCAGGTATATGACAGAATCCAACCTATTCCATGCTTGGAAAAAGCGTGGAATGTCAAGTCTAATGGATTCCAAGTTGGTGCCTTTCACACTTTTTTAAAGCCGTGTTCCATAGTTTTGTGGAATTGTGTGTGGAATCCAAAGAAACGGTAATCTGATTAGCGTTAAACGCTATTCTAAATAGCGTGCTAAAAGAAGAAAAATGCTATTCTGAGCAACTTTAAAAAATGCTATTATGAATAGCATTTTTCGTCTTTTAGCATAAGTCAAGCGAAGCCAAGCGCAGCAAAGCTATTCTTATTCTCAACTATGCAAATATTTTAGTCAAATACCGTTTACCAAGTCAAACACTATTTCTTTTTAACGTTAAACGTTGTTTGGATTAGCGTTTATATGATTCCATCGTAAGACTTGAGCTTCCATGAATAATTCCAACTGTTGAGCTGACATGGAAGATGAAATTCTTCCACCATAAGACTTGCTCTAACATTTCATTTTCTTTAACGTTATATCGTTTTTGTTTTACTCACTTTTACAAAGAACTAATATGTTTATACTCACTATTCCATAGAGTTAGTACATTTTGTTATGTAGTATAACATTATCATAGATTAGTTTGAATTTCAACCATAAGTAAAACAAAGTTGGGTTACAAGGTAGTTTTCTTTAGTATGTTAATGGAAAATTTCATACCACATAATGCAAATTATGAATCCTGAAGTATACTTTAGGTCATCAAATAAATTTTGCATTGGTAAATAATTATGAGTAACCAAAAATATGTTGGTTCGTCGGCACATTTAGGGTACCAAGGCAGATTTTGTTTTTGTATAAGTATCGGCTCGTGGGGCGTATTTTGAGTCACATGATTGTATTTCAATAACGAAATAGTTTTTAGGTGTGGCAAATTTAGGTTGTAATAAGAATTTTGGGCCATCGGGAGAATTAATGTTATAATGAAAAATTGAGTAAAAAGTGTAAATTTTGGATTAGGGTTGTTGGAGTCTTGGATGATGAGGGAAATTTTGGTAATGATTACTCTTTTTGGCCGATGAGGTATTTTTTGGTTATTTAATATGTTTGGTAAGAATAACCCAAAATATCTTGTTGGTGCATAGTTTCCTAATGACCAAGATATATATATGTATATACACACACAGAAGTTGTCCACAGTTTGAAAGGTTTTTGACCAACTCCTTATCAGATGTTAACTAATATGCTATTTTATTTTATACCATGTTTGTTTGCATCTGAGCCGCGATCTGGATGCGAATCTGACTCATTACCTGACTCAGACCTAACCCTGACTCAGACCCGTTTGAGTCAGGTAACATAATACCCCAGACTAATGGGACCAAATCATTGACTCACATATCTCTGAGTCTCATCAAAAATAAACACATTGAGTCAAATCCAGAAAAGTCAGGTGATTTTACTCAGATCCGGGGGAAAAAAGCTTGATGTTAATGTCCAACTCAAGTCGAGTTTTGTAAGAATAATCCATGGCCGCACTTTCCTGGATTACGATCGATTAAATGCATGTCTACTCTATTTCTTGAATGTTGATTCAAATAGTTTTCTCGATGTTAATCAGAATCAAAGTTAAGTATTGCTTCAAATAGATCCGACTCTTCTTGGCCACCACCGACGTAAGTACCTGAGTGAAGCGAAACTAAGCTCTCCACAAAACGAAACGGTCCCTCCGTAACCAGTCATACATAAGATTCTGTATGAAACCTTGATTTTAGATGATCACCTGCTGTTTTGCTCCACCGTATGTCATACTTCCCCAAATCAACCTCTGCAGCTCTAAGTCTTTTACATTTTGGGTCATAAAAAACATAGCTGCATACTTTTCCTTATGATCTACCTGAATCTCTAACAAAATCTCCCCATTTTTTAATGAATGTATGTGCCTCAAGTACCGAAATGATGGAATAAAATCAACTTTCATTTGAGAAATATTGTAGCGTTTGGTCCAAGACTCTCTGATTCCATAATCATCCATCACCCATACTTCAAAACCAACTTTGGAATTGCTACAAAGCATTGCTAAAAACCCTTCCAGAACATCGATTCGCTTATGTTTAAACTTGTTGCCATCATCAAAATACTCTAGATGTGGTATTTCAGTAAATACTTCTTTTGCCATGTTAAAAGAAAGTATTACTTGTGAGAACTTATTTTTTGATCTAATTGGACGTGGTTTCGCCAATCAGTGCAAAGCTCCATTCACAAACACACCCGGTGGTTCACCAATAATTTTGTAAGGTATGTAGTCAATTCTTTTCCATGAATTTAAACTCAATGTGTAAACGTCCACTTCAGCAACCGTGATTTTCTGACCGGAAGGACTCGCAATTGTTACCAGCTTATAGTCATCGCTCTCTTGGTCATATCCAAATCCATGCCTGTCTACGCGGTCGCTGATTGTTTTAAATCCAACTGGTGTTATATTATTGCGGGGAACTAATTTATATTCTTTAGTAGCCAGATTCCATAAACCAGTAATTAACCATGAATCGATTTTAATGAGTAACATACAAGAACCAAAGATTTCAACGACTTCATCTTTGAACGGGGAGTCAATCTGAACAACCTCATGAGATACTGATGAGGATGGATCATAATCAATAGCGAAGACACCCCTCTCACTTTTTCTCGTAAAAAGTAGCGTAAAGTTGTTCTTTACGATAGAATAATTAAGTTGCTTGCTAACGAAATCAGAATTATGTTTACAAAACTTACACCATTTTTAACAGTGTTAAAAAGGTCGCGGTTTGGTATGGTATTTATAGGTTCAGCCCTTTGGGTGTTAGTCTAATATTTGGAAGCTGAAATCTCTGGGGTTTAGAACTTTAGATTAGTATTAATATTTGGAAGCTGAAATCTTTAGGGTTTACGATGCAAAAGGCTTTCCTTATTTCAAAAATCCTTTGAAGCCCGCTCTCAAACCTACTTTCCCTTATCGGAAAGGTATATAACCTCGGTTGCTTGCGAGATCAATGACGAATGGATTCTTGAGACGTCACTCAAATATGGTGCACGTAGAAGTTTGTCACAAGTCTCCTTTCATCTCTAAAGCACCCACCGCATCAAAATGTTGTTGTACATTATACTTGACTATCAATTTAGTTTTACCAAGGCCGCTAAATTTTCATTTTCCCGAAGTTTCATCGTTACTTGAATTGTTCTCCGATCAATTTAAGCAGTTGCCGGTATTTGTTTGTTAATTTGTTTCATCTTCACTCATCTTTAGGGTTTGCAATAATAAGCTTAAGATTCATTCAGAGCATAATATTTGGGTATCTAGGATTTTTTGTTTACTTACAGCCCGTTCGGTTGAGAGAATTGGAAACCTAAGAATTCAATTGTAGGGTAATCCAAAGAATTGACCCTACAGTGAGTCGAGTATGATTTTTGCTCTTCCTGCAAGAGAAATCTTTTAGATTCTTCCTTTGGACAACTCCTCACAAACTTAAAAATGTCAAGTACTAGAAATGACTAAACCAATGGGTTTGGATTCTCAAAAGACTGATATCAAGAGGAACAAAGTTTTAACTTTCTGATAAAAAAAAAAAGTTTTAACTGGAAAGGAGAGTTACACTGATAATTCTGTCAATGAGAACGATGGCGAGTCCGAGTAATGAAGAAACTGGTGTTATAATAGTGGGTGCTGGTGTTGCTGTTTTGCTCTTGCTTATGTTCTTGGGAAGGTGCACTTTTGTTTTTGATTTTTTGAGGTGAAAAATTCTCAGAATTTTGTGACCCGTTTACACAAAAATTGGGCACACCATAGTTACAAGAGTTAGAAGAACACAGAAATGGAATTTTGAGTTGTTGGGTTGCTTTTTTTTTTTTTTTTTTTTTTTCCACGAACCATGAAATGTGATTGCCCATTGATTGGAAATTGTTGTTTTGCTGCACTCATAAGCAGAGTTTGGATAATTTGAAAAATTTCAGTTAACTTTTGGGGAATTACTACAACTTGGAGGATTCTTGAAATTAGTTGAACTGGGTGGGGTCTTGGTCCTCTTGGAGAGGTAATGCCAACAAATTTGAAATAATTTTGTACACTATTTTGCAAGGTCCATTGGACGAAAGTCCCACAACTCCAGGATGTTTTTCTTTAGGATTCCCGCAAAAAGAAGCTTGGGAAAGCTCTTCTAAAAAGAAACAGTGTTAGAAAAATAATTCTGAACCGATTTGACCACATTCCGACCCACAATACCCCAAAATATGAACTTTCTAGATGTTAGCATTGACATGACTTTCACTATCCTTAGAAAATGAACTGTCCCAATGTTCTGAGAGCACGCAATGACAATCTAATTTTTTAGTGTTTGTGAATTCCGGGAGCCCCAGTTTTTATATACAAGTCTCTGGGTGTCAGGCCCGCAACATACCAACACAAGGAGATTCGTTATCTACAGTTAACATGACTATTGTAGTTTCTGTTTGTTATTTACTAAGTGCTCCCTCCCTTGTTCCTTCAGAGTGTCGCTCCACAAGAACAGCTGCAAGTCCTGCAGTGCTTAGTGTCCGCAAGCATCTTATTTCGCATCTCCTTGAGGTAACTGTTCTCGAGTGCTGGCCATCTATCTATTGCCTGTACAACCACAAAGAATTAGTCCAACATCCTAAAGAGGCTTGCTCATACCATAGTAATTGGAAAATAAACGTTTCTAGAAATCAAATGGCTAAAGGACGGCATGAACACGCACATATAATATGCTATCAAAATTCAAATATGAGTGCATCAAATTAGAGATGAAATTCAAAGGATATAAAGTCTCATACATACCCTAGAGTACCAACCAACACCGAATTTTTCGTAAAGAAATGCGATGGGTAAACCGAAACCCACACCATAAGCAAGAATCGTAGCAAGACTATCACGACGAATCCCCTCAAGCTCTTTGATTTCTCTTTCAAGCTTCTTAGTCTGTTGAAGGAAAGCAGAACGTGATTCTACCTGGAAACAACAGCATACGTTAAAATCTAATCTAATTGGAAATCAATTCGAAAAAGAATAAACGAATGAAAATACCTCCTTTACGGTCGAAGCAGCATTCCGACCGGAGAAAACCCTAGATCGAGCAGCGGATAACATCCTAGAGAAAAGTCTAAATCTAGCTGCCATATCTGCAGAAAAGTCTTAATTTGTTAAGGAACAACCACGAATGATAAGATAACCACCCTAAATTATATATCAGAGCAGAGATAAGGACCGAGAGAGAGAGAGGTCACCTGAGGTTTGTGGCCAAAGAAGGTACCTACAACAAGTTTTGCTTCTTCTGATTAAAAAGCTCCTCTAAATATGCAAAGAAATAAGAAAAAGAGCAGAAAGTACGTCCGCTAGTTGCGACCAAATATAGAGAGGGGCCTCACAATTTACCTACTCGGCTACTCCACTCCGCTTTCCTTATATACCCGTGCCGCAACGGCATGGTCTTTGGGGCGTAAAGGATACGGGCACAGTGCTTTCGGCTGCCGCTCTATTTCCGATTTTAAAACTGTAACAACATGTTCGTTTCAAGGAATTAGATTCCGGGGAATCCAATTCCTAGGGAATGCACCCAATTCCTTGAACCGAACAATGCAAATGAAATTGGATTCCGGGGTAAAAACAAAGATAATTGAATTACCTTAACCGAACATGATTTTTTTGGATTTGAATTGCATTCCTTGGAATCCAATTCCAAGAATTGGATTACCCCATAATTGAATTCTTAGGTTTCCAATTCTCCCAACCGAACTGGCTGTAAGTGAAGAAACTGTTACAAGAATGGGGTTCACTCAAGTATTCAGTTTTTCACAAGTCAAGAGTTGGGGCAGCACAAACTCTACTATTATTAAAAACTAGTTTATTCACTAATTATCTAAATATTCGAAGGATTTTTTTTGGAACTCATATGGCTTGGTCTGTACCCCTGTTTGGCTCCTTCCTTCTTTATGTAAGGACCATAGGGTTACTTAATTGTAATATTTTGTCTGTTGCTTAAGGGGGAAAAAAAAACCCAGAAGATAATTCTTGAATGAACACAGCTTCATACAGGGATTGACCCATCAACGTTTGAAGGATTATTCTTGGAACTCATTAAGCAGACGGAAGATAATTCTTGAATGGACATAGCTTCATACAGGGATTGACCCATTAACCAACTTGGTACTGCCATTGTTCTGCGTAATCATGCAAGCATCTGTGAAGAAATCAAAGGATGCTATGCAGATAGAGAACTAATTCCATAATCTGGTGAATCCATGGCGATATGTGAAGCTTTTTATGGGCAAAAGAGATGCACCTAACCGGGATTCACATTGAAGTTGATGGTAAACTGGTCATCCAATCAACAATGGATAATATTCTGTTAATACGGTGAGAGAATAGAAACATCCCAAAAGAGATAAAACACTTAAGCTCAATTTTTAATTATTGTAGGGTTTTTTTTTTGTCGTGATGGCAATCAGGTTGAAACAGTGGCTAAACTTTGACAGAATTAGCCTAATTACAAGTATGTCTTAATAATTTTTCAGCTGATATTTGAAGTCTCTTGGCAAGAGACCACCTCCTTAATCTATATCTTTTCTATTTTATCAAAAAAAGAAAAATAAGGAATGGACCCGGGTATTTAGTTTGGGTAGGGCTATTTCTTATGTTCGGGATACGACGTAGGTCACAAATCCTTTTTAGTGAGTAAAAGAATGAGATATTTGTTAATACCAATATTCTCGTGGGCACGTGTCACGTATCTGGTGGTCGTGTGCAAGTTAACGAAATATCCATGGCGATACACAAGTATCTGAGAAGCAGCAGATCCCTTCCTGATCTGCTTTATCTCATCTCGAGGAAGGATACCTCGACGGCTTAGATGATAAAGTAGATCCTAGCATAGGGAGGTGGCAGCTGTCGAAGGGACAGAGGTATCTGACATATCTAATCAGCATTTAATTCTGCGAGCCCTTATCTACACGTTTAGTCAAAGCGGGTGGAAGAAAGTGAGATAGCATTGTCTGACTGGCGAAGGCATGCAGTGAACGAAGGTACATTCTGTACTAAGGTTGGGGAGTTCACGAGGGAACATGGGTCAGCTGAGGTGGCAGAGCTCGACTGGAGGAAGCGTGCGGCCAACGAAGGTACCATTTGTACGGAAGATACACCAGGATACGATGGACCCAAAGACAACGAAGATGATTACGGAGCAGAAGGGGCTATAAATACCGAACTCCACCAACAAATGAAGGCGTTCAATACCCGTAGAAAAGAAGATCTAGTCTTAAGCTTATACCTCTTTAATATTTAGAACTTAAGTATTTACTATAGCTTGAGTTCTCTATATTACTTTGGGAAGCATTTAAGATCTTTGTAACAACCATACTTAATACAAACAATCACCCATTACCCCGTGTACGTAGACGATAGTCGAACCACGTAATCTCTTGTGTGTCTTGATAACTTAGTAGCATTTACATTACCTCAGTATTGTTCGTTATTATTGTGTTTATCTTGAGTACCTTCTTTTACTTAACCATATCAGTTCAACTGAGATATCATTACTACTTAGTATTGGATACTCTGAGATATATACATTACGTAGACTATGGGAAAAAAATAGTAGTCACAGTTTGGCGCTAGAATACAGGATCCGTAAGTCTGAGTTATTATTATCATTTTCGTTATTTACAAATCTTTCTTTTGAAAAAGAGATCTTAGTATAAAAAGGATGGATCTCACTTCCTAGTGATACATTCATATTTCTTTTACATAAGTTCTTTGAGCTCTTAGCCTCAAAAGACTTGCACTATTATAGATCTACAAAGTTTTCTTCTCAAACGTATTCAAAAATATTAAACTTTTGTTTGTACGAGGAAAAGCCTTTTCCGACAAAGTATCCTTTGGATCTGAGTATCTCTGAACACTAGGGAATCTCAATGAAAATTTAAGGAGAATAAACCTTAAAAAGTATTTACTAGCTTCAAATCTCCAAGGATCTGACACCTTTTTCGATTTTTGTGAACATTTATTATCTCTTTTTTCACGACATGTGTCATTTAAAAATTAAATACCCATCTTTTCAAACCTCGTTTAGATAGTTTTATGAAAAGCTGCTTAGCCGTCTTCTGTGTCAAAGCATTAATTGCTACTTTAACAAAGGCCCAAAGCAGCGGACCTTTTCACTCTATTCTGCGTTTTTCAGGACAACAAAGCCGAAGGTATGCAGAAACCAATTGCCGTACCGTCGAGTTCAATTCCCGCCGTTACAAGAGGGAGATCCCAAAACCCTTCATGTGCAAATCAAAGAAACGAAACAAAAGATGGACAAAGCGAGATAGCAAGAAGAACAGAAGCTAATCGACCACCTATTCCTGCAGGGGGGATGGGGCATATATCGGGAGCACAACCACCATATGGAATGCCGTTACCGGAGACTGCTCAGGTTGCGCAGCCTGCTACAGCTAACGGAGGGTTACCCAAAACTTTATCTCCTAACGGACGAGGTTTGGGAAACCTAACGCCAGTTCAGATTGATCCCGACGCTCCAGTGATAGAAGAAAAGGTGGAAGACTCTGAGGACCCGGCCGACAGCACTCCTCGGGGTGGAAGAATTCACAATGAAGAGCAAATGGCAGCGCAAGTGGAAGCTTTGCTACTACGAAACAAAGAGCATGAGAACGCAATGCACGTGATGGGTCAGGAGAACCTGAACCTAAAGGATCTGCTGGAGGTACAGATCAAAGGTTCCCAAACTCACCCTCCCTTAAAGAGGCGTGATCAAGGAGCTATCTCAGGACACCGAAGGAGTGGTCATAACCCATCAGGAGGAGCAAGAAGAACAAGGCATGATCAAAGTGATACAGACCTCTCATACAGGTCCTCTCAGTCGCATTATGATTAGACATTATCCAGGGATGCTCACAATGTGGATATGCTCATGGAGCAAATGGAAAATATGCGGAAAGAAATCCAAGGATTAAAGACCGGTCATGCAGGCGCAATATTGGAGGAGGTACTCCAATTAGCGACAACTTCTCCGTTGTCTCATCACATTCTAAGGGAACCCATCCTTGCGAAATGCCCAGTACCTACGTTCCAGGCGTACAATGGTACCTCAGATCCCACAACACACCTACGATACTGCACTCGTGTCCTTGCCCATTGGGAAAGAGATGAGGTGGTACTTTGTAGGTACTTTCCCTCCAGCTTAACATGATCATCACTAGCATGGTATGACAACCTACCATCAAATTCAATTGACTTGTTTGAGCAATTATCAACCGTGTTCTTGGAGACGTACATGTACAACAAGACTATGAAGGCAGGGTTAGATAGGCTATTTGCTTTAGCTATCGGACCCTGGGAAACATTGATGCAATACACAGACAGGTGGCAGAAAACGTGCCAGGCAATCGGCAAAGTCAACCCATAAATTAACATTAATTGCTATAAGTATGGCCTTGATAGGACGTCAGCTATCTTCGTGGAGATCCACAATCAGACCATGGATTCAAAAGGGGAGCTTTGGGTCGTTCAAGATCGCTACATCAGACTTGAAGAGATCCAGAAGGACAATCCCAGAGCACAAACCAAAGAAACAGCTGCCCCGCAACGACCCAACTCTCTGGAACCAATTCCGGAGCAACCTAAGAGGAAGAACGAAGCTGGGGGCAGAACCAACACTAAGGACAAGAGATCGAAGTACGGAGACAGTAAAGGAAAAGGAAAAGGTAGGGATGACTTTGCAGATAAGGTCTACACGAAGCTCAACACAACCTTCTCAAATATCCTGAACAATGAAGGAGCGAAGCCGGATTTTCCATACCCTAACACTAGGGGGAAGCAACCAGATAAAACGAAGGAGCCTAAGGAGTACTGTGCATATCACCAGTACTACGGGCATAGCCATCTAAGGAGCACAATTCAGCGACTCATAGATGATGGTAAACTCATGGAGTATGTGCAGCTACCACCTACCAGCATTGATGAGACTTCAAAGAAGAGGGTGGAGCTACCACAAGATGGCAAGTACATCAACATGATCACATTCTCGGACGGAGCTTAGGAGGAGATACTCGAAGATATCCTCGAACTAGATCGGAACAGAGAGAAGATACAAGCACACGAAGTGTTTAAGCTAAGTGGACCACCAACTAGCACATGGGAGGAGTGGATGGCTATGCTATTAACATTCTCAACAAAGGACGTCAACCAGGAGGTCGAAATGCATAATGATTCACTTGTGATCACTATTCCAATCCACAGATGGAATATTACGAAGGCCCTTATCAATGGAGGCAGCTCGTTAAATGTCTTGTTTTACGAACCCTACTTGTGTATGGGTTTAACAAACGAACATATAGATTCATCTACTTGCACAATATACGGTTTCAACGGAGCAGCCTATAGACCTAAAGGAGAAATAGTTTTGTAAGTACGTGTGGGCCCTTTGGTAACAAGGTTTTGTGTTGTGGAGGCGCCCTCGCCTTACAATGTTATTATGGGAAGACTTTTGGTCCACCGCCTAAGGGGGACAGTTTCGACTTACCATCAGTACCTTCGATTCCCAACACCTATGGGTGAAATGGAAATCAAGGGTGACCAGCAAGATGCAAGACTATGCAACCTAGCGGAGGTCATACTCAACGAAGAAAGTGCCGTAACGCAGCAACAAGCACAAAAAAGACAAAGGGAAAACGCCAATGAAGTGAAGAACGGAGACTTCATGGTTCCCGAAGCCCCCTTGGCTAAAGAAGCCAACACTTTCACCAACCGAGTAGGAGATACCCACGCCAAATGACAATTACAGAAAAACACTCATCTTCAGCCTCAAAAGCCAACTTTCTAACTGGTGGAACCAACGAAGAAAATCAACATCGGAATGGAGAAGGACCCAAGGATGATCACCATCGGGACTTTATTGGAGGAAGACGAGGAAGTGCAATTGCAAAATTTACTTGCAGAATACGCAGATATCTTCACATGGTCTATGGAAGACATGTCAGGAATTAATCCGGATTTAGTCTCACACCACCTCCGGATCAAACCAGAGGCAGCACCGTTCAAGCATCGTATCTGCAGAGTAGCAACCAGGAGGCGGTAGAAAAGGAGTTGTAAAAGATCCTAGCAGCAGGATTCATACGAGAAGTCAAATATCCCACATGGATATCCAACATGGTGATCGTACCTAAGAAGAACGGAGGCGTGCACATCTGCATCGACTTTAGTAACCTCAACACAGCATGCCCTAAGGACAGCTACCCGCTGCCCAACATTGACCTATTGGTCAATGCAACCGAAGGACACCAGAGGCTATCCTTCATGGATGGTTACTCTGGGTACAACCAAATTGCACTTGTAGAAGAAGATCAGGAGCATACTGCGTTCTTCACCCCACGCGACTTGTATTGTTATACAAGGATGCCTTTTATACTGAAGAACGCGGGGGCAACATACCAACGATTGGTAGACAAAATCTTCAAGCAATGGATAGGTAAGATATTGGAAGTTTACGTAGACGAGATGCTTGTTAAAAGCAAGGAATCGAATAACCATTTGTCGGATCTAAAGGATATATTCGACGCTATGAGAAGCTGTCACATGAAGGTCAATCCGGAGAAATGAACGTTCGGAGTAACCTTAGGAAAATTCTTAGGATACTTGGTGACCAAAAGTGGGATAGAGGTGGATCCCAAAAGAGTCAGAGCAATAATGGAGATGCCATCCCCGAAGACGCTGAAAGAAATCCAAAGGCTAAATGAAATCTTAGCGTCAATTGGAAGATTCATAGCAAGATCATCAGACAAATGCAAAGCATTCTTTGATACTCTAAAGAAAGGAAGTATGTTCACATGGACTACGGAATGCGAACATGCCTTCCAAAAGATTAAAGAGTACTTAGCCTCAGTACCTATCCTACAAAAACCGGAGCAAGGCGAGGTACTCACTCTCTACTTAGCAGCAACCAGCTACGCCGTGAGCGAAAAAATAGTGCGGATCCAAGGAAAATAATAAAAGACCATATACTACATCAGCAAGGCACTTCAGCGGAGCGTAATTACATGAAGGTGGAGCAACTAATATATTCCTTGGTAATCGCAACACATAAGCTAAGGATCTACTTCGACGCACATACCATCCGAGTCTTAACAAAGGCCCAGATAGGTCAAATCCTTGACAGCACGGAGAAGATAGGAAGAATGGAAAAGTGGAACGCATTGATCAAGCAGTTCCAAATAATTTTCGAAACCAGGAAGGCTGAAAAATCGCAGGTACTGGCGGAATTTCTGGCGGACTTACCCATTAATGATGAAGCGTAGGTGGACGACATCCCAGGAATGGAAGAAGATAAAGAGGGCCCGGAGAATCTACTCGAACCTCAGAACCTATGAAGGTGGGAGATATTCGTAGATGGATCATCCAACAGAGAAGGCTCAGGCATAGGAGTTGTGATAACAACACCTACGGGGGATCGACTCATTTACGCCTTCAGGTTAGAATTCGAACAATATACCAACAACATTGCAGAATACGAGGCGGTGATACATGGTCTACGCTTGGCAAGGGAGCTGGGCCTAACAGATGTTCGATTTACTAGTGACTCTCAGTTAGTCATTAGGAAAATTGAACTCAAGTACCAAACTCTAGATCCGGTACTATCTGCGTACCTGAAGCTAGTTCAGAATTATGCATCACAGATTAGCAATGTGACATTCAGGCATATTTGTCGAAAGGACAATAGCCACGCAGACACCCTGGCATACATATCATCAATGCTAAGGGATAGGAACACCTCAGCTGTGCAAGTTGGAAGGATATACGAACCTTCAATAGAAGGACCAATCTCAGGAACAGAGGAGACATTGTCCGCCCGTACTCGGGCCATGGGAGAACCAAACGAAGAAGAAAAAAATGAAGAAGATAAGGAATCATACGAAGATCAGCCCACGACGGAAGACGACGAAGGGAACGAGCCATAAGATGATTGGAGAATCCCAATTCACCAATACCTCGATGAAGGTACCTTTCCCGCAGACGTAAAGGAAGCAAGGAAGATCATGTCTCAGCGAAACAAGATATTGTGGAATCACAAACGATGAGACGAAGATGTTTGTGACTACTTTTTATCTTGCCTATCAGAGAATAAATCTCGAGCAAATCTTAGAGAAGATAGTACTCAACACGATAGAAAACAGCAAGATCATAACACGCAACTACAGAGAAAATAGTTGGGTCTGGCTATACAATCCCAATGAAGTCTTCAAGTCGTTAACCTACATGGTTTCGTGAAAAACCTAAGGTTAAAGGATAATCGACTCTAGTTGCAACAAGTATCACACATGAGGTGTGGGGATTAGGTTTCCCAGTTGCTAGAGTTCTCCTTTATATAGTCTTCAAATCAGGGATTGCAATCAATGTTACATTGGTAACAAAGCATTCAATATTCACCGTTAGATGAAAACCTGATTAGACACAAGCTAATATCTTTCAACCGTTAGATCGAACTTAGCTTGTTACACACAAATGAAAAGTGACTTCATTTAGATATGAGTAACCGTACTTAAACGTGTACACCTTTGTTGGCTCAACAATAGTTAACCAGAGTTAGCCATATGAACACTTTCATATCAATCATATTCATTTTAACCATAACTAGTTCAAATTATTTAAATGAAACTAGTTCTAGAGTTGTTCAATTGTTTATATTCTCATAGAAGTATACAAGACACAATTGAAGCAAAATCGATTTTGATTCACTTGAATCAATTCATGAACATTATAGCCACGGTTTGAAAAAGATTGCATTCCTTATTATATAAATGTATTAGTTCATGAACAAACCGATTTTAGAACATAACCCACTCAAGTATGCAAACGGGTACGCATACCTAAGTGGCCGGATTAAGTTTGGATTCGCCAGTACGCGAACTGGTACGTATACCACCAAACTCAGTAAAGTCCCGGAACTTGAACCTCATGCCAGTATGTGTACCGGTATGCGTACTTGGTTCCCGGACCTTGACTAAACCAATCAGTACGCATGCGGGTATGCATACCATGGTTCCCGGACATGGATTACACATATGAAAGTACGCATACTGTGCTTATATCCAATTGTTCTAAACTCCCATTTTAATCATTGAAACATTCTCGGAAGACGACAATAGCTGTCTCACATAAACTATTAGCTTCAAAGCAATTTTCAAGTGATCGAATGATCAATACGAAATATTCCGAGTCTACATCAAATGACTGTCTCACACAAATCATGTAAGATGTTACTAGACAATTTTCACATGATCATCTTTTGACTTTCGTCAAGAATATAAGATTAACTTGGTTAAAGCAAAAGCTTACAAACACATATTTCAAGAAATATGTAAGCGAGTTAAACTCAGCTCGAAATATCAAATGTGTATAATTGAAGTCTATATATCTATACGATTTTGTCTCAAATAAGAGATAGAGTAGATAGAATTTTGAGTGATAGATGAGTTCAAGTCTCCACATACCTTTTGTTGATGAAGTTCCACAAGCCCCCCTTAGTAGTTCTTCGTATTTAATCGATGAATGCCGTGAAGTCTAATGCTCAACTACACTTTCTATCCTAATCCGAGACTTATCTATAAGTAGACTAGAAATCAAGACTTATAGTTTTGGCAACTAAACTTGACAACAAGCTTGAGATAGCAACGCTTGCGAGTTCGACCGAGCAGTGCTGTAACAATCTCCACCTTTGTAAATTTTAGTGACAAAACTATCAATACATATGGATTACAAAATAAATAAACTTTGCAGCTCTCAATCCAAATGCTTGATCTCCTTGGTTCTTCAACATTACTCGAAATCTTCGTCACTTCCAAGTACTCCAGTGCTTCTGACTGTGTTCAACTCAGCATCTTAGTTGTTTAAGATCCGTAGCTATAACAATGAGAAAACAGTAGCTCTCAATCATTTTTATATAGTGTCATAGTATTATTACACAGTATCAAAGTCCAATTGTATCACAACTTTGACAACAATACTATGGTAATATGTATCACTCCCCCTTAGTCAATACTTCATCTCACATGAAAACCACTTCCCCTTACATAATGATCCGTAAACCATATGTATTTGTAGTGTGAACTACACATTAATTCTCCCCTTTTTTGTCAATATAAATTGGCAAAGGTACGAAAAATAATGGGATCCTAATGAAATTCTCATGGAGATACTTCATGACCAAAAGAAAACATATCAACTTTGTTTAGATGCAATCATATAGCCGAAACTAAATGCATTCATCAAGGAGTTAATAGAGATATAAGAAAAATCCTATAATATTCCACAGCCGCACTTCCCACAAAGATTTGGCAATTAAGCACAAGTTCAATTAAGAACTCTCCCCCATATAATGTCATTCCCGAAAGAACAACAAGAGCGACCTTAATTTTACAAGAAAAGAAGGAAAAATATAATTTGATACCTAACAGAACTATTAACTACGGAGAAACAAGTGCGAAATTGAAACAACACTCCATTGACGTTCTAAGCCTTGATTGCCCAAAAGATATGAATGAGTCCAGGGGCAAAAGGCTAGAAAACTAATAAACCAAAACAACACTTATAGACTGCCGTAAGTGTTGAAACGTAGCAGTATCTAAAGGTTTGGTGAGAATATCATCAATTTGTTGTTCGGAAGGCACAAATTCCATATTGATGATATCATTTTCATAGAGATCTCTAATAAAATGATACCTTATGTCAATGTGCTTAGTTCTTGAGTGCTCAACAGGATTCTCAGTGATGTGAATCGCACTTGAGTTATCCGAAAAGATCTTCATCACACCAGTGTCGATTCCATAATCAGCAAGCATTTGTTTCATCCATAGAAGTTGAGTACAACATGAACCTGCAACAATGTATTCAGCTTCGCATGTAGACATGGATTGTGAGTTTTGTATCTTGTTATGCCATGCCACAAGATTCAACCCAACATAGTAAAATCCCCCCGAAGTACTCTTTATGTCTTCTACACATCCTTCCCAATCTGCCTCTGAATAGGCAGTAAGACCAGTGTTAGTATCAAAAGTATAGGATAGACCATACCCGATAGTATGTTGTATATATCGCATGATCCTCTTCACAGCTGCAAGATGAGATTCTTTTGGATTAGCCTGAAATCTGGCACAACAACCAACACTAAAAGAAATATCAGGCCTAGTAGCTGTTAGATATAAAAGGCTTCCAATGATAGATCGATAAAGCTTTTGATCCACATTTACTCCTTTCTCATCTCGATGTAGTTTACCAGTAGTGGGCATAGGTGTCAGTTTTGGAGTTGACTTATCAAGACCGAATCTTGTCACAAGATCCTTAGCATATTTTTCTTGACAAAAGTAAATTCCATCCTTATGTTGTTGAATCTGTAATCCTAAAAAGAATTTTAATTCACCAACATTGCTCATTTCAAACTCCTTACCAAGAGAGACTTGAAAATCTTTTGCAAGTTTCTCAGAAGTCGATCCATAGATGATATCATCTACATAAACTTGATCAATGACAACATATTTCCCACTCAACTTTGTAAACAAAGTTTTATCAGCTCCACCTCTCGAAAAACCTTTCCTGAGAAGAGAAGTAGTTAGTTTTTCGAACCAGGCACGATGCGCTTGTTTCAACCCATATAATGCCTTTTTGAGCTTAAGGACATGATCTGGGAAGTCAGGATTTTAAAATCCCTTTGGTTGAGCAACATAGACATCTTCCTTTAAATTTCCGTTTTGGAACGCGGATTTTATGTCCATTTGAAACAACTTAACCTTAAGAAAACAAGCATGAGCTAATAGCATCCGAATGGACTCAAGGCGTGCCACAGGAGAAAAGGTTTCTTCAAAGTCAATACCTTCAATATGTGAGTATCCTTGAGCGACAAGTCTGGCTTTATTTCTGACTATGGTGCCAAATTCATCAGACTTGTTCTTGAATATCCATTTGGTACCAATAATATTGATATTGGAGGGACAAGTCACAAGCTCCCATGCATCTTGTCTTTGAAATTGATTTAACTCTTCATGCATTGCATTCACCCAAAAGGGATCGCTAAGAGCTTCATCAATGTTTATGGGTTCTACTTGCGAAAGATAACAACCAAAATTACAAATTTTTAAAGTTGTCCTCTTGTCTTAGCCGTAGAATCTTTTCCTCCAATAATACTGTTAGTATCATGATTCCTTTGAACCCAGAGGTATCGTGGAGGAACACGTTCTTGTTCAACATGAATAGCCTGATCAGTGCTCTTCTCCTCGTCACTGGAAATATCAGGATTAGTGACTGTTGGAATAACTCCAACTGATTCTGGGATTTCCTTGACTCTCTCAATTGTCTCAGTTGGAGGCAATCCAGCAGGAGGGTTATCATGACGAAAATTGATCAGATCATCGATGATGACATTTGCAGATTCCATCATAACTTGGGTTCTGAGATTAAATACTCGAACACCACGACTATCATAAGCATAGCCAAGAAATATACCTTCATCGCTTTTCGAATCAAATTTCCCTTTATGTTCTTGATCTTTCAGAATGTAGCACTTACTTCCAAACACTCTGAGATAATGTAAGTTTGGATTCCTACCGTTCCGCAACTCATAAGGAGTGTTTAGGGTTTTCGACTGTAGATATACACGGTTGATCAAATAACATGCTATGAAAACAGCTTCTCCCCAAAACCTTAACGGTAAGTTTTTGTTATGGAGCATTACCCTGGCCATTTCCTGAATGTTCTTATTCTTCCTTTCTGCAACAACATTAGCTTGAGGAGTAATGGGCGGTGAGTATTGTTGAATAATCCCCAGTTTGTCACAAAATTAAAACACCTTAGTGTCCTTGAATTCAGTTGCACGGTCGCTTCTAATTTTCTTTAGTTTGTGACCTTGTTCATTCTGGATTCTATTAACAATAATCTTGAATTCACTAAGGGTTTCATTCTTATAAGCTAAAAATGCTACCCAAGTGAATATGGTGTAATCATCTACCATAACTAAAGCATACTTCTTCCCAGCAACCGTAGGTTATTGAATAGGGCCGAAGAGATCCATATGAATTAAATCAAGTAGATCTTTAGTGAGAATATCTCGAGATGATTTATGTGGAACTTTCATTTGTTTACCCTTTTGACAGGCACCACAGACACCATCAATCTTTGCATTGATTTTGGGAACGCCTATAACAATTTCTTTATTAATGATCTTAGTTAGAAGGCAATAATTGATGTGACCAAAACGCTCATGCCAAAGATGTGTGGATTCCACCTTATTCAAATTGCAACAATTACTAAACTGAGTATCAAGAAGATAACAGTTATTTTTACCACGAGTTCCCTGAAAAATTACTTTTCCAGATTTGTCTACAATGTCACATCCATTCGCATTGAAGACAACTTTATGGCCTTTGTCACAAATTTTACTAACAGAAAGAAGATTTGCAGTCATACCTTTAACATACACTACGTCATGGATTTCAGGAATGCCATGAAGTTTGATCATCCCCTTCTTGCTTATGTAGCAACAACTCCCATCTCCGAATGTTACAGGACCTCCTTCAAAGTCGCTTGAATTCACAAACCACGAAATGTTTCCAGTCATATGTCGGATACATCCACTATCAAGAAACCATTGAAAGGATAATGTTGATTTTATAACAAAATCTCTCATACTAACACTACTATCCCATTTGGGATTCTTGTTAGATTTGTACACCTTTTTAGAGAAATAAACAGTAGTTCAGCTTTCTTATGAAGATTACTCGCAACCTTTAAACTTTTCCTGAAAGATGTACATGTATGTTGAAAATGATTGTGAGAATCACATAACATACATGGACCAACATCTTTAATCTCATCTGAGTGACTCTGAGTCCCATCAGGTATCGCAAATCCTAAACCTCGCTTATCCACTGACTTGCGACAATTCTTCAGAGAAGAATTAAATGAGTTATTCAAATCTATTGAAGGAACTTTGACAGACTTCAAATCCTTATACTTTGCAATTTTCTGCAATAAGATCAGAATTGATCCGGATTTGTTCATCCAACTTCTTTTGGAGAATAACTAGCTATTCAGAACTTTCTCTAAGATCAGAGTCAAATCCTGGTGAAGCGTTTATTGAGAATTTACTATCCACAGAGTTAGATTGCTACAAACACATACTTATGAGGTCTTAAACGTGTTTGCCTTCTCTGACACCAATTGAAAAAGCGGGGGTATAACAACTACACCCAATATTTCACTTAGCAATTTGTATGGACTAACTCCAATATACTTTTAAGAGAATCAACTAGACAGTCAGACTCAATCTAAAGAAAAGTATATCAAAAAGTTATATCTCAATTTCTCAATTCAATCCGCAATGAAACAAATAGGAATTTGCGATCCTGATTGAATCTAAGAAATAACTTGGACGGTATCAAAAACCAATATCCAAGTGTCAATCAATTTAATCAACAACCAAAGGTTGGAATCCGAATTGATTTAACTGTGATATTTCAATTATATAGAAAATATAATACGGAAAAGAAATAACACAGACACCAGAAATTTTGTTAACGAGGAAATCGAAAATACAGAAAAACCCTGGGACCTTGTCCAGATTTGAACACCACACTGTATTAATCCTCTACAGACACTAGCCCACTCCAAGTTAACTTCGGACTGGAATGTAGTTGATCCCTAACAAATCTCACATTGATCAATGTATAGTCGCGTTCCTTACGTCTCTGAATCCCATCAGGAATCTACGCACTTGATTCCCTTAGCTGATCAAACCCACAACTAAGAGTTGCTACGACCCAAAGTCGGAGACTTGATAAACCAATCTGTCTCACACAGAAAAGTCTATTGAATAGATAAATCTGTCTCCCACATAAATACCTAGAAGTTTTGTTCCGTCTTTTGATAAATCAAGGTGAACAGGAACCAATTGATATACCAGACTTATATTCCCGAAAAACAGCCTGGAAATATCAATCACCTCACAATAATCTTAATCGTATGGTAGCTAAACAAGATATTGTGGAATTATAAACGATGAGACGAAGATGTTTGTGACTACTTTTTACCTTGCCTATCGGAGAATAAATCTCGAGCAAATCTTAGAGAAGATAGTACTCAACACGATAGAAAACAGCAAGATCAGAACACGCAACTACAGAGAAAATAGTTGGGTCTCGATTCACAATCCCAATGAAGTCTTCAAGTCGTTAACCTACAGGGTTTCGTGAAAAACCTAAGGTTAAAGGAGAATCGACTCTAGTCGAAACTAGTATCACACAGGAGGTGTGGGGATTAAGTTTCCCAATTGCTAGAGTTCTCCTTTATATAGTCTTCAAATCAGGGTTTGCAATCAATGTTACCTTGGTGACAAAGCATTCAATATTCACCGTTAGATGATAACCTGATTAGACTCAAGCTAATATCTTTCAACCGTTAGATCGAACTTATCTTGTTACACACAAATGAAAAGTGACTTCATTTAGATATGAGTAACCGTACCTAAACGTGTGCACCTTTGTTGGCTCAACAATAGTTAACCAGAGTTAGCCATATGAACACTTTCATATTAACCATAACTAGTTCAAATGACTCAAATGAAACTAGTTCTAGAGTTGTTCAATTGTTTATATTCTCATAGAAGTACACAAGACACAATTAAAGCAAAATCGATTTTGATTCACTCGAATCAATTCATGAACATTATAGCCACGGTTTGCAAAAGATTTCATTCCTTATTATATATAAATGTATTAGTTCATGAAAAATCAATTTTAGAACATAACCCACTCAACTATGCAAACGGGTACACATACCTAAGTGGCCGGACTAGGTTTGGATTCGCCAGTACGCGAACCGGTATGCATACCACCAAACTCAGTAAAGTCCCGAAACTTGAACCTCATGCCAATACGGGTACCGGTATACGTACTTGGTTCCTGGTGGTACGTATGATCTCTATACCTTGGTAACTATTACTATAAACGCAGAATTCAGAATAATAATAGACGAAAAATTTAGAAAACAGAACAAAAAGTAGTGATTCGAAGAAAAATATCTTCTCTAGATTATGAACAAGAAAACAATTACAATTCTTTTTTTGTTATGCTCACAATCTTCTAAACAGTGGATCAACCTTAAACTGTTTGCTAAGCTTGCACAAATATTCTTCCAAGCTTTCTCTAGGTTTTCTGTGTCTAGTATATGTCCTTAGCTATTAGCCAAAGCCTCTATTTATAACCTTCATCGTACTCAGCTGACCAAGGACTTCTATTAGGAATCTATTTCCTAAACTAAGAGTATTTCCTAAAACAAAACTCTTCCCTAACTAGGAATTCTGCCTAACAAGGATTCCTGCCTAAAATAGGATTCTTCCCTCAACTTAGCTTGAGGTTAACTAAGTTCCCTAAAGGAGTACGGATACACCTGTATCATGGGTCCCCCTTTTAAGAACTTGAACTCCTGTGAGAGTTAAAATGAAGGTTAGGGAACTCTAGATTCCTTTTTTCCTTGTTAAACCACTTGGCCTTGCTAGGAACTTGACCTTTACATCCAATTAGAAAAGCTTCTTTCTCTCCTTGTTGTGTTTTAGTCACTCTTCGCTCTAATATGTAGTCTTCCTTGAGTGGTTCCTCTCTATCAAACCACAAGTATTCTACTCGTGGTAAGATCATAGTGTCGTCACTGTCATCATCAAGTAATGGTGGTTCAAACAACTTCAAGTATTCGGCATTTATAACCGAGTACATTCCTAGATAAGGTGGTAAATCCAGACGAAAGGAATTGTCACCAATCTAATCGAGTATACGAAACGGTCCATATCTCAATGGCTTCAACTTCTTACCTTCCCCCTTCAGTCTCTCTTTACCTAATTTTAACCATACCAAGTCACCAATACCGAAATCACAAGGCACAAGATGCTTGTCATGTTTTGATTTGTATTTTGCTTGTGACTTCTTTAATTATTCTTCAACAGTCGTGTGAATCTGAGATATCTTCTCCAAGAACTTCTGTGCCTTTTTTCGTTCACTTCCTCCCTTCTTCCCTATTGAGGTGTCACTATAAAATACTAGATCGAAAGGGCTAGGTGGTAAGTAACCATAGCACGTCTCGAAAGGAGATTTTCCCGAAGAACTGCGAACTGCTTTATTGAAAGCAAACTGTAGATATGGTAAACTCTCATCCAAAGTTTTAGGATGCTTAGAATTATATCCCCTTAACATGTGAACCATAGTCCTGTTGACCACTTTTGTTTGCCCGTCTGTTTGTGGATGAAAAGCTGTACTATTCTGAATTGACTATCCCTATCAGAAATAATCGAAGTAGGTAAACCAAAATGCTTCCACACATGCTCAAAGAAGATCTTTGCTGCATCGGCTCCCGTTACCGTCTTTGTACATGGAATTAATGCAATCATCTTACTGAATCGGTCGACCACCACGAACAAGTAATCATAACCAGACTTGGTCTTTGGTAACCCACCAAGAAAATCCATAGAAATACTTTCCCAAGGCCTTGATGGTACTGATAATGGCAGATATTACCCACATTTTCTGTTGGAAGGTTTAGATGTGATGTACAACTTACACCCTCTAACCAACTTAGCCACGTAATCTTCCATCTTTGGCCAAAAGACATAACGACGAAGGTTAAGAAGAGTTTTATTCATCCCAAAGTGTCCAGCAACTCGGGATGTGTGTGCCTCTCTCAACCATTATAAACGATCTCCATCTTATGGAATGCAAAGTTATAGACCCTTGTATAACAATCCATCCCGGAGTTCAAACTCGCCCTTTAAACCACTCTTTATACCTTCTAACACCTTCTTGAAGTCTTGGCTAGATGTGTATGACTCTGCATACTCCTGAGGAACAATCGGCTGAATTCTCATGGTCACCATTAATGCCTGGATTGGTGGACGAGACAACATATCTGCCAACTTGTTTTTTACTCCCTTCTTGTACTTAATGAGAATGTTGAAATTCATCAAGTAAGACATCCATTTCATGTGTCGGGCTTGTTGTAGTTTTGTCTGTGTGTGTAGATACTCCAATGGTTTGTGGTCTGAATGTACCACTACTTCTTTACCTAAGAGATACACTCGCCAATGCTTGATACATTGATATAAAACATAAAATTCTTTATCATAAGGTATGTTAGAGCATAGCTCGGTTGAACCCACCAAGCGTTGGTATGTCAAGTTTGGTTGTCATATTTTAGTGAATCAAAACTCATTTAAAGAGTCGCTTGATTATTTACTAGAGTCAACTTCGTATAGGTTAGCTAGAAAGTTACTAGGATATGAGACTTACAAGTATTACGTGAAGACTTGAGGAATGTGAAGAAGTACAGAGCTACAACGACGACATCATCCTTCCACTTAAGGTTAGTAATATT
>JAJJMB010011222.1:7886113-7900981 GCA_023531105.1 Papaver atlanticum | reverse complement strand
GAAAGCAAACTGTAGATATGGTAAACTCTCATCCCAAGTTTTAGGATTCTTAGAATTATATCCCCTTAACATGTGAACCATAGTCCTGTTGACCACTTTTGTTTGCCCGTCTATTTGTGGATGAAAAGCTGTACTCTTCTTCAACCTAGTGTCCATCATCTTCCATAAAGAATCCCAAAAGTGACTAAGGAATTGACTATCCCTATCAGAAATAATCGAAGTAGGTAAATACTTGACTGTGCGACCGATTCGACACATTACGTCTAAGCGTAAAACTTATACAAAAACGGGGTGAATTAACATTTTTTCCAAAATACGCCTAACATTCCAACTTGCTTAAAAGTTACATGGTAGATATCAAGGAGTTCACAAGGAACCAAACATTGTTTCAAATCGCTAAAAGGAAGCGCATCTCAGCTAAGGAAGATACCGTAGCCAAGGAATATAAACAACAAAAGACAAGTTCAAACAGTTTAAAGAAATCAAGGGTAAGGAAAACGATCAAAGGAAACACCCTCGACTTGACACTCCACTTCAGCAAAGGTTTTATTGATATGGTCAATAGCAGCGCGTTCCATCTCTCTCTTTATCTGAGAATCCTGAGCCTCCAGATCCTGAGCCGACTTTTGACGAAGCTCAATCATTTGAGCACTTAGCTGGTTATTGGCCTACTGGAGCGCCTTATCCTTAAACTTCGAAGAAGTATCGAATTGACGCTCCCTCTCCAAGGAATATACCTGGTTTTGTAGATGAGTAACCTTAGCGCTCACACCCACGAGTTGTTCCTACAAACTTGCGAGTATACGAAGGAAGAGTCAAGGAAACAGAAGGCTATAACAAAAGGCGTAGGAAGACTTCGTAAATAAGAAGGCCCTAAGCTACTTCTGGCGTGGTTAAGGGAATCTTCTAAACTATGCTTAGTTTCGTCAAGTTTTTCCTCAGCAGCATTGAGGTCTTCAGCCAAAGTATCACGTACGGTCCGAAGATCATCAACATCTATTCAGAGTGAAGCATTCTAAGAAGATAAAACTCGGTGAATATTCTCTAACTCTTCTAACCTCTTGACCATAGATGCACGGTACATGGAAGAAGAGGCCTGAGATGCCTCAATAAGTATGTTCCTAAGGGTACATACTTCGGAGGAAAACATATTACGTTCAACAGTCATTTTGGCTAAGGAAGCACAAGCATCTTCGAAATCAGTAGTACTTCTTGCGGATGATCTCCTAAGCTGAGAGACGCTTTTCCAGCAAAGCAATATCCTCCTTTTGCTTTAATATGAGATTCTTTTTCCACTTAAGAGTTTTGTCACTATCTTCACGGAGGAGGGACATCTCTTCACAAGGTCTCAGTTATGAGAAGATTCAAGGGAGATTTGGCCCTCATTATGAACGGTCACGTTCATCAACCTATAAGATTTCTTATGATAATACCACACATCGGAGGTCAACTTGGTCACTTGCTCCCGAAGGCGTTCGGGTTCATCGGAGCTACCAATTGGAAGGCGTAGGTACTCTCAGGACGTAGCTACCGGAAGAAACAAAAACAAAACTAAGGGGAAAAAATGGACGAACCTATCACTTTTGAAGATTCGGAAGCTAAAGCTATATCAGCCGCCTTGCGTCCCTCTTCAGCAATCTTGGCAGCATTGTTGGACTTCTTAAGGGAAAACAAACACGCTTCTAGATACCTTTGAGTTTTTTTAGCTCATTTTCCAATAAAGGTACCTTAGCAGAAGAAGCTGAATCACCAGAAGCAGGCTGCTGAGCACTAACGAAGGCATAATCCTGACTAACGCGTTCCAGGAGAGCATTCAAGTGAGTACACTTGGCTCTGAAAAACTTGAATAAGGTGCAGCCGACATCGATTTGCTTGCAAAGCTGCAAGCAAAGAGGTATAAGAACGCACGATGGTCGCAAATGGAACGAAAAAATGCAAAGAAAGAGAGATACTTACGGAGAACATGGAGAGACGAGGAAGAAAATCAGCATAACTTTCCATGAAGGCTTCCATCTCCTGAATACTACCTCTGCGGATTTCACCAAGGCTCTTATAAGAACGAAGACAGTCACGGTCGAAGAATAAGTCCCTGGCCATTTGGTACTGAGCTGTCAAAGCATCCAACTTCGAAGAAATCTCCAAAGAGTTGCTCAACTGATGAGGGGCAACTTCGGCAGAAAAGGGACCCTTGGAATCTCGAAGAATATCTTCCAGGATACTATCGTTAGAGCTCCAAAGGCTCAAATTCTAAGCTAAATAACTTTTTCCATGATCAACAGACGTCCCACCAATCGTTTGATAGCGAGCATGGGGTACTAGTAATTGATCATCACCACGACGAAGAGACGGCATAGTAGAGGAGCTGGAAACAGAAACAGATGCTTTGCCAGAAGTGCCACCTAAGTTCATGTCGCCAGCAGAAGGAAGATTACCAAGGTTGGTCCAATCAGGTGACGAAGGCGGTGGACAATTGGACGTAGACAAATATCGAACCACGTAATATTTTGTGTCTCATAATAACTTAGAACCATTTACATTCTATTTGTGTTCTTCGTTATTATTGTGATCTCAAACACCTTTTATTACTTAGCATCATCAGTTCAACAGAGATATCAATACTGCTTAGTATTAGATTCTCTGAGCTGTATACATTACGTAGACTATGGGAAAATTAGTAGTCACAGTTTGGCGCTAGAAGGATTTGATCACCATCTTGAGTTATTATGTTCCTTTATTTTTAACTTACGCATCTTCTTTAACGAAGAGATATGAGTTTAAACAGAGATGGATCTCACTTTCTAGTGATTTGTTCATCCGTTATTTGCGTAAGTTCTTGGAGTTCATAGCCTCTAAATACTTACAACCTTACATATCTACAAAGTTTTCGGAAAAAACGCACTCGTAAAACGTTAATTTTTTTGTTTTGTACTAAAACTACTCTTTTCGACAGAGTATCCTTTAGATCTGAGCACCTCTGAGCACGGAGGAATCTCAGTGAGAATTTAAGGAAGAAAATATCTTTTCAAGCATTTAATAACCTCTTTTCTTGGAAGATCTGACACCCCTTTTAATTGTTTTCAGCATTTAAGGTTTTTTTCCCAAAGGTGTCATAAGAAATTAAATACCCATCTTTTCAGACGTCATTCTCGTACTTTTTCTGAAAAAGCTGCTTAGCCGTCTTCTGTGTCAGAGCATTAATTGCTACTTTTCACGAAGGCACCCGACTAGTAAACCTTTTCATCTTTTTCTGTGATTTAAGGATAACAAAAGCCGAAAGTATGCAGAAACTAGGTGACGTACCAACAAGCTCACGACCTGCGGTTACAAGAGGAAGATCTCAAAACCCGTCTCGAACAAACCAAAGAAATGAAGCGGAAGACGTACAAAGTGAGATAGCAAGAAGAACAGCTGCCAACAAACCACCTACCCCTGCTGAAGGGATGGGACAAACATCGGGAACGCAACCACTTTACGGCATGCCGTTACCGGGGCATCCCAATGTTATGAAACCACCTGCGGTTAACGCAGGGTTACCCAGAACCTTAGCTCTTACGGAATGAGGGTTGGGAAACCTAACTCCAATCCAGCTAGATCCTGATGTTCCGGTCATAGAAGAAGGAGTGGATGACTTTGAGGATCCGGCCGACAGCACTCCTCAGGGTGGTGGAATCCACAATGAAGAACAAATGGAAGCACAAGTAACATATTTGCTACTCCAAAACAAGGAGCACGAGGATGCAATGCACGTAATGGCTCAAGAAAACCATAACCTAAAAGATATGCTGGATGTGCAGATCGAAGGTTCCAAAACTCACCCTCCGTTAAAGAGGCGTGAGAACGGAGCTATCTAAGGAAGACGAAGGGGCGATCTTAACCCACCAAAGGCTAACCCACCAGGGGGAGCTAGGAAAGCACGACACAATCTAGATGAGGTGGATCCAACTTACAAGCCATCTCAGTCTTACTATGATGAGGCATTTTCCAGAGATGCTCACAATGTGAACATGGTCATGGAGCAAATGGAGAAGATGAGGAAAGAAATACAAGGATTGAAAACTGGCCATGCAGGAGCAAGGATAGAATAGGTGCTTCAAGAAGCGACAACATCTCCGTTGTCCTTTCGCATTTTGAGGGAGCTTATCCCCGCGAAATGCCCAGTACCTACGTTTCAGGCATACAATGGTACCTCAGATCCCGCAGCTCACCTACGGTACTATGCTCGTGTCCTTTCCCATTGGGAAAGAGATGAGGTAGTACTTTGTAGGTACTTCCCTACAAGCTTGACGGGATCAGCATTGGCGTGGCATGACAATTTACCAGCAAACTCAATTGACTCCTTTGAGCAATTGTCTACGGTGTTCTTGGAGACATACATGTACAACAAATCAATAAAGGCAGGGTTAGATAGGCTATTTTCTTTAGCTATCGGACCCCGGGAAACATTGATGCAATACACAAACAGGTGGCAAAAGATGTGCCAAGCAATCGGGAAAGTCAATCCAGAAATTAGCATTAACTGTTACAAGTACGGACTTGACAGAATCTCGGCTATCTTCGTGGAGCTTCACAACCGAGCCCTTGATTCCGAAGGAGAGCTTCAAGTTGTCCAGGACCGCTACATCAGACTTGAATAAATCCAAAAGGATAACCCCAGATCACAAACGAAGGCCACAACAACCCCGCAAAGAACGAATTCTCTATAACCAATTCTGGAGATACCTAAGAGGAAAAACGAAGCTGGGGGAAGAACCATCTATCGAGAAAAAAGATCGAAATACGGAGATGGAAAAGGCAGAGGAAAAGGAAGAGAAGAATTCGTGGATAAAGTCTACACAAAGCTAAACATAACGTTCTCCCACATACTAAGCAAGGAAGGAGCAAAGACGGGCTTTCCTTACCCTAATACCAGGGGGAAGCAGCCGGATAAAACAAAGGATGCTAAGGAGTACTGTGAATACCACCAGTACTACGGGCATACAACTGACACATGCTATCACCTACGGAACACGATCCAAAGATTCATAGACGAAGGCAAGTTCACATAGTATGTGCAAATACAACCAGCGGATACAGAGGTAATACCCAAGAAAAGGGTAGAACTACCTCAGAACGGAAAATACATCAACATGATCACATTCTCCAACGGAGTCCAGGAGGAGCTACTCGAAGATATCCTCGATTTAGCTCGTAACAGAAGAAAGCTAGAAGCCCACGAGGTGTTCAAACTAAGTGGACCACCTACTAGCACTTGGGAAGAATGGATGGCTACGCCATTAACATTCTCAACAAGAGACGTCAATAAGGAAGTCGAGATGCACAACGACCCACTTGTGATCACTCTTCCAATACATGGATGGAACGTTACAAAGGTCCTCATTGATAGGGGCAGCTTGTTGAATGTATTGTTCTACGAACCCTACTTAGTATGGGTTTGACAGCTGAACAAATGGATTCTTCCACTTGCACAATATACGGTTTCAATAGAGCAGTCTCTAGACCAAAAGGAGAAATTGTCTTGCAGGTGCGCGCAGGACCCTTAGTAACCAATACAAGGTTCTTTGTTGTGGAAGCACCTTCGCCCTACAACATCATTATGGGATGACTATGGGTCCATCGATTAAGAGGAACATCTTCGACCTATCACCAGTACCTTCGATTCCCTACACCCATGGGTGAAATGGAAATCAAAGGTGATCAACAAGATGTAAGGCTATGCAATCTAGCGGAGGTCAGACTCAACGAAGAAAGAGCTGCTGCACAACAACACGAAAGAAAAAGACGAAGGAAGAACGCCAGCGAAGTAAAAAACGGAGGCTTCAAAGTCCCCGAAGCCCCATCAGTTCAAGGAGAAAGCACCTCCGCCACCCCGGTAGGCACTTCTGCTAAATAACAATTATAGAAATGCACTCCTCTACAGCCTCATAAACCAACCTTTTCACCGTTGGAGCCAACAAAGAAAATTAACATCGAAACGGAGACGGAGCCAAAGATGATCAACATCGGAACTTTACTAGAATAGGACGAGTAGATGCAACTACAAAGGCTACTACAGGACTACGCAGATGTCTTTGCATGGTCAATGGAAGACATGCCAGGAATTGACCCGAATTTGGTCTCCCACCACCTTCGGCTCAAACCAGAAATGACACCATTCAAGCAACGTATCCGCAAGGTGGCAGATATTTACCAAAAAGAAGTGGAGAAGAAGTTGCAAAAACTCTTAGCAGCAGGATTAATCCGAGAAGTCAAATATCCCACGTGGATATCTAACATGGTGATTGTGCCTAACAAGAACGGAGGCGTGCGTATTTGCATTGACTTTAGCAATCTCAACAAAGCATGCCCCAAGGACAGTTACCCACTTCCAAATATTGACCAACTGGTCAATGCAACCGAAGGTCACCAGAGGCTATCCTTCATGGATGGTTACTCCGGTTACAACCAGATCGCCCTTTCAGAAGAAGACCATGAGCATACTGCGTTCTTTACCCCACGAGGCTTGTATTGCTATACAAGGATGCCTTTTGGACTAAAAAACGTGGGGGCAACATACCAGCGATTGGTAGACAAAATCCTTAAACCATGGATAGGCAAGATACTAGAAGTATATGTGGACGACATGCTCGTCAAAAGCAAAGAGGCAAGAAACCACCTATCAGACCTAAGGGAGATATTCGAAGCCATGAGAGACTTTCTCATGAAGGTGAACCCGGAGAAATGTACCTTCGGAGTACCCTCAGGAAAATTCCTCGGGTACTTGGTAACTAAGCGAGGAATAGAAGTGGACCACGAAAGGGTCAGAGCGATAATGGAGATGCCATCTCCGAAAACACTAAAAGGAGTACAAAAGCTAAATGGATTCTTAGCCTCCATGGGAAGATTCATAGCAAGATTATCGGACAAATGCAAAGCATTTTTCGACACACTAAGGAAAGGAAGCAGGTTCATATGGACCACGGAATGCGAGCAAGCTTTCCAAAAAATCAAGGAGTACTTGGCATCGGTACCTATCTTACATAAGCCGGAGCCAGGTGAAATACTCACTCTATACTTAGCAGCAACAAGCTACGCTGTAAGCGCTGTATTGGTACGAGACCAAGGGCAAGGAGAAAAACCCATCTATTACATCAGCAAAACACTCAGTTCAGCGGAGCGTAACTACACCAAGGTGGAGAAAATTATATATGCCTTAGTAGTGGCAACACAAAAACTAAGGATATATTTTGATGCACATACCATCCGAGTCTTCACAAAGGCTCAGATAAGTCAAATTCTCGATAGCACGGAGAAAATTGGAAGGGTGGCAAAATGGAATGCCATGATCAAAGAGTTCCACATAATCTTTGAAACAAGGAAGGATGAGAAATCACAAATCTTAGCAGACTTTCTGGCAGACCTACCTCTCAGCGATGAGGGGGAAATAGACGACATCCCAAGAATGGAGGAAGAAAAGCAGGAACCGGAGGATCTGCTAGAACCTCATAATTCACGAAGGTGGGAAGTATTCGTAGATGGCTCCTCCAATGGAGAAGGAACAGGCATAGGGATTGTAATAACAACCCCTACCAGAGACCGACTCATCTACGCATTCAGTTTAGAATTTGAACAATACACCAATAACATCATAGAATATGAGGCGGTCATACATGGTTTACGCTTGGCAAGTGAGCTAGGATTATCAGATGTTTGGTTGACTAGTGACTCTCAGTTGGTCATTAGACAAATCGAACTCAAATACCAAACTTTAGATACAGTGCTATCTTCGTACTTAAAGCTAGCTCAGGAACACGTGTCCAAAATCAGCAACATAACATTCAGACACGTATGTCGAAAAGATAACAGACACGCAGATGCCTTAACATTCATATCCTCTATGCTAAGAGACAGAAATACCACCGCCGTCCAAATTGGAAGGATATACGAACCTTCGATAGAAGGACCTATCTCAAGAGCTGAGGAGGCTTTGGATGTTCAAACTTGGTCCATGAGAGAAGTGGATAAAGGAGAAACAAACAAAGAAATGAAAGAATCAGATGATGAAGATAAGAAGTCTGACAAAGATCAACCCTTGTCATACGAAGACGACGAGAACAAAGTGGAAGATGATTGGAGGATTCCAATCCACCAATACCTTGACAAAGGTACCCTACCAGCCGATGTTAAGGAAGCTCGGAAACTCGAATCAAAAGCAGCGATGTACAGTCTTCGTGACAGAATACTGTATAGGAGGTCATTTCTTGGACCTCTATGCGGTGCCTCTCACGAACCAAAGGAAGGAGAATACTCCACGTTATACACATCGGAGATGCCGAGAACCATAGCGGAAGAAGGTCCTTGGCGGTTAAAGCCAAAATGCAGGGTTACTACTGGCTAAGTATTAACGAAGATTCAAAGAACGTGGCTAAGCGATGTGAAAGATGCCAACACTTCGCCAAGAAGATCAAAGCACCAGCAACGGAGCTTAACTCAGTTATCATCCCTTGGCCATTTATCAAATGGGGGGTTGATATCGTCGGACCCTTGATAGAGGGAACCTCAAAAATAAAATACCTTATTGTGGTTACGGATTACTTCACCAAGTGGGTGGAAGCAAAGCCTTTGGCAAGAATTAGGGACACATATGTCTTTAAATTCTTGTTTGAGCAAATCATATGCAGATTCGGAATACCAGCCGCCATAGTCTCGGACAATGGCAAACATTTACAGGGAAAAAACATCGACATGTTGTTTGATACCTTCAACATTCAGAAGAACAAGTCAACTCCTATATATCCTAAGAGCAGTGGACAAGCGGAGGCTACCAACAAAACCATAGCGATGAACTTAAAGAAGAAGCTAGGAGCATACAAGAAGAGGTGGTGCGAACAGCTACATAACGTCCTATGGGCCTATCGAACCACAAGAAGGTCAGCTACAGGGGAAACTCCATTCCTGTTGACGTACGAAGCCGAAGCAGTCATCCTAACGGAGGTTATACTCCCAACAACAAAAACGGAGGCTTGGGAGAAAAAATATGACAACATACTTAATGTTAGAAAAGCTTGATGACCTTGAAGAAAGAAGGAAGGTAGCCTTGCAAAAGATGGTGAACTATAAACAAAGGTTAGCTCGGGAATACAACAAAATGGTCATCCCTCGGAACTTTGTGGCTGAGGAATATGTGCTATGAAAATTCCACCATATCAAAGAAAGAAGGAGTGGGGCAAGCTAGCTCCGACATGGGACGGGCCCTACATCATACACGACATCGCCGGAAAAGGGTCATACTACCTAAGAACACTCAAAGGTGAAATATTACAACACCCATGGAATGCAATGTACCTAAAAAAGTACTACCCGTAAGAGAATGGTGATTACTCAGGAGAAGAAAGGAATGGGAAATATCCTACCATGTTATATCCCTAATCAAAGGTATTATAAACCTTACTAATCAATGAAAGAAACTTTTTGCTAAGGAATTAGTTTTGATTAATACAATTGGGTTAAAATAGACACTCTCCACCAGGATTGACGATGAGGCGAGGCAAGGCATAACTGCGCATATGTCAATATCGGGTCCTCGGGGCGATGGATCCTTTCATGAGGCATAAGAAAAATAAGATATCCTCTATAGAGATACCTTATTGAAGTAAAGCAGTCTTCGCGCTGAGCGCGTAGGGTTACAGGAAAATTATTGCCCACGTAGGGACCTTCGCCACCATGATACCTTCTGGCCAAAGGATATCCGGGTAGGACGTTGAATGTTCCACCAAAGGTTAAGTATACCTTAGCACCTTGTGATAACTTGACTGTGCGACCAATTAGACACATTATGTCTAAGCAAAATATTCATGCAATAACATAAGAAGAAATGATAATTTTACCAAAATATGTCTAACATTTCTTAAAAGTTGCATGACAGATAGCAAAGGTTCAAACCCTCAGAAAGCATCGTTTCAAAGAAGAGAGACATCATAGCTGAAAAAGGTACCTCAGCTGAGGAAATAAAACAACAAAGAGTTTACTTAAACAAAGCTCGAGACAACAGAATCAAGGATAAGGAAGGCGAGGAAAGGAAACTCCGCCAGCTTGGCGTTCAGCTTCAGTAAAGGCATCATTGATGTAGTCAATAGCCGAACGCTCGAATTGCACCTTCATTTGGGAGGCCCGAGTCTCCAAATCAGAGGTCGATTTCTGACAAATCTCCATTATCTGGGCATTAAGCTGGTCAGTAGCTTGCTGAAGCGACTCAGCTTTAAACTTTGTGGCAGCATCAAATTGGCGATCTATCTCCAACGAAGATACCTGGCCCTCAAGGTAGCTGACCTTAGCATTCACACCCACAAGCTGCTCCTGGAGACCTGTGGATGTAAGAGGGATAAGTAAAGGGCAAAGGCAACAGGGGGAACATAGAATGCTGCGGAAATAAGAAGACCCTAAGCTACCTCCAGCATGGCTAAGGGATTCTTCTAAACTATGCTGGGCTTCGGCAAGATCCACCTTAGCAGCATCAAGATCCTCGACAAGAGTATCTCGTTCGATTCAAAGATCCTCAACATCAATCTGGAGCGAAACATTCTCAGAGGATAAAACCTGGTAAACGTTATCTAACTCTTCCAACCTCTTGACCATAGATGCATGAGACATGGGAGAAGGCAGGGGGTCAGCCTCGCTAAGTTTGTTCTTAAGAGAACAAACCTTAGAGGACTATACGTTACGTTCTGCGGTGACCTTAGATAAGGAAACGCAGGCATCTTCGAAATCTGCATAATACTTTTTTACGGATACTTTCTTGAGCTGAGAGGAGTTTCTCAACTAAGGCAATATCCTCCTTTTGATTTAAAGTGAAATCTTGTTTCCACTTGAGGGCCTCGGCACATTCTTTACGGAGCAAAGCCATCTTCTTCACAAGGTCTGAGTTATGAGCAGACTAAAGGGAGAGTTGGGCATCGTTATAGACAGTCACGTTCATTAACCTATCAGACTTCTTCTGATAATACCAAACATCGGAGGTAAACTTAGCTACTTGTTCACGAAGGTGTCTAAGCTCACCGGAGCTACCAACTGGCAGGCGTAGGTTCTCTTAGGAGTATACTACCAGACAAAAATGAAAACAAAGCTAAAGGAAAGGAGGAACGAACCTATAACTTAGGAGGATTTAGCAGCAAAAGCAGAATCAGCATCCTTGCGTCCCTCCTCATCAACCTTCACAGCATTATTAGCTCTCTCAAGAGCCAATACACAAGCTTCTAAGGACCTCTGGGTCTTTCTCAGTTCACCCTCTAACAAAGGTATCTTGGAGGCAGAAGCAGCATCACTAGAGGAAGGCTGTTGTGCGCTAGCAGAGGCATAATCATGGCGGGCATGCTCTAACAGAGCACTCAAGTGAGTACACTTATCCCTATAAAACTTGAACAAAGTACAGCCAACATCGATTTGTCTGCAAAGCTACAAATAACGGAGCATAAGAACAAGCGAAGGTACAAAGCAATACGCAGAAACAGTAAAGTAATAATCACTTACTGAGAAAAAGGAAAGACGGGGGAGGAAATCATCATAGGTATCCATTAAGGTCTCAATCTCTTGGATACTGCCTCTGCGGATTTCGCCAAAGATCTGACCAGAATGAAGGCAATCAGGTTCGAAGAATAGATCCTTGGCCACTTGATACTGAGCAGTCAAAGTATCCAACCTTGAATCAACCTCCAAAGAATCAACCAGCTGGACGATCAACCTCAGTAGAAAAGGGACCCTTCGAATCACGCAGTATGGCTTCGAGGATGGCATCGTTAGAACTCACAAGGCTCAGGTTCTCAGGTAACTTGCCATTCCAAAGATCCGTAAGAACCCCACCAGTCACTTGAGAACGAGCATGGGGCACAGGCACTGAACCCTCACCACGACGAAGAGATGGCATGGTGGATGAGCTGGGGACAAAAGAGAACGCTTGACTAGAAGTACCAGTTAAGTCAATATCACCAGTAAAAGGAAGACTACCAGTACGGTCCTGAAAAGACGAGGGTACCCAAATATGCCTAAATCTAAAACTTTTCCACCAATAAGTCCTTTTCCGAAAGTGTTTGTCTATGGACTAAGTCGAGACAATACAACTAATCGGTTCACACTTCGTGTGATCGTCTATGGATACGAGATCGAGACAATACAACAACGAAGTATGTTTACTTGATAATAGGTTCGGACTTAACCAAACTCAAGGGATTGTCTATCAAGTAAAATATGAATTAATGTTTGTGTATTTTACTTCTAATTATAATAAAACAATTATAATTGCGGAAATAGAAAAGTAAAAGACACAACAAGATTTTGTTAACGAGGAAACAACAAATGCAGAAAAACCCCGGGACCTAGTCCAGAATTGAATACTCTAAGAATTAAGACGTTATACAAAATCAAACCAACTTCGTATAGTTGAGACCAATCAACTAAACCTATAGTTGATGTAATTTTAGATAGTGGTAAGAATGAGTTCGTAAGACTTGTGAAAGCAATTGAATTTAGATTTATTTAAACTAAAAGTAGAGAAAATTTTAATCCAAATTTGTTTTTTTTAGAGTGAAAATAACCAAGACACTAGATTCCACTATTACACATGAATAAATGATGATAAAAATTCCAAAACTCTAATTATTTTTAAAATCTCTTTTTCTTAATTCACAAATTATCAAGCATATTCTCAAACATTAATTGTATCCCTTAAGCATAGATTATCTAACCAAAGCATAACCTATCTAATTGAATCACAACTAATTAGGAAAAATTATGCAAATAATTAAAATTCTACAAAGTAGTAATTGAGTGAATTATAAAATACAAATTAGAGAAAAATAAGATGGTTACCAATTATTCATGCATAAATAGCTTCCTCCGTGCCTTGATTACGCGAGAATTAGCTCATCATTATCATGGAAACATGCTCAAAATCCATCTTTATTAATGCTAAAAAATGGTTCACAAATGATGAAATGGGAGAAAAATGAATAAAATCGGGTTCTGTAACACTTATATTTGTTACAGAATCAATTGTTACAGAAAACGATAAAGGAATACCGTCGCTGGAACTGTTGAAGAACGACGGTCTTTAAGGGTCTTATGTTCTTCGTATCTTCTTCACCAGCAGAAAACTGGTTTTTTTTTCTGTAACTTTTTTTTCTTCTCGATTTTTATACTTTAAACGTCTCCCTATTCTCCCCCTAAACTCTCTATCCTTTCTTTGAGTCTCCTAAAGCCTTTATATAGTCACAGGAGCAAGAATAATATCGTAATAACCCAAAAATCTTCTCGATATCCAACCATTAACTCATGAATATTTTCTTTTATGTTTTAGGTTCTTACGCATCTTTTCGACGTATACACGCTCCAGAACTTCCTTGTTTGACTCCTCCACACTTCTGCAGCAACCAAACTCCATCACAACTCAATCCATGCACGTTCAAACACGTTTTATTCCGAGGTTGAATATTTTCTTCCCGACGAAAATTCAGCCCAACTGAACGCATTAGAACACTCATACCACCATTGTTTGGGCATATCACGTTCATCCCAATCAAAATCAATGATTGAATCTCACTAAAACTCCTTCAAAAATCAAACAGAAAATTCTGCAGAAAAATGGATTTTTTCCCGCCAATTTTTTTTTTTCAAACGATGAAGGTGAAGTGCCCTGAATCCAAAACGTGGGTGCCTTTAACAGCTCGGTTGCCTTGGGGGCGCCCTTATCCATTTTTAGGGTGCCTTTAGTAATTTTGGTGGGTGCCTTTAACACTTTTTCTGGGGTGTTTTCAACATTTTTTCGGGGTTCCTTCGGTGTATTTCTGGGGTGCTTCCGGTGCATTTCTGGCGTTCCTTTAGTACTCTATCCTGGGGTGTAAAGCACCACTTTACGAGCCAATTTCGTCGCAAGAGCTCATTTCTCTAAAAATACCTACAAAGACATAAAACACCATAATAAGTACAAAAATGGGTACTAATAATATATACAATAGAGATGAAAATAGACACATAAATGCGTCTATCAAATTCCCCCAGACTTATTATTTGCTAGTCCCGAGCAAATTTAATCTACAAAATAAAATCCTAACTCACTGTCGCAGGCATCGTCGATTGCACTTAGCATGTGCAACAAGCCTTTGAACCCCTAGGTGGCCTTAGTGGCCGAGTTATAGTCTCGGGAGGGTTTACCAGAGGTGTACCCACAAAACCTTTACTCTAGACCCTAGCTATCTACGCAGAACCTTGAAATGGCACTAAAGAACCTCCTTGGTTGGCATACTAATTGACTACGGGAGGAAGTACCCTGATGCGAAATTCCAATTGCTGTACACGAGTTTGCACTAAAATTCGTATATAAGTGACAGAGCTCTACTCAGATAGTTTCACTATGGACATCAATATCCGGAGTCAACAAATCACATGGAAAGATTAAGAGATGGATATAGAAAAAACATAGATGGTTTCGATGTTGACTAGGTGAACGGTGTTTTCTCATATCTGTTTGAAGGCCTCCGCCAAGATGAACCTATCCTAATGGACTGAGATACCGGTCTGACTAATATCAACACAACTGGCATATACAAGGGGACCAGTGGTCAATAACCCTAATTCTAGATCAACTCGTCTGGCATATACAAGAACACACATTTATTATTTATTTATTTAGAACTAACAACATGATTAGATCTTGTGGATCCAAGCGCATGCTTTCTTGTCAGCAGATTACATGGTAATTCCCATGGATCCTGCATTCCACGCTTGTTTAGGCGACGGAGACAGGGAGAACACACACATATTGCTATCCAAGTGTTAAAATTTATTCCGATTGGTCTATTGGTCTGGTCTTTTTTTTTTTTTTTTTTTTTTTTTGCTATCTCA
>JAJJMB010011222.1:7722583-7873775 GCA_023531105.1 Papaver atlanticum | reverse complement strand
TGTATTTCTGGGGTGCTTCCGGTGCATTTCTGGGGTTCCTTTAGTACCCTATCCTGGGGTGTAAAGCACCACTTTACGAGCCAATTTCGTCGCAAGAGCTCATTTCTCTAAAAATACCTACAAAGACATAAAACACCATAATAAGTACAAAAATGGGTACTAATAATATATACAATAGAGATGAAAATAGACACATAAATGCGTCTATCAAATTCCCCCAAACTTATTATTTGCTAGTCCCGAGCAAATTTAATCTACAAAATAAAATCCTAACACACTGTCGCAGGCATCGTCGATTGCACTTAGCATGTGCAACAAGCCTTTGAACCCCTAGGTGGCCCTAGTGGCCGAGTTATAGTCTCGGGAGGGTTTACCAGAGGTGTACCCACAAAAACTTTACTCTAGACCCTAGCTATCTACGCAGAACCTTGAAATGGCACTAAAGAACCTCCTTGGTTGGCATACTAATTGACTACGGGAGGAAGTACCCTGATGCGAAATTCCAATTGTTGTACACGAGTTTGCACTAAAATTCGTATATAAGTGACAGAGCTCTACTCAGATAGTTTCACTATGGACATCAATATCCAGAGTCAACAAATCACATGGAAAGATTAAGAGATGGATATAGAAAAAACATAGATGGTTTCGATGTTGACTAGGTGAACGGTGTTTTCTCATATCTGTCTGAAGGCCTCCGCCAAGATGAACCTATCCTAATGGACTGAGATACCGGTCTGACTAATATCAACACAACTGGCATATACAAGGGGACCAGTGGTCAATAACCCTAATTCTAGATCAACTCGTCTGGCATATACAAGGGAACCAGCGGTCGATTTATTGAACACACATTTATTATTTATTTATTTAGAACTAACAACATGATTAGATCTTGTGGATCCAAGCGCATGCTTTCGTGTCAGCAGATTACATGGTAATTCCCATGGATCCTGCATTCCACGCTTGTTTAGGCGACGGAGACAGGGAGAACACACACATATTGCTATCCAAGTGTTAAAATTTATTCCGATTGGTCTATTGGTCTGGTTTTTTTTTTTTTTTTTTTTGCTATCTCAATCACTCTATTTCACCCTAGCATTGGTAACAACTTGAATCGTGAGCCCCACCTAATCACTTAGAGAAACATATTTTAAAAAGAAAATTAAAACAGAAGTGAAAAGGACTCAACGAGATATGGCGAAACTATCATGTTATTTCTAACACCTGAGCTCTGTGCTTTTACGAATAGACTCTTATAGATGTTTTCATCTACTCAGATTGGTTCCTCAACTCCTAAAACCAAAATGCTTCCATCCACTTAGGTTGGTTAGTGCCATCCTTAATAGGCATAAATTTCTAGGCTCTGGAGTTTATTGTAACTAAAAAGTTTTTCCCATACCCCCAAACTTAAATCTAACATTGTCCTCAATGTTTCTAATGAAAGAGCAGTACCAAAAATAACACAAAGAGAAGTTGGAAAGATAGTACCTGGGTGAAGAGGGAAATCAAAAACTAATATACAACATACAATGACCCCGATGGTCAATCAAGGGTAAGCAGGGTCCTCCAGAGGGACCTCCTCAACATTACCTGTAGGAAATGGCTCTAAAAAGGGTTTCAATCTCTGACCGTTAACCTTCGAAGAACCATCAGGTGTCTCGATCTCAACAGCTCCATGAGGAAAAACAGTACGGACCACAAAAGGACCGGTCCACCGAGAGCGCAACTTCCCGGGAAATAGATGCAAACGAGTGTCATACAGAAGAACTTTTTGACCTGGAGAAAATGACTTCCGTAAAATATTCTTATCATGCACAAGTTTCATTTTGTTCTTATACTCCTTAGCACTATCATATGCATCTCTACGAATCTCGTCCAACTCATCGAGCTGGAGCTTTCTGTGAGCTCCTGCCTTGTCAAGTGAAAAGTTTAGCTTCTTAATAGCCCAATAGGCTTTATGCTCTAACTCAACAGGCAGGTGACATGCCTTGCCAAATACTAAACGATAGGGTGACATTCCAATGGGTGTCTTAAACGCAGTACGGTAAGCCCATAAGGCATCAGTAAGCCTCAATGACCAGTCTTTCCTATTGGGATTAACTGTTTTCTCTAAAATACGCTTAATTTCCCTATTGGAGACCTCTACCTGACCACTAGTCTGTGGGTGATATGGGGTAGCTACTTTGTGGGTAATACCATACTGTTTCATTAAAAGAGCGAATGGTCTATTACAAAAGTGTGAACCTCCATCACTAATTATAGCTCGCGGCGTACCCAAACGTGTAAGTATATTTTCTTTCAAAAACTGGACTACGACCCTATGGTCATTGGTTTTACACGCAACCGCCTCAATCCACTTAGAGACATAGTCTACAGCGACAAGGATGTATAAGTTACCAAAAGAATTAGGAAACGGACCCATAAAGTCAATACCCCACACATCAAAGACCTCAACAACTAAGATAGGGTTCAAGGGCATCATGTTCCTACGGGAAATGGTTCCTAATTTCTGGCAACGTTCACAAGTAACACAGTAACTGTGGGAATCTTTAAACAACGAAGGCCAATAGAATCCACACTGTAATATCTTAGCAGCAGTCTTCTTAGCACTAAAATGACCCCCACAAGCATGATCATGACAAAAGGAAATAATACTTGACTGATCAATTTCATGTATACATCTCCTAATAATCTGGTCTGGACAATACTTAAACAAATAAGGATCATCCCAAAAGAAGTGCTTAACCTCAGCTAAAAATCTAGAACGATCTTGTTTACCCCAATGCTGGGGAATTCGACCAGTAACAAGATAGTTCACTATATTCGCATACCAAGGTAATTGGGTAACAGAGAACAGTTGTTCATCAGGAAAACTGTCTCTAACAGGAGGAGAATCATCAGGGGTATCCACAACAAGCCTAGACAAGTGGTCTGCTACTACATTTTCTGCACCTTTTTTGTCTCTAATGTCTAAGGAAAATTCCTGCAACAAAAGGATCCATCTAATCAATCTAGGTTTTGTATCCTTCTTGGAAAGAAGATACTTCAAAGCAGCATGATCAGTGAAGATTATAACCTTAGAACCTAAGAGATAGGATCTAAACTTGTCTAAGGCGAACACAATGGCTAACAGTTCCTTCTCCGTAGTAGTATAGTTCAACTGGGCATCATTCAGAGTTTTGCTAGCATAGTAAATCACATGGAGTAATTTGTTTTCTCGCTGACCTAGCACAACACCAATAGCAAAATCTGAAGCATCACACATGATCTCAAAGGGTAGGTTCCAGTTGGGTGCCTGGACTATGGGGGCGGTAGTGAGTAAAGTCTTAAGCTTCTCAAAAGCCTCTAAACAAGCATCATCAAAGATAAACTTAACATCTTTTGAAAGCAAATTGCAAAAAGGTCTAGAAAGTAAGCTAAAATCCTTAATGAATCGACGATAAAAACCTGCATGCCCTAAGAATGACCTAATATCTCTTACGGTTTTTGGGACCTGTAAAGTCTTAATAAGGTCAACTTTGGCTTTATCTACCTCTATACCCTTAGATGATACGATATGCCCTAAAACAATTCCTGAACGAACCATGAAATTACATTTCTCCCAATTAAGCACTAAATTCTTCTCCTTACACCTAGTCAAAACTAATGACAGATGATGCAAGCACTCATCAAAAGACGAACCAAATACTGAAAAATCATCCATAAAGACCTCTAAGAACCGTTCTACCATGTCAGAAAATATTCTCATCATACAACGCTGAAAAGTTGCAGGGGCATTACAGAGCCCGAAAGGCATGCGTCTATACGCGAAGGTACCAAAGGGACAGGTAAAAGTAGTTTTTTCTTGGTCTTCAGGGGCAATAACGATATGATTATATCCGGAGTAGCCATCTAAGAAGCAGTAGTAACTATGTCCAGCTAATCTCTCTAGCATTTGGTCGATGAAAGGAAGGGGAAAGTGGTCCTTCCTAGTGACCTTGTTCAATTTCCTATAGTCAATACAAACACGCCAACCCGTGGTCACTCGAGTTGGGATTAACTCATTGTTTTCATTCTGGACTACAGTAATACCGGATTTCTTGGGGACAACCTGAACAGGGCTGACCCACTTGCTGTCTGAAATAGGGTAGATAATACCTGCATCTAACAACTTAAGAACCTCGGTTCGAACTACCTCTTTCATATTAGGGTTTAGTCGACGTTGCATCTCCCTAGAAGGTTTGGTTTCTTCCTCTAAATAAATCTGATGCATACAAACTGTAGGACTTATACCCTTAATGTCTGCTATGGTCCATCCTAAAGCTTCCTTGTTGTTTTGAAGAACGGTTACTAACCTACTTTCCTGATCACTATCCAAGTTGGATGCTACAATCACAGGTAAAGTTTCAGCTGGGCCTAAAAACACATACTTCAAGGAATCTGGTAATGGTTTAAGGTCCAACTTAGGAGGCTTTCCTAACGAAGGAACTAGAGTAGACTCAGAAACTGGTAATGGTTCGAACTTAGATTTCCAAACATTGCTAGTGTAAAACAAAGGGGTTGAATCTAACAAAGCATTCACCTCATTAATCACATTATCATCATCAAAATCAATCCCGAAATGGGCTAGGCATTTCTCTAGTGGATCTTCTAACAAAGTGTTTGGTAATGACTCCTCGACTAATGTTCCTATCATGTTGACCTCTTCTATGCTCGAGTCATCTCGTTCAGAGGGTAGCTTACTAATATGAAAAATGTTCAGCTCAATGGTCATGTTACCAAAAGACAGATTCATAATACCGTTTCGACAGTTGATGATCGCATTAGATGTAGCTAAAAACGGGCGACCTAGAATTACCGGTATTTGGTTCTCTGGGTCAGGGACAGGTTGGGTATCTAGGATAACAAAATCCACTGGATAAATAAACTTGTCGACCTCAATAAGAACATCCTCGATCACACCACGAGGAATTTTTACGGACCTATCAGCTAACTGAAGTGTTATCTGGGTAGGTTTCATCTCACCAAGTCCTAGCTCAAGGTACACATGGTATGGGAGTAGGTTCACACTGGCTCCTAAGTCAAGCAGCGCTTTCTCAACACGGTATTTCCCTATTGTACAGGCAATGGTAGGGGAACCTGGGTCTTTATACTTAGGAGTAGTAGTATTCTGAATAATAGAACTCACATGACTAGCTAGGAAGGCTTTCTTATGGACACTGATCTTACACTTTCGCGTACACAAGTCCTTAAGGAACTTGGCATAAGGAGGAATCTGCCTAATTGCATCTAATAATGGAAGGTTGATAGTTACCTGCTTAAAAACCTCCAAAATGTCATTAAAAGTGGACTCCTTCTTAGTTGGTACCAGCAATTGTGGGAATGGGGCTCTAGGAACAAAGTTTGGCTTATCAGGGGCCTTATCAGTCACCTTAGAGGTTCCATCAATCTCTTCAGCTTCTGATTCAGAAGGGTGAACTACAACATGTTCACTATCAGGTATGGAAACCTTATTGTCTATTTCTCTACCACTCCTAAGGGTTTTGATTGAATTCACATGATCAGATGATCTTCCTCCTATTTCATGAACTCCTCTAGGATTAGGTTGAGTTTGACTAGGAAAACTCCCACTATCTCTCTCACTTAGAATCTTAGCCATTTGACTAACTTGAAGTTCTAACTTAGCAAGAGATTTGGCATTATGTTGAAAATTCTGCTTGGTTTCCTCTTGAAAACTAGCCTGGTTCTTCAGTAATACTTCTTGGGTCTTTACGAACATGTCCTGGCTCCTTTTCAATAAGCTAAGAGATTCCTCTAAGCTAGTTATTCTATTCTCAGAAGGGTTCTGGAACTGGGCTTGACCCGAAGGGTTCTTATTATAACCAAAACCTGGGGGAGGCTGAGAATTACTAGACTGTCCTTGACTCTGTCCTTTAGACCAAGAGAAATTAGGATGGTTTCTCCAACCAGGGTTGTAGGTCTCTGAGTAGGGGTCAAACTTCTGTCGGTTTTCAAATCTAGCATTGTTATAGACAGCATGGGCTTGCTCTTCACTATCCTGATCTTCCCAAAACGAGTTACTGGGTTCTATTCCACAACTAGAGACTTGAGAGGCTCTAATCCTATTATCAGGTTCAGCAAAAGACCTATGTTTAGATTGATTCAATTCCAAAGCTTCTAACCTTTTAGACAAAGCAGTAAACTTAGCATCAGACCCAAAGCCTGTATCAACCACATTGGTGCTACTTCTATTGATCAAGAGTCTTTTAGGGGGTTCAACACAAGATTCCCACTGTTGGGATTTTTCAGCGACATCTTCTAAGAAGGACAACGCATCATCGGCAGTTTTACTAGTGAACTCACCAGCGCACAAAGACTCGACCGTGGCTTTGGTCGAATAATCCAAACCATCATAAAGAATCCCTACTAGTTTCATTTTGTCAAACCCATGGTGAGGACATTGGGATAAGAGATCATTGAATCTCTCTAAAAACCTATAAAGAGATTCTCCCTCTTGTTGTACACTAGCACTAATTTTCTGCCTAACAGCTATAGTTTTATGCTTAGGGTAGAATTTAAAATAGAAGGCATCAATAAGTTCCTTCCATGTCTTTATGGATTCAGATGGTAGGTTATTAAGCCAGGTCTTGGCTTTATCTCTCAGGGAAAAAGGGAACATCCTAAGTTTCAAGACTTCTTCACTAAGGTCTTTAATATTAATTGTTCCACAAATTTCTTCAAAGTCCCTAATGTGAAAGTAAGGGTTTTAATCTTCTTTTCCTAAGAATATAGGGATCATCTGAAGAATACCAGGTTTCAACTCATAACTAGCCGTAGAGGCTGGCAACTTAATGCACGATGGTCGGTTGGTCCTAGTTGGGTACATGTACTCCTTCAAAGTTGTCATTGTTGGCACAGTAAAAATCCTAGGGGTGAATTCCTCACTAAGACTTAAATTCTCAAAATTGAAGTTTCCGAAAACAGGGCTCTCCAAAGAAGAGTCTTCGAGCTCCCCGTCTTCAAAAGAAAAACCTTTAGGCTCGTCACTAATCAAACGGCCAAAAGTGTCTCTTTTCCAAGCACGCTCACTAATGGATTTGAGCGATTTTGGCATACACTAATAAAAAATAAAAATAAAAATCCTAAAGAAGGGAGGTTCTACGCAAACACACAGCAGGCTGACTCCACCAAAACAAACCTAAAAATTTCTAGCAAACAACAAGCATGATGGATCAACTTTGATTGTTTCTAGACCAGCTCCTAATCTTTCGAAAAGGAATTCGTTACAATTTAAGCAGACCTCTCTGGATCGATCCGAATAAAGTGAGTCGAAGAGAAGTAGGGGAAGCTCAGAGGAGCTTTGATACCCCCACCTCTTTGGCAACGCTTCCTTGGGTTACAAGGCGGCTCTAATCGACTCACAGTAATCTTCCTGAACTTCAAAGTATGCTTAAAAGAGTAACCAATATTTTTCGAACGACTTTCCTATTAAGCTCGTTACCCTATAGGTCTCGTTCTAGTCAATATTTTAGGTTTAGGTTCGCGTAGGTTATGTTTTCCTAAGGCGGGAAAGAAGAGAACGGTGATGAAATCCGAACCCTTATCTTATATGGACAGTCCTTGCCCTTTACTAGGAAATTAAAGTCCGTATTCATTCCTCAACATATATTCACCTTAAGGCAGACAGTAAACCCGCTGACAGGGGATTCGCAGGTTTTTCGAAAAACTTACCTCCCGTACCAGACGGGCGAAGAACCGCTGAAGTCGACTCGGGCTACGACTCCTATGTCATGTACGAACCCGAGGGGCCGAGACGATATTGTAATCGTCGTCCTTCCCTGCAAAAAGTTTGTATTTAAAACTACCCTTCCGTAGGGTTTAAAAATAAAATAAAAATGTCCAAGTGTTCAAATGTCCCAAAAATAAAAATAAAATACAAAAATATATTCCTATATACAGTTTCTAAAAATAAAATCTAAAAAATAAAAATCTAAAAACCTAATAAAAAAAAAAATATTCTATGTCCTTTTCCTTTTCTTTTAGCTTTTATCTTTGGCTCCTAATCTCTTAGTCACCAAGGTCTTTGGCTTAAAAAAAAATTCGGTCCAAACTCCAAACCTGTAGCACAAAGAAATATACCCAAAGAAACGTAAAATAGAACAAAGAGAAAATAATAAAAATATATATAAAAAAATAAATCTAAAAACTCTAACTTAAAAACAAGTCCGCGTCGGCGGCGCCAAAAATTGATGTAATTTTAGATAGTGGTAAGAATGAGTTCGTAAGACTTGTGAAAGCAATTGAATTTAGATTTATTTAAACTAAAAGTAGAGAAAATTTTAATCCAAATTTGTTTTTTTTAGAGTGAAAATAACCAAGACACTAGATTCCACTATTACACATGAATAAATGATGATAAAAATTCCAAAACTCTAATTATTTTTAAAATCTCTTTTTCTTAATTCACAAATTATCAAGCATATTCTCAAACATTAATTGTATCCCTTAAGCATAGATTATCTAACCAAAGCATAACCTATCTAATTGAATCACAACTATTTAGGAAAAATTATGCAAATAATTAAAATTCTACAAAGTAGTAATTGAGTGAATTATAAAATACAAATTAGAGAAAAATAGAATGGTTACCAATTATTCATGCATAAATAGCTTCCTCCGTGCCTTGATTACGCGAGAATTAGCTCATCATTATCATGGAAACATGCTCAAAATCCATCTTTATTAATGCTCAAAAATGGTTCACAAATGATGAAATGGGAGAAAAATGAATAAAATCGGGTTCTGTAACACTTATATTTGTTACAGAATCAATTGTTACAGAAAACGATAAAGGAATACCGTCGCTGGAACTGTTGAAGAACGACGGTCTTTAAGGGTCTTATGTTCTTCGTATCTTCTTCACCAGCAGAAAACTGGTTTTTTTTTCTGTAACTTTTTTTTCTTCTCGGTTTTTATACTTTAAACGTCTCCCTATTCTCCCCCTAAACTCTCTATCCTTTCTTTGAGTCTCCTAAAGCCTTTATATAGTCACAGGAGCAAGAATAATATCGTAATAACCCAAAAATCTTCTCGATATCCAACCATTAACTCATGAATATTTTCTTTTATGTTTTAGGTTCTTACGCATCTTTTCGACGTATACACGCTCCAGAACTTCCTTGTTTGACTCCTCCACACTTCTGCAGCAACCAAACTCCATCACAACTCAATCCATGCACGTTCAAACACGTTTTATTCCGAGGTTGAATATTTTCTTCCCGACGAAAATTCATCCCAACTGAACGCATTAGAACACTCATACCACCATTGTTTGGGCATATCACGTTCATCCCAATCAAAATCAATGATTGAATCTCACTAAAACTCCTTCAAAAATCAAACAGAAAATTCTGCAGAAAAATGAATTTTTTCCCGCCAATTTTTTTTTTTCAAACGATGAAGGTGTAGTGCCCTGAATCCAAAATGCGGGTGCCTTTAACAGCTCGGCTGCCTTGGGGGCGCCCTTATCCATTTTTAGGGTGCCTTTAGTAATTTTGGTGGGTGCCTTTAACACTTTTTCTGGGGTGTTTTCAACATTTTTTCGGGGTTCCTTCGGTGTATTTCTGGGGTGCTTCCGGTGCATTTCTGGGGTTCCTTTAGTACTCTATCCTGGGGTGTAAAGCACCACTTTACGAGCCAATTTCGTCGCAAGAGCTCATTTCTCTAAAAATACCTACAAAGACATAAAACACCATAATAAGTACAAAAATGGGTACTAATAATATATACAATAGAGATGAAAATAGACACATAAATGCGTCTATCAATAGTTCACCTAGTTTCCTTAGTATCCATGCGCCTCCAACTTGCAGTAAGTCACGCACATGGAACAATTCCTTTGGTTCGTATTCCAAACAGTAAAGGAACAACAAATCTGTTCGGTAACAACTCTTTTCAAACAAAGTGATATGAGTTTGACAAGGGCTCTTCCGTTTAACCAATAAACTCCTTTGTCGGGTCCTTAGATCAATCTCTCAACAACTACCGAAGTAATTGTTAGATTATGCAATCAATACTATTAATCACAAAGAAGTGTATTGATGCCGATCTACTCAACTAATCAATCTAATCTATCACAAGGATAAACCGATTATAGTTGGATCCCATTCCATACGATAGAAGTATTGTGCACACCAAAGATTATGAAGCCAAAAAGTCTTATTTTCTTCAAATATTCTTTAATCTTCAATCAGCACCTGCACACAATCAACTTGAATCTCTTGTGATAAATCACACACAGAATGGAGTATGTTAACGTTGGATTATCACAAGACATCTTTAGATCTACAAAATGTCTAAAGATCCCTGTCGAAACTTCGATCTAGTTTGAGTGAATCTTATATCAGAAGAGAAGATTCTCAAGCATAAACAAACTAGGTGCAATAAAATTTCAACCACCGTTAGTCAATTAAATCAATCGAAAACTAAAATAAACTTCAATTATCTAGTTTCCCACCAACGGTACTAATAGAGCTTCTCAATCCCAAAGAAGTCTTTAAACTGAACGGCCGTAAGACATTTCGCTTAATTAGGTTACTTTCCCCTCCGAATAGGTGGCTCCACCAGTAACAACACAACTTAGGTAGTTTTGCTGGCTCTGAGGATTAGTTTGCTAGGAATGCAAACTTAAGTATTTATAGACAAGGAAGTTTGGACACCAAGGAATTTCCAAAACCGAATATTCTTAAAGATATGCAATAAACACAAAATCGGTTTTCATAACTCCTGGAAATGCACTGTCCAAATATTGACCGAAATGCCAATAGAAAAATCTATAATAAGTAAATACACATTACTAATTATTATTTTCTAAAGATATGGATTTAATTGCTGCAGATTAAAAAGAATATAAAAACTAAGAAACCTTAATTAAAAGATTCTCAATTTATTTCGATCCTGGGATTCTCCTTTAGCTATTAAGGAATATCTTTGAACAATTAATGATATGAGTTACTGCACATGTTAAAAGTATGTCGACATCTTTACTTTGCAAGTCCTTTTTCATACTTACAATCTTGGAAACGATTTGCCACACTTCCAAACAAGTTTAGAATTGGTTCGTCTGAATTCCAAGAACTATGTGATTGATTATCCTATCAAATCACCAATCACGGGTTTCACGGTTCTACCAAAACAAGTTCGGTTCTACCTCCATGTGAGTACTGTGCATAGTCACACTAGTTACAAAAATTCGGTTGACTAGTTACTAGGATCGGTTCCCCATAACTTATGGTAACTACCTGTATTCGGTTGCACATGTCCATAGGATCGGTTCCCCAAAAACTACAAACTTGTTGCACATGTTCATAGGAACGGTTCCCCCATCTACTAAAAACGTGTTGCACCTCTTACAGGGATCGATTCCCCTCTTGTAAATTTGTTGCACCTCTTACTAGGATCGGTTCCCCAATTGCTAGATAAAAGTTGTTATTTACAAGGCATCGATCATACCATCTTGAGTGATTACTTAAGATCGGTTTCACTAATAAAAGTCATACCAATACATAAGTCAGGCCTTTTGAATAGTTTTACCAAGATACATAAACAAGTTTATGAGTGGTTATACTAAACACACATATTGGTAATTCAAAATAGATTTGCAATGAATAACAATACCAATAAGCCTAGCTATTTCCATTTCGATTCACAAAAGGGAAATATTCTTTCCTATGATGAAATCTTCACTCATACCCATACATAATCACAATAGCATTCATACGATTATGTCGATGTCTTATATACAAAGTTTAATGGTTAAGCAATAAACCTCGTATTGTATTCCTTAATACTATGTCTAACTAGAGTATCATACACAGCTTCGCAGTTATGTTTTCAATATGCACGACTTGAAAGATACGTTAGGGAATTAAATAGTTCAAGTCAAATATTACTAACCTCAAGAGGAAGGATGATGTTGTCGTTGTAGCTCCATACTTCTTCACATTCTTCAAGTCTTCATGTAATACTTGTAAGTCTCATATCCTAATACTTTCAAGATAACCTATATGAAGTTGACTCTAGTATATAATCAAGCGACTCTTTAAATGAGTTTTGATTCACTAAAATATGACAACCAAACTTGACATACCAACGCTTGGTGGGTTCAACCGAGCTATGCTCTAACAATCTCCCCCTTTGTCAATTTTAGTGACAAAACTCTTACATCATATGGATAAACAAATTACAAAAATTCATTATACATATACGCTTGATTCCAAGTTCAACAGCACAAAACCTTCATTAAATTCAATCCTTGAATACCGCTGCTGACATTATAATAACAAAGCTAATACTCCCCTTAAAGGTAAGATAGGTAGATTTTCAATCCGCACATCTTTGTTATTTTCATGTAGTTCCTCATAACTACATATCATATGATATGTGACTCCCTCTTAGTCTATGCTTTCACTCTTTTCGTTAGAATAAACGTTTTGGCACAAATGTCCTTTCCCTTAGTGATACCAACTCACAACAAGTCAATATCACTTGTTTACTCCATATATTTCTCCCTCTTTTTGTCACAAAATGACAAAAAAACGAAAAAATAAAGAACAAACCGAAAGGATCTTACAAATCTCACAAAGAGAACTTGCAAACCTATAAGAGTTGAGCACGAGGGTTTTGCATACCATTTTAGATAACCAATATCAAAACCGAAACTACAAGTAATTTGGTTTTAACATGTTATCTAGGAAACAATTGCCCGAAGCAATTTTACTTAATAATTTAGCAACTCAAAAATCGACTAATCACCTTAGTTCTTTTGCTAAACCGATTGCACAAGTACAATCGCTTGTTCGATAAAACAAAAATAAAGATCAGAATTAACTTTATTTTTCTCATCAGGCTCTAATTATTCTCAATAATAACTTAGACCTTTCACTTTTAAACAAGACAAATACCAGGTTAGTTAACTAGGAATTCTTGTTAAGGCATTCAGTTAGACTTGAATAGCCGAAACCTCCACATTTGATAAGTCTAACTAAGATTCGGAAAACTTAGTTTCTCTTATCCGGAAATCACTTGGACTAAACAAATGATCCCGAAATACTTTTGTTAAGCCATAAACAATCCATACAAACCAAATAAATCAACTTGCATAATCATTTATCTTAACCGGAAGCAATTGAAACAAACATAGACATTATAGCACTGCAATTGCACCAAAATTTTGTAAGCCTAAACAATTGATACCAAACAATAACGAAAGATAACAATAGTTTTTCTTAACCGGAAACAATTGAATCACAATCAAACATCCATACACAAATAATGGAATAAACATCAATTGTACCGAAATTTTGTTTAGCAAAAGTATTATGCAATAAAATCAGGCTTTTCTTAAACAGGAAAACAATTAACTAACCACATCCTCTTCCCCCCTTAAGATATGTCATTAAGCGCAAGTTCATTTAGAACTCTCCCCCATTGAAGTTGTCATCCTCTCGCCAAAACAAAAGAACAACAACAAAGAGCAACCTTTACCAGAGAAAGGTTGAAAACCGGTTTTAACTAATTCGATGCAAAAGTTGAAACCTCAAAACACATATGCTTTTATGCTAAACCAAAAGATTCAACATATTGTGACTTTTTCACATATTGTTTCTACAGGAACCCCTCATGATCCTTTGATAAAGCCTACCAACATGGGCTAGAACTTAATCCCGCTAAATCAAAAAGTCACCCAAACCATAAGGGTTCACATAATTATGAGATCGAATATCAAGGTAATAAAACTGAAATCAAACATCCCATAAACATACATAGCAATAAAATAAAGCATTCAAGCACAGGCTATGTAACCGAAAACTATCACAAGAAAAATAATAAAATAATAATTTTATTCATAATAAGATAGTTTTATTCAAAATAGACTTTACAATTATTGAAAGAAATCAAAAACTGAAGTCTATTTTTCCCTTGATTTAATCCTTCAAGGTTGAAGCCGGATCTGATGATTTCACAGGATTCCAATCATCTTCTATGATTACTAGTCTTGATTCAAAACTAACAACATTGTCATTGACTTCCTTTACCTCCTTTCGCAGATCTTTTTCCTTATTCCTTACTTCACATAGGATTATATCTAGTTTTAATGACAGATTCTTGAGAAGATTGTCATTGAGAGATGAAATCTTTTCATTAGGAATATCTTGATGAAGTTCTGGAGATGAGTCTGAATCACCATCGGAGGATTCGAGACGAAGTTTCTTGTTTGGAAACAGAATGGTCCAGACTTTTCCAGTCTTGCGAGAGTTGCAGCTAGAGGAAGCTATTCTGTCAAGACTCTATAAAATGAAGTAAGAGGTCTTTCCTCTTATAAGTTCAATAACTTTTTCTTAATTTTTTTTTTGAGAATATTATTCAATTAATTTCTTAACCGAAAACCCATTTAGAAATATTTTTATTCAAATATTTATAATTGTATCCTTACTGTGTATTTTGAAAGTACAAGTAAGGATTCATGATAACCGATTAGGTTTTCATATTTCGGTTGTTGAATTTTCTTCCTTTGAAGGTTTCAACATTCATAAAAAATTGAGAAGCACTTGTGTTTGAACTTTTAGGTTCAACTCTCAATCTCGAAGTAAGATCTTGATGTTTGACAATCATATTCACTTTCTTATGAGTGATTTTTGATCTAGACCTAGATCTTGGATTTTTGGGTTTGTAGACTCTTCCCCTTTTAACATCAGGACATTGCCGTTGATAATGCCCCTTTTGTTTGCAGTGAAAACAAACGCCAGAAGTCTTCTGGTTGCAGGATTTGGGTTTCACAAATTTGTTTGACCTTGTATCCTTGCCTTTCGATATATTGATATCGGGTGATGATTTTCTAAAGCAGTTGAGCTCGTCTCTCAGTTTCTAATTTTCAGCTTTTAACTCCCTTATCTCATCTCGACAATGTTTAATCTCGAGAATGAGTTTAGATACTTGAACCTTTTCGGAACATTGAGAGACCTCGATTTTCTCTAATCGCTTATTGAATTTTTCTTTATCATTAAGAAAACTTCGTTTGAGTTGATCAAGCGATGATATCATTCAATTTATGTTAGATTCAAGAACCTGAGTTCTATTATCTTTATATGGAAACGTTCCTTTGAAAATCGAAGGTGTAACCTCTTCTAGTGTATCTATTGTTGAAGATGTTTCAGAGTTAGAGACTTCTGCAATAGTTGCAATATTGTCCACAATATAGTCTTGATTATCCTCGTCGGGGGAATAATCAAGTGTTGCAGTATATGCATTTCTTTTCCGTTGATTATCCTTGGTTGGGCAATCTGGAGAAATATGACCAAATCCTCTACATTTGTAGCATTGAGGAATATTGTCATCATCGTCCCAAGTGTCTTTACTACTATGTGTAGAGGTGTTTTTTCCCTTTGACACAAGAGATTCTATTTTCCGATGTCTCAACAATTTTTTGAGTTGTTGAGTAATAAGAGATAGTTAATGATTTATTTCCGCTTCATCTTCAGCACTTTGATCTTCCTGATCTTTGGAGTTTTCCAGACATTGAGTCGGAATTTTCCTACTAGCATCATAGGCTAGATTGTCCTTTTGTTTAGACAAATACTCCTGATCGAATATCTTTAGTTTTCCAACAAGGGAACTTCTTGATAACATGGAAAGATCATTGGCTTCAATAATTGCATGCTTCTTAGAATCGTATCTTGATGGCAACGGTCTGACAATTTTGCATACTATGTCCTTTTCAGAAATAGTCTTTCCAAGAGAGAAATAAGCATTAATTATCTAAGAGAGTTTGAGGTAAAACTCTTCAAAAGTGTCGTTGTAATCCATTCGAAGGTTTTCCAAGTCGGATAATAGAGTTTGAAGTCTAGCTTCTTTCTATGAAGTGTTTCCTTCGAATACGATCTGAAGATTATCCCAAGCTTCTTTCGAAGTTAGGCATGTTGATACATGATGTTGTAGATCACGACTTATAGCATGTACAATAACATTCAAACCATCTGAATTATGCTTAGCAAAAGCCTTTTCTTCAGTTGAGTAATCTACTAAGCGTTCAAACTCAGTTTCCGAATTTGCTATTTTCGGGCGATCATAACCATCGATGACTAATAGCCATGTATTAAAGTTTCGTGATTGAAGAAAATATCTCATAGCAGATTTACACCATAGATAGTTTGATCCATCAAATCTTGGCGGTACGTTAATAAAAGTCGATTCATGAGAACTCGAATTCATTTCTCATAGGTTGGATCGCACCAAACACAGATTGTTAGATTTTTTAGTGTTTGCCTGCTCTGATACCAATTGAAAAGACGAGGGAACCCAAATATACCTCAATCTACAAAATATCCACATATAAGTCCTTTTCTGAAAGTGATTGTCTATGGACTAAGTCGAGAAAATACAACTAATCGGTTCACACTTCGTGTGATCGTCTATGGATACGAGATCGAGACAATACAATAACGAAGTATGTTTACTTGATAATAGGTTCGGACTTAACCAAACTCTAGGGATTATCTATCAAGTAAAATAGGAATTAACGTTTATGTATTTTACTTCTAATTATAATAAAAAAATTATAATGGCGGAAATAAAAAAGTAAAAGACACAGAAAGATTTTGTTAACGAGGAAACCGCAAATGCAAAAAAACCCCGGGACCTAGTCCAGAATTGAATACTCTCAGAATTAAGCCGCTATACAAAATCAAACCAACTTCGTATAGTTGAGACCAAGCAACTAAACCTATAGTTCACCTAGTTTCCTCAGTATCCATGCGCCTCCAACTTGCAGTAAGTCACGAACTTGGAAGAATTCCTTTGGTTCGTATTCCAAACAGTAAAGGAACAACAAATCTGTTCGGTAACAACTCTTTTCAAATAAAGTGATATGAGTTTGACAAAGGCTCTTCTGTTTAACCAATAAACTCCTTTGTCGGGTCCTTAGATCAATTTCCCAACAACTACCGAAGTAATTGTTAGATTATGCAATCAATACTATTAATCACAAAGAAGTATATTGATGCCGATCTACTCAACTAATCAATCTAATCTATCACAGGGATAAACCGATTATAGTTGGATCCCTTTCCATCCGAAACTAGTATTGTGCACACCAAAGATTATGAATCCAAAAAGTCTTCATTTCTTCAAATCTTCTTTAATCTTCAATCAGTACCTACACACAATAACCTTGAATCTCTTGTGATTAATCACACACAGAACGGAGTCTGTTTACGTTGGATTATCAAAAGACGTCTTTAGATCTACAAACAGTCTAAAGATCCCTGTCGAAACTTCGATCTAGTTTGAGTGAATCTTATATCAGAAGAGAAGATTCTCAAGCATAAACAAACTAGGTGCAATCAAAGTTCAACCACCGTTAGTCAATCAAATCAATCGAAAACTAAAATAAACTGCAATTATCTAGTTTCCCACCAATGGTACTAATAGATCTTCTCAATCCCAAAGAAGTCTTTAAACTGAGCGGCCGTAAGAGATTTCGCCTAATTAGGTTACTTTCCTCTCCGAATAGGTTGCTCCACCAGTAACAACACAACTGAGGTAGTTTTGCTGGCTCTAAGGATTAGTTTGCTAGGAATGCAAACTTAAGTATTTATAGACAAGGAAGGTTGGACACCAAGGAATTTCCAAAACCGAATATTCTCAAAGATATGCAATAAACACAAAATCGATTTTCATAACTCCTGGAAATGCACTGTCCAAATATTGACCAAAATCCCAATAGAAAAATCTATAATCAGTAAATACACATTACTAATTATTATTTTCTAAAGATATGCATTTAATTGCTGAAGATTAAATAGCATATAAAAACTAAGAAACCTTAATTAAAATATTCTTAATTTATTTCGATCCTGGGATTCTCCTTTAGCTATTAAGGAATACCTTTGAACAATTAATGATAAGAGTTACTGCACATGTTAAAAGTATGTCGACATCTTTACTTTGCAAGTCCTTTTTCATACTTACAATCTTGAAAACGATTTGCCACACTTCCAAACAAGTTTAGAATTGGTTCGTCTGAATTCCAAGAACTATGTGATTGATTATCCTATCAAATCACCAATCATGGGTTTCACGATTCTACCAAAACAAGTTCGGTTCTACCTCCATGTGAGTACTATGCATAGTCACACTAGTTACCAAAATTCGTTTGACTAGGTACTAGGATCGGTTCCCCACAACTTATGGTAACTACCTGTATTCGGTTGCACATGTCCATAGGATCGGTTCCCACAAAACTACAAACTTGTTGCACATGTTCATAGGATCGGTTCCCCCATCTACGAAAAAAGTGTTGCACCTCTTACAAGGATCGATTCCCCTCTTGTAAATTTGTTGCACCTCTTACTAGGATCGGTTCCCCAATTGCTAGATAAAAGTTGTTATTTACAAGGCATCGATCATACCATCTTGAGTGATTACTTAAGATCGGTTTCACTAATAAAAGTCATACCAATAGATAAGTCAGGCTTTTGAATAGTTTTACCAAGATACATAAACAAGTTTATGAGCGGTTATACTAAACACACATATTGGTAATTCAAAATAGATTTGCAATGAATAACAATACCAATAATCCTAGCGATTTCCCTTTCGATTCACAAAACAAGTTTATGAACTTACTTCCTTTAAACGAATGTAAAACATTGTTTCTTAGGATGAAATCTTCACTTATACCCATACATAATCACAATAGCATTCATACGGTTATGTCGATGTCTTATATACAAAGTTTAATGGTTAAGCAATAAACCTCGTATTGTATTCCTTAATACTATGTCTAACTAGAGTATCATACACAGCTTCGCAGTTATGTTTTCAATATGCACGACTTGAAAGATACGTTAGGGAATGAAACAGTTCAAGTCAAATATTACTAACCTTAAGTGGAAGGATGATGTCGTTGTTGTAGCTCCATACTTCTTCACATTCTTCAAGTCTTCATGTAATACTTGTAAGTCTCATATCCTAATACTTTCAAGCTAACCTATACGAAGTTGACTCTAGTATATAATCAAGCAACTCTTTAAATGAGTTTTGATTCACTAAAATATGACAACCAAACTTGACATACCAACGCTTGGTGGGTTCAACCGAGCTATGCTCTAACAGGTCCAATCTGGTGATGAAGGTTGAGGCCAACAACCTTGCTAACAAGGGCAGTAGAAACAGACTGAGCGCTTCCCAAAGAAGTAGGCGTAACATTGAAGGAGAAGTTGGCAAGTGAAATCACAACCTTCTTCTTCGGCTGAGAGTCCGAACTGCTGACCCTCACCACAGGAGCAACACCCTTCATAAATGAACCACTCGAGTGGAGCGAAGTAGCAGGAGAAGACGGAAGACTCTTGGACGATATCACCATAGCGCTCGTAACAGCTGAAGCAACAGGCTGTAAATCACCAGGTGCAGAAAAAGAGGGTACCTTCGGCAGCAAAGCAGGAGTTGCAACTTAAGCACCAACTTGGCTCACCAATAAAGAACTACCACCAACTTGAAGATTATCACCTTCAACAGAACCAGCACGAATGGGGATAGGGATATCTTTGGAAAAATCTTCCTTAATATCATCTAAGTGGGGACTAAGGGCGGTATCCTCGACATCCTCCATATGTTCGTCATCTTGCACTTCCGCAGTAGCCTTAGGATCCTCATCGGACTCTTCAACATCCATCACAACCTTCAACTTTCCTTTCTTCTTGGAAGACTATAGAAGAATACATGCGCAGGCTAAGGTTCAAGGGAAAAATACTAAGGAATCTACGAACACAAAGGTACGGCTATAATCCTTACCTCCGCAGGTGTTGCCTTAGCTTCTTCAACCGAATCCTTCCTTTTCCTGGTCCTGGTGGCTACGGGTTTACCAGCAGAACCCGGAGCAATCCCAGCAACAGAACCCGGAGCAGTCCCAGCAGAAGAAGTAGGGGCAGGCTATAAAAGAGATATCAGAATACTGAGCAAAAGCAACAAAACAAAGATGTTGATTGAAAAACTTCTGTAGAAAATGAAAAATACCTCGTGAGAAGTAACAGGGTTGAAAACCCAAGGCTGATATCCATCATACTTAGCAGGCAGAGAGAAAGTTGTACGTGGGACGCTGGGATCTGCGGAAGTAAAACCGTAGGCCCAGGGACCCATCACACGAAGAGGAGTACGAGCCCAGCGATCATCATGATCAAGACGGATGCGGTCAGGCTTTAGAAAGAGAAGCGTAGCAGAGTAAGGGATGACAGTCAGAATAGTCTTGTCAATCTCCTCCAACAGACGAAGGCTATTGCCCTCCCTAATTTGCTTAGAAGTAACATGAATACGGTGGGGGCCAACACTCCAAGGAAGAAGGTTACTTTTCTGGATGGCATCAGCGTAGGTAGCATTGAAGTTGGAAGGGGTATAATCCTCCTTCTTTGACCTCCCAGGAGCAAAAGGTTCATAAGACTTCAAAGTAGTCTTTCCCTTGCTACGATACCAGCACTCACGAAGGGCGCGCCAGAAGTTACCAGTGTACTGCATGACCCCTCGGACCTGAATTTTGTTCACCGGGTCATCCATGGTAGACAAAACATCATAGTAGGAGGGATCCTTCCTACTAAACAAAGGCAGGAACATACTTGCCGCCAACTGGCCAACACTAATCAAGAGGTTGTTCTCATCACAAGGAAAGCTTCGAATCATGGATTTAGTGAGAACGTCAGGACCATCAACAAAAGAGATGTCAAACTTATGCAGACGAAAAGACTTGGAGATCTCAGCCAAAGATAAGTTAGTATATCTATCTTTGTCACGAAGCTGCAACCTTTGGAGTTCAAATTTAGGTGGAGGGGGAGGAAGATCCTCAACAAAAAATTCTTCTACCTCAGCTTCCACGGCTACCTCAGGTCCCTCAGGTATCTACGTATCCTCAGGGGGTGGAGAGGGCGTAGGATCAGGATGATCCATCCGCGGAGGAGGCTCAGTCGACGACCTAGGCCTCGGATCTTTACGCGCAGGCTTCTTCGGAAGTCTCATAATTCCTAGCACCAGCAGGAAGAACAGTTTCTCAACAATGACGGATTGGGGCAAAAGTAATAGTACTTTTGGCATGGGTTTAACAAAACCAACCAAAAGAAATGACTTCATCCTCCCAAAAATAAAAATGGAGTATGATTGATCACCACATTCAAAAAAATTGCAGACAAGAAACAATCATGATACATTCATGGTGAAAACGCGAAACAAAAGCAAACCCAAGTTCTCATACAACATGAAGATATAGAAAAGAATCGAAATTATCACATGCAAATACAACAACAACTTAAAATAGCCAAAGGAAGAGCAACATAACCAAACATGGGAAATATGGAAAGCTACATCAAAATCAAAGGACGAGTATGTGCTAACCTGAATGATGAAGAACGAGCAAGAGCTTTGGAAGACAAAGAGCAAATCGGCAGTTGACAGAAAAGGAGACGAAAAAACTTTGAGAAAGGGATAGAGAGCGACAGTTCGAAAGGAGAAGAGGAAGTTAATGAAATTCCTTCTTTTATTCTCCTCTTATAGGCGGCTAGAGAATCCAAAAATTTGGATGTCCCAAAATTCAAGGGGAAGTTATGGCATGAAAGGACACATGGGGACCACCCAACCGGTACATGCAAAAATGGCGGCGTTACGGAAGTTTTTTCTTCCAATCCTACCAAACGGTAGAATATGAAAGAAAAGGGGCAAACTGTGAATATCAATATTCTGCGAAGCACATGTCATGGTCTCAGTGGTCGCGTACAGGATAACTGTGTAGCCCTCGCTACACAGAGAAATCTGAGTAGCAGAAGACGCCTTCGCAGATCTACTTTATTTTATCCCAATAAGGGATACCTCGACGGCTAAGATGGAAAAGTAGAACCTAGTCTATAGAGAGGCAGCTGGCAAAGGGACAGAGGTAGATGACATATCCAATCAGCATTAAATGCGCAAATCTCTTATCCACATGCTTAACCAAAGCACGTGGAGAGAGATAAGGTGGCAGAGTTTGACTGGCGAAGGCTAGCGGTAAACGAAGGTACAATTTGTACTTAGGCTGGGAAGTTCCCGAAGGAACGTGGGTCAGCTGAGGTGGCAGAGTCCGACTGGAGAAAGCATGCGGTGAACGAAGGTACCATTTATACGGAAGGTATATCAGAGAACGATGGATCCAAAGACAACAAAGATATACCTAGAGCAGAAGGGGCTATAAATACCGAGCTTTACCAACAAACCAAGGGCATTCAATATCTAGGAGAAGAAGATCTAGTCTTAAGCTTATACCTCTTTAATGTTTAGAACTTAAGTATTTACTTCAACTTGAGTTCTCTCTATTACTTTGGGAATCATTTAAGATCTTTGTAACCACCACAACTTAAGACAAACAATCACTCATTATCCCGTGGACGTAGACAAATGTCGAAACACGTAATCTTTTGTGTCTCATGATAACTTAGCACCACTTACATTCTATTTGTTTTCTTCGTTATTATTGTGATCTCAAACACCTTTTATTACTTAGCATCATTAGTTCAACAGAGATATCAATACTTCTTAGTACTAGATTCTCTGAGATGTATACATTACGTAGACTATGGGAAAATTAGTAGTCATAGGGGCAGTAGAAACAGATTGAGCACTCCCCAATGAGGTAGGCGCAGCATTGAAGGAGAAGCTGCCAAGTGAAATCACAACCTTCTTTTTCGGCTGGGAATCTGAACTACTGACCCTTACCACTGGGGTAGTACCCTTCGCAAAAGAACCACTCGAATGATGCGAAGTAGTTGGAGAAGACAAAGGACCCTTGGAAGACAACACCATGGCGTTGGTGGTAACTGGAGCGATAGGCTGCGTACTACAAGGAGTCGAAGGCATAGGAACCTTCGACAGGTGAACAGGGATCACAACAACCTGAGTCATCGCTTGACTCACCAACGAAGCCCCCCAGCAACATGAAGGTTATCACCTTCAACATAACCAACACGAACAAGGCTAGGGTTTAATTTCGTAAAGTCTTCCTCAATATCATCCAGATGAGGGCTGAGGGCAGTATCCTCGACATCCTCTATGTCCTCCATATCCTCAAGTTCCTCTTCAACAACCTTCGGGTCTTCATCAGATGCTTCCACGTCAATCACAGCTTTTAGCATGCCTTTCTTCTTGGAAGACTGTAAAAGAACTCATGCGAAACCTAAGGATCAGGGCAAAATACCTAAGCACCTACGTATACGAAAGTAGGGTTATAATCCTTACCTCCCTAGGTGTGGACTTGGCATCTTCAATCGAAGCCTTCCTTTTCCTCGTACGAGTAGCAATAGAGTTACCAACAGAACCGGGTGCAGTCCCAGTAGAAGTAGAAGGGGCAGGCTGCAAAGAGAAACATTAAATTTTTTAGCAAAAAGCTCAGCATAATGAAGATAGAAGAACGGATACATCTACTCAAAAGTTACCTCATCAGGAACAGAATGGTTGAAAACCCAAGGCTGGTACCCATCATACTTAGAAGGCAATGACGAAGCAGGACGAGGAACATTGGGATCTGCGGTAGTAAACCCGTGAGCCCAAGGACCTCTCACACGAAGAGGGGTGCGTCCCCAATGCTTATCATGATAAAGACGAATACGATCAGACTGAGGCAGGAAAAGCTTAGCAGAGTAAGGGATAGTGGTCAGCCCCGTCTTATCAATCTCCTCCAACAAATGAAGGATATTGCCCTCTCTGATCTGCTTAGCAGTAACATGAATACGACGCGGACCAACACACCAAGGAGGAAGATTTCTCTTTTGAATGGCATCAGCATACGTGGCGTTGAAGTTGGCAGGAGTAAAATCCTCCTGCTTACACCTCCTAGGAGCAAAAGGATCGTAAGAGTAGTCTTACCCTTGCTGTGGTACCAACACTCATGAAGGGCACGCCAGAAATTACCAGTATACTACATCACCCCCCCCCTCCCCCCCCCGCACCTGAGTCTTGTTCGCAGGATCATCCCTAGTAGACAAGACATCATAGTAGAAGGGATCCTTCCTGCTATAAAGAGGAAGAGACATGCCTGCGGATAACTGACCAAAGCTAATCAACAAGTTGTTCTCATCATTAGGAAAGCTTCTGATCAAAGACTCGGTGAGGATGTCAGGACCATCAACAAAGAAAATCTTGAACTTCTGCAGACGGAAATGCTTGGAGATCTCAGTAAGGGACCAGCTGGAGTAGCTATCTTTGTCATGAATCTGTATCCTATGCAACTCATAGTAGGGCGGAGGTGGAGGAAGATTTTCGGAAGCAACCTCCTCTACCTCAGGTTCCTCAACGACATCAGGTATCTCAGTAACCTCAGGATGCGGAGAAGGCGTAGCGTCAGGATGATCCATGCGTGGAGGTGGCTCAGTAGCAGATCTGGACCTGGAATCTTTGCGCGTAGGTTTCTTCGGAAGCCTCATAGTTCCTAACACCAACATGAAGTACAGTTCATCAAAAATGGCAGCAGAAATTTGCAGATGATTCAAAAAATCTATTGGGGCAAAAACAAGCAAACTTTGGGCATCAAAAGGAAACAAACAAAGAATCATCTAACGAGTTCTAACAGAGCGAAGGAGATTAATCGAGCCTCAAGATCAAACTTGCTGACAAAATTAACATGATGAAAATCATAAGTTAAAACATGAATGAAGAGCAACCCATGTTCTCAAATGACAAGAAAAAGGAGGAAAAGAACGAAGTTCATACATGCAAGCATTACAACAACTTTAATGGCAATCAAGGGAAATCGAGCCAAGCATGGAGATTATTCGAGCAAGAATGAAAGAGTACTCACCTATTGACGAAGACCGGATAAAGACAAGGACGAGAGCTTTTGGGAATCGATGGGAAGACCAATAGTTTAAAATGGAGAAGAAGAAGTTCTTTGTGAAAGGGACAGAGATGGAGAGCGACAGTGGGAGAAGAAAAGGGAAGCTAATGAATATCCTTCCTTAAATTCCTTCTTATAAGCGGCTGAAGAATCCAAAAATCTAGTTGTCCCGAAATTCAAGGGGCAGTTATTGCATGAAAGGACACATGGGGACCACCCAATCCGTGCGTGCAGAAGTGGCGGCGTTATGGAAGGTTTTTCTTCCAATCCTACTGATTGGTATAATATGAACGAAAATGGGTAAACTGTGAATACCAACATTCTCGTGGGCACATGCCACATATCTGGTGGTCGTGTGCAAGTTAACGAAATAGCCCTAGCGATACACAAGTATCTGAGAAGCAGCAGATCCCTTCCTGATCTGCTTTATCTCATTTTGAGGAAGGATACCTCGACGGCTTAGATGATAAAGTAGATCCTAGCATAGGGAGGTGGCAGCTGTTAAAGGGACAGAGGTAGCTGACATATCTAATCAGCATGTAATGTCGCGAGCCCTTATCTACATGTTTAGTCAAAGCGCGTGAAAGAAAGTGAGATGGCATTGTCTGATGGCGAAGGCATGCAGTGACAAGAGTCACAGGAATGGGCGACAGAAATAAACTAGAGAGTAGAGACTACTAATCATTATTGCTATTTTAGTTCAAGTTGTCGCCCATGTTCAAAGTGTCTACAAAAGTTCCACCTTTATTTTTGCAACGTAAATACTTTAGTCTAACAACTATCTAATCTTCACGTCAGTCGACCAAATTTCTTAAATACAGAAGTCCGAACTCCCCAATAGATTGTTTGCAGTTTCATTGTATACGTGGCTATAAGTTGTTGAAATTGAATTATTGTCCCTCCTTATGATGGACCTTCACAAATATCCCTAAGCCTTTTTACAAATATCTCTGATGGCATAATTGAATTTTTTTGTAAAAACCTAATATCCCTAATTCCTTATTTAGCCTTTCTATCTCGTTCTTCTTCACTTCTCATGACAGAGAATAAAAATCGTATCGCCTCCCACCACCATCCTCTCCCAACGACAGCCACCCCCACCATCTTCAATCGTCGCCACCACCATTCAACCATCACCAGTTCCACCATCACCTTATATACTTCCATTAAATCCACCACCACAACCTAAACAGTCAATTTAGATTTAACAAGTGATTGAAGATGGTGGCGGTGGATATAGTTTTTGATATGGGTTTTGAGTGTGCTGTTGTAGATGATATTGGAAAAGAAGATGATGAAGTTTGGTGGTGTTTACAAAATATTTGAACAAGAAATCAAGGAAGAGTTTTGCTGCTACAGATTGGGAAGAAATTGATGGTGGTTTGAGATCGATTAGGTTTTAACAGGAAGAGGTTTATGAAATTAAAGGATGGGTTTTGGTTCATTTCAAGATTCGGAAGGAATTGATTTCATTTGTGGAAGTTAGGGTTTCAAATGATTATGGATTTGAAGTGGTTTTGTTGTTTGAAGATTCAAATGGATTTGATTGTAGCTGTTGGAGGTGATGAAGTCGCAAGACCAGTTGCTGCTTCCATGATGAATGTGATGTGAAATTTAGGTCTTGTTGTGGTGATTGAATGGGAGTTTTGATGGTCTGCTGTTAATGAATTTGATTGGAAATGGTGACTTGAGAATTGGTTGAGCCATGGACAAGGAAATGGCTGAGCTACAGATAAGAGTGTTGTTGGTGATGAACACCGGAGATGTGTGTTGGAAGTGAGAAGTAAATGGATAGACTTCGGTTTTTATGGATCAACTACGGTTGTTGATCCTATTTATCGGATCAACTCTTGTTGTTGACCCAATTTTTTATGGGATCAACTACTGTTGTTGATCTATCTATGGGATCAACTCCTGTTGTTGACCCAATTTTTTATGGGATCAACTATTGTTGTTGATCCTTTCAACTCCTATTGTTGACAATATTTCCTTGGATAGGTATAATCATGCTTGTAGTTTAAATCATGTAAATATCTTCCAATGTTGAACTTTTGGTGCAATGGTAGCATGACTGACTCCATGTCAGATGATGCGTGTTCAACTCACGCCAAGTTCACTCCATTTACATGGATCAACTTCTACTATTGATCCTTTTTTTTGGATCAACTACCGTTGTTGATCCCCTAAATTGGATCAACTTCTACTATTGGTTCTATTTTTATTTGGATCAACCACTGTTTTTGATACAAAAATATCTGAACCAGTAGTGGTAGCGGCGGTGGCGGATTAGTGGTGGTGGCGGCGATGGACTAGTGGTGGTGAAGGAGTGGTGGTGGAATATTAGTGGTGGTGGCGGTTGGTAGGTGGTGGTGGAATGGTAGTTGAATGATAGTGATGGTGGTGGTGGTGGTGAAGTGGTAGAGGAAGAAATTTGTTCCATTTTGAAATAAAGAAAATATTATATGGGTGAGAGTATTAAGGTAATCTAATTTTAAATGGATAAGGTTATTAAAAAGTATGGACATAATTATTGTTGTATAAGGATATATTTATTGGGTGTCAAAAGTAGGGACATATAAATAATGTACCCTATAAGTTGGGATGATCCACGACCACATGATGACATGAAAATATGAGGTTTAGATTATACCCCAACTATCTAGCTCATATAGCTTCACTTCTCTCTTTTAGATTCTTCCTTTGGACGACTCCTTACAAACTTAAAAATGTCAAGTACTAGAAATAAATGGACTAAACCAATGGATTTGGAATTAGGATATGAGGTTTCGCTACACCCCGAATTGGTATCGTCCCCCAACTACATGTTTCATGAGTTGCCAAAAACATTGCTAGAGGAACAAAGTTTTAATAGGAAGGGAGAGTAGTTACACTGATAATTATGTTAAGGAGAACAATGGAGAATTCGAGTATGAAAGTAAAGAAGAAAGGTGAAGTTTTGATTTTCATATATTGCTTTTCAATTACAAGGTGGGCGAAAATTGTGATATTTTTACCAAATGCTCCGTTGTTCCTTCAGAAACTCCCTCCACAAGAACAGCTGTAACCCTGTGCTCCGTGCCAAACAGCCCCTAGTTTCGCAGCTCCTTGTGGTAATTGCTCTCAAGTGCATGCCATCTTTTTATTGCCTGTACAACCTCTAAGAATTAGTCCAAAATCTTAAGAGGCTTGCTCGTACCATAGTGTTTGCTAATAAACTGCCACAACACCATAGTAATGGGAAAAATATATGTTTCTAGAAATCAAATGGCTAAAGGATGGCATGAACCGCGCTTATTTTGTGAAAAGGTAGTCAAGAAAGTCAGTTTCATCATTAGCATCATTAAGGAAAGATATACTTATTTTGAGGCTGTAATGTTTGAAAAGCAAAAGAAATCAGAATTTAGAAACATGGCTGAGGTAGTGACTGTAAGATTCCTATGATTGGTGTAGGATTATACCACCAAATTATATCATCTTTAACTATTATAGTTTCCTCTAATGGGATAGTCGATAATAATATTGATGAGGTAACACAAAAACAATATCAAATATTTTGTTAAACAAAAATAATTCTACATCCATTGGTAATTAATTAAGTTGAATATGAAATTTTTTTACAAGCGGTTGCATGAAAATATAATATGTTATCAAAGTAAATATCAAAATTTTCAATATTCAAATATGAGTATTTCTAGTTGCATCAAAGTTAGAGATAGCTGAAATTCAAAGGATAACTATATACATAACAAACATGGAACAAATGACAAGTTGCAGTGTAAATACTTTACAGTACCAGTTTGGCATAAAGCAATACGACGGGTACACCAACTCCCAAACTTGTAGCAATCAGCGAAAAAGCAGTAGGAGGAGTACACTTTATCTTCTCAAGCTCTTCGATTTCTCGTTAAATCTTCTTAACCTGTTGAAGGTAAGCGGAACGTGATCCTACCTGGAAACAACAGTTAAAATCAACCCTTGTCTCTCATCTAGTTGGAAATCTATTCGAAAAGGATGAGAAACAAAGAACGAGTGAAAATACCTCCGCAGCATTGCTAGTATAATTTTTGGTAGAGAAAACCCTAGCTCTAGCAGCGGAAAACATCCTAGAGAAAAGTCGAGATTTAGCTGCCATATCTGCAATGAAAAACAAACAAACCAAAATTAATTTATGAAGGAAGTCGGGAACAACCATGAACCATAACATAACCCTAAATTGTCTTGTAGAGAGAAAGATCACCTGAGGTTAGTGACTGAAGATTCCTAGAACAAGTTTTTCTTCTTCTGAATGAAAATCACCAAGATCCTGAGTTAATATACAAGTAATTATAAAAAAAAAATTTTTTTGCTAGGACAAAGAGAACAGAACTTACATCCACGTTGCGACCAAAATTTAGAGAGGGCTTCACAATTCACAAACTCCACCGCAGGGCTTTGGGAGACGGGCCTAATTATGGAAGATTTCAAAGGATCATCTTTGGAATTCATTAAGAAACGGGAAAGTATGACTAGGGGTGTAAATAATACCCGAGAATACTCGGCCTGCCTGTACCAGAAGTAGCCCAAAGCCTGTTATGGCCCGTCGTGGGCCGCCTGGCCTAGCCTGGATTAATTTATTGGGCGGGCTCGAGCTTTGCAATTAATTATGATGCCCGTCCTGATACCCGGTCTGGTGCCCGTCCTGAAAGCTTTCTATATGCCATCAATCATTTAGTATCCTCTTAAAAAGACTTAAAAATTACCATTTTATAATTATCAATTGTGTATCTAAAAAAATAAAATATATAGTTGTTTTTACTTATAATTAATCTTTTCAAAACATTAATGATAATATATTTTCTTATTTAGAAATTTATTGTACTCTAATTAATTATTTATTATAGGCTAAAATAAGAAGTTTGTCATTGTAATTTAAATATAAAATAATACTATCACTTATGATATGCAATGTTTGAAAGATTATGATATTGTATTAAAAATAAATAAATTTAATACCATCCATTTGAAAATTTAAACTTAAAAAAAAATATATATTAAAATAGTGGCCTGTCCGGCCCGATCTGGCCTGTCTGTATAAAAAGCGGGCTTTGGGCGGACTTTGGGTAACAAATTATCTACTTTTACCCGGCCTGCCCGGTCTGAATTTTTTTACGAGCTCGCAAATATTAAGCCTGGCCTGCCCGGCCTGTCTTAGTTTTTAGGCTGGGTGGCCTGGCCTGCCCGGATTTACACCCCTAAGTACGACTGCAGTGTCGTCTGCACTTGTTATTTGGAATGCCCTATACACTGGTCAGTCCACGGTCTTGTATCTAGCTATAGCTAGCGTAGATCCTGCTAGCCTGTTTTGGTAGACACACCATATATGTTTCAGTGCAGTTGTGTTGATTTCTTATAATTCTTAGCTAATTGTTTCTTGTTGCTGCTATGTTAACGTAATTGTTGTGTTCGTTGCGGTTGTAATATAATCTGGTTGGTGTAATCTCTTTTCATTTTGATCATGGTGTTTTAATGGTTTGGCCATTCAGGATTTATTTGTCTAGCTAAATTGGGGCCCACCCCACTTAATTTGTCCCTACTACTAGATGATAAAAAATGTCATTAGAAATAACTTTCACACCACCCCTTATCCAACAATTACTTAAGTACCTAATTTACTCTTGTTTAATTAGCACTAGTTAATTGTATTAGGTGTTAATTATGTTTTAGATGTGAGATCAACTAATGTTAAAAAGTTCTTCAAAACATCAAACCACATAAATTTTCCGATTTTTTATCGTAAACAGTACCTAGAATCGGTTTACGTTAATGCACTTGTAAACCGATTCTGGGTTGATGTTCCAAAATTAACAGAGGACTTCAACAATCGGTTGACGTTGGCATATGTATAATCCGATTGACCGAATCGGGATTTTATGTGACATATATAAAACGATTGTTGTCTTTCATAAGAATTTTTTTTTCATTCATTTTATTATTGTAGGATGCATTTAGCACATGCATCAAGCCTTTAAACCCCTAGGCGACCCTAGTGGACGAGTTATAGTCTCGTGAGGGTTTACATAGAGATCTACCCACAAAACCTACACAAAAACTTCTAAAACCATCAATCTTGGTAGGAGGAATTCAAGTCCGATCCACCCTCCATGAAGTCCGGGGCATACTCCGGGATTTTGGATACCATGAAGTGATAGTTTGCATCAAATGCGAATGCTTCCCCCTTTTCCTCCAAGTAGCGCGCTTTCACGACTTCATGCTACAAAAACACAAACACAAACTTACTTTGTTAGTGGTGTTTAATAGGAAGATCAAACAACTTGGATTACGTAAAATAAACCACAAAAATACTTACAAATTGTTCAATGGAGTAGCTAAAGTGGCTAGCGTTCAAAATCCGGTTTTGGATAGCTAAAAAAGCAAGTATCGCATTTTCGATGACTAGGTGCCTATCATGCACTTGTTGAACACTTCTTCCATTAGGATTCCCAAACTCTTTCCTATATTTGTTGTGTACCCTAACCCAAAAGGTTACGGCATCCACCCTTACGGAGGACCGATTTCTAACTCGAGTTTCCACGTACCATGCTTTGGTGATGAATAGATCTTCATTTGAATCAAATGAAGCCATTGTGGAGGTATGAAATGAGTAGTTGTGGAGTATATGGAGTGAGACGGAATATAATGAGCAATTTTGGGGCAAATGGGTCCAAGGATGAGGTCTCTATATATAGAGAAAGTCCATAACTGCTATTTTTTTTTTTGGAAAAATTGAAATAATTTGAAATAATCGGTCTTCTCGAAGGTTTGTAAAATCCGATTGTTTTTTTGTGCCACCAGGAATCGGTCTTTCTTGTGACCAACATAAACCGATTACAAACATGTAAAAGATTTGAATTTTCACAGACACTAATCGGATTATTTAGATGCATATGTTATCCGATTGCGGCTTGAAAAACATATAGGAAAAACATGATTTCTAAGGCATGAAGAATCGGATTATATTTACCCCACACATAAACTGATTTTCTGATGGACCTCAACAATCGGATTATGTGGACATATCGAGTAGACCGATTGTGGGCATGTGTTTTGGTAACAGAATTGTTGAGCATGCATAAACTTGTTTGATACACATAATTATAATTAAAACTTGAAATGCATTAAGTTCAACACCATGATCATCCAAAATATAAACCTTAACCATCTGAAGTCTAAAGTTGTAAAACCCAAAAACTTAAACAACCAAGTCTTAATAAACTTAAACAATCAAGTCTTAAAATCTTAAACAACAAAGTCTTAAAAACTTAAACTAAAATCATGGAGCACCAGCATCAGGAGCAGCAACACCAGGAGCATTTTAAACAGCAGTATCAGCAGGAGCAACAACACCAGCATCAGCAGCAGCACCAACATCAAGAGCAGCATCTTCTGCTTCTGCCATGGCTTGAAATTGAGCCATTTCTTCCCACAAACCTTCCATAAATCCATAGCGATCCCTCTCAGCTGAAATCATGTTTCTCCTCATCCTAGTGAACCTCATGACCTCATGAAGCTCCTCCAGTGCAAGCTTGTCAATCAATGCGAGGGCTTGTTCAAGACGGGTCTCACCCCCATAAGCAAACTTATAGAGGCTTCTTTCTGGCACTTGTTGTAGTTCCCTAAGAATATCCTCCAAGGTGAGCTCTCGAGTGTAAAACGCTAGGTGTCCGAAGTCCATATCTGCATAAAAAAAACAGAAATCAAGTTAACAATCGGTACATAACTAAACATATGTAATCTGATTCTCAACAACAAAACACACAGGAATGTCAAACATAAACAATCGGTTTATGTGATACATATATAAAAACCGATTGTGGAAAGAAATCTGAAGAGACAATCTTAATCGGTAAATTAACAAGCACATAAAACCCGATTATGGGATCGCATAGTTAAAAAAAAATCTACCCAGAATCAGATTATTATAAAGCACTTATAAACCGATTCTGGTGATGTCTTTTCATATTGCATTTCTAAATCTAGAATCGGTTGAAGTTAAACATCATATAAACCGATTACTCTGCATGCTCTTCATGGCCGAAGAACAAAACCCAGAATCGGTTTATTCGATATGTCAACATATACCGATTCTGGGTGTAATCAGAGATTTTGATGGACGAAAATCGAAGATTTAAACATGTAAATCAATGTATAAATGCGAATCATAGAATGGGTTGATGGAGATTTACCTTTTTCTTGGTTGGATCGAAGATCTTCGAGAAGAGGATGGAAAAAAAAATTGATTAGGGTTTTGAGAATTTGGAAAGATTATGATGAAAATAGAAAGTTTTTTAGGTTTATGTTTTTTATGTTTTTTGATTTACTGAAAATGGAAAGATTGGTATTTATATGAGATTGTTTTAGGAATTAATGTGGGGGTAAGGGAAATTTGATAGGCCCAAATTAAGTGGAGTACCCCAATCTAGCCAGGATTTTTTGGTTACTTCGTGTCGTATCTTCATAGGCACTTGCTGAACATAATTCTAGGAATTCTTTAAAGGTTTTTGGTGCTTTTGTTACGGGAAGAAGAAAAATATGAAAAGGACAATTATTTTGCAAATAAGTATGTGGATTTTTAATTTTTTTTGCTAAAACATAGAATTTTATTACCAAAAGGTGAAACAAAAGATTATAAAACTAGCCAGAGCGTAGATCTAGATTAATATCCAAAAATAACAAAAAGAATGCAGTGAATAAACCGTACACAAAAGAATTTTCTCAAGGAAATCTGAAATAAGTATGTGAATAATTCATTTGTTAATTAATAAAGACAAATTTAACCGACTCAAATAAATAAATAAAATCGAGCATGGTTTTTGGCTCTCCCTATAGCAACAATCTTTTCCAATACAAATGCATCCGTGACAAATATAAACTAGAGACAACCAAGCCTATTTCGATACAAGCTTGCCAATTTTCCTTTACCCAGAAAACTACTAATCATTATTGTTATGTTTGTTCCAGTTGTAAAACATCTTCGAAGTAGTTACAAAGTTGCACCTGTATTTTTGCAAGAAACCTATTATAGGGGCTTCACATTCCAATAGAGGGGCTTCACTAATAAGACAAAAACGGGTCATCAGTTAGTAATTTCAAAAACCCCTTATCTAAATATTTTTTATAATGGCTAAACAACCCTCATTTTAATTAGTGTTAATTATTAGTATTAGATTAGCTAATCTATCTATTAGATTACTGATTTTGATTTATTGTTAGACATAGAAAATTAGAGTTGGTGTTTTGGGTTTTGGGGAAGAGAATTAGAAGGAATAAAGATTATTATTATTATTTATTTATTTTTTTGTAGCAAACCTAGATTTTGATCAACTCAACTAAAAACGATTGATTTCGATGAGAAATTTCAGGTAAGTGAATCCTTTTATGTCCTTTTATGACATTAGAAAACCAAATATATTAAATCACGTAAAAAGGCTGAATTTTTAAGCTTACAAACCAGTTTACGGTTGAGTTTTTATCTTCGTAACTAAACGTAAATAAGATTTATGGTTAGGTTAAGATGAACTCCAAACCGTAACTTTTTTTAAGGAATCCAATTTCAAAAACAAAAATTACGGCTGAGTATTAAAAAAAGAAAACCAACTGTAAGTTTACGGACCGGTTAGGTTAGTACTTTACAAACCGTAAATATTTATCTTCGTTCTTTATCTTTCCCTCATCTTCCTCTGACCGAATTTTAGTCTTCCTCCAAATCTAGCAGGTATAAAGATATATTACTAGTAATTTTGGAAGATAAAAAGAAGAGTTTACATTTTGAGAAATTACTTAATACCGTGTTTAGTTTTTGGTGTAAAGAATATTTAAGATTTTGGTGAAACGGAAAACCGTGTTTCCTGTAAAATCTAACAAATCCCCTTGTTTGTGTAGCCTGGACTAATTTTTTTCCTTATTTATTTACACAAACTAACAAATTGTTAGATTCTTTTTTATCCTGTAAATCTTAATTAATCCTGTAAAATCTTAATTAATCCTCTATTTATTCCTACACATATTGACAAACTATACTAATAATGCTTAGGTATTTTTTTTATCGGTAGTTAAAAAAAAAAATGTAGCAAAATATCCATTGGTTTATTTTTATTATTCAGGATTTTTTACGGTGAGCTGTTATTAGAGTCGGACCAACCGTAAATCGTTGGATTTTTTTACGATTAGCTATGTATAACAATGGAAACCCAACCGTAACAACTATTTATTTATTTTACGGTTAGGAATTTTTAGTTTCCTAACCGTAACAGCTACAAATAACAAGTTTACGGTTAGGAATTTGTAGTTTCCTAACCGTAATAGCTACAAATAACAAGTTTACGGTTAGAAAATTTAGAATACCTAACCGTAAACGGTTTACAAACCTAATTTTTTCTACTGATTTCAATTGATTTAGCCATTTCAAACGTAATTGGTTTGTTAATTCCCATCAATTCTGTCAATTTGTTTCTTCCACATCTATAATAGAGATTTCAAACAATGATAATAAGCTTTCCGAATCGACGATGATGAAAACATTTGAATTGAAAAAAGGGTAAAGGATTTACAGTTAATGAAGGAGAGGAAATTTACAGGAAGTAGGGGAGAAAATTTTTGAGCTAAAATTGGGTTTTGATTTTAGTTTTTAGGTTTTTATTTTAATTGGAGGGGTAACTTAGACATATGCTATTCCATCAAAACACCCCATAACCTATTTTTTAATTATTAGGAATCTATGTGAAGCCCCTCTATTGAAATGTGAAACCCTAATAATAATAGGTTTGTTTTACAACGTAAACAATGTCTTGTCTAACAGCCGATCTCCCCGTCAGTCGAGCAAATTTCTTAAATACAAAAGTCCCAATTCCCCAACAAATCGTTTTTAAATATTTTGTTTGTATACGTGGCTCAACACATGGATATTCAATGCAGCCAAAAAGTTAAGGTCCCTAGAAGATATGCCTCTGACCACATGATAATATGAGATTATGAAGCTGCCACGCTGATATGGCTTCTTCCTCTGGACGGTCTGTGCGCACAATCCTTTTTCCTCCTTCTAGATGTTTTTTTCTTCATGGCCTATAATTTTTTTTTGTGATGTCAAATCTATGACCAAAGATAACCACAGATGAGACTCACTGTTTAGAGATCAGGTTCGGTTACATCCCAAATTGGTATTGTCCCCCAACTACATGTTTCATGATTCGCCAAAAACATTGCCACTAGTAGTAATTTCCTGGTTGACCGACGGCCACCGACCTAGCATTTCCCAACGCGGTAAACTAAGCTGACAGTCACCATAAAGACTGCTTAGCTTGATGTTGATCTCAGCCTCCCCATGCCAAGCGGCCCAAGCCGTTACATATAGGACAGTAACGTCTATAAAGAGAGCACAAAAGCGTGAAAAAAAAAGGTTTCAATTGAGAAGCTAAGTATTTGTATTATCACAACCACAACACTAATCTATTTATTTATTTTTCTCGTTAGCTTAATTATTCAGAGATGATTGAGTATATCTTGGGAGGAATCTTTGCATTTTTGGTGGGTTTTGCCCTATTTTACAGTTCTAGTTCTCAAAAGAATGATATCAAGAAGAACAAAGTAGTAACGGTAATGGAAAATGAATGCATTGATAATTCTGTTGGTGAGAAGAATGGAGAATTCAAGTCTAAGAGTAAAGAAGAAACTGATGTTATAATTGTGGGTGCTGGTGTTGCTGGTGCTGCTCTTGCTTATACTCTTGGAAAGGTGAAGTTTTGATTTTTGATTTTCATATATTGCTTTTCAACCGATTCTTATTGTGACCCATTATTGAGCACAATAAAAGAAATGGAATTTTGAGTTCATGGGTTGTTGTTGTTTCCCATTCTGCAACAAGATTCCACTTTTCATTGAATTTCCAATTGCTTGGAATTTTTTGCTCAATTTTTGTAGCAAATTCTAGTAGAAATGGTTTGAAGAAAGTATTTTTTGGTGCTTCTTTGATTCAATCACTGATTTCCTATTTTTTTATTTACTTTTGAAGATGAGAATCACATTTGTTTACCTCATCAGCTGAGGTTTGTAATTGATAATCTAGAGAATTTTCAGTTGCCAAACTTATGTGGTGTGTTTCGTTGCAGGATGGACGCAGGGTGCATGTGATAGAGAGAGATCTAACGGAACCTGATAGAATTGTTGGGGAATTACTACAACCCGGAGGGTTCTTGAAATTAGTTGAGCTGGGTCTTGGAGGTAATGCAACAAGATTTGTTGTTTACCATACCTTTTGATTCAGTGTTTTGTTAATTTTGAAATTTCGATTTGGCATGTATCATTAAGTGGGCCTGTCTTGCAGATTGTGTGGAGGAAATTGATGCTCAACGAGTCTTTGGATATGCTCTTTTTAAAGATGGAAAAAATACAAAAGTCTCATATCCTTTAGAAGAGTTTCAATCGGATGTGGCTGGAAGAAGCTTTCACAATGGACGTTTCATTCAACGTATGCGAGAAAAAGCTGCAACACTTCCCAAGTACTACACTCAAACTTTTCCCTTTTTTTTCTCAAAGTTGGCATCTCTATAACTTTGATGCGTTTGCGCGCGATTCTTAGACGAATTAAACAAATAGCTTTCAATTGAGTTTGAGTTGTGCTGAATGAGTAGTATTTGCAGCTTTTGGGAATGGGCCAATCTTGAATGTGATAATTTTACTCAACTTCATCTAGGCACTGCAAGTTTGGTAGTTTATAATCTTACTCTTACCTAACTTTTGATAGTGGCATCAATTCCTGGTACACATTCCATCCATTGATATTGCTTTCTTTAGATGTATATCACAAATGTAGTTCGCCATTTTGTAAGGATGTGCCCCATTTATGACTAGGATTTTGCATATGATTTCTTTTTAGTATCGTTCTCTGGTGAGTTCTATTTTATTGATCGTCCAATTCCTCATTGTTTCAATTATTCTATTCAGTGTTCGGTTGGAACAAGGAACTGTTACTTCCTTGCTTGAAGAGAATGGAACCGTTAAAGGAGTAACTTACAAGACCAAGAACGGGGAAGAACTGAAAGCTTATGCACCTCTTACAGTTGTCTGTGACGGGTGCTTTTCAAATTTGCGCCGATCTCTCTGCACCCCTAAGGTTAAGATTTTATCCAATTAGGGTCGAAACTAGAGCCTCGTTGGTGTGATGCTTACTTCTATAAGAAAACTAGACTTGATTTCAATTTTTGTTGGAACATAAAACACTCATTTATTAAAACATTCACCATACTATTGTATTACACGTTGCATACAAACACAAACTTACTGTACTCGATCCATTCTCTTCAGGTGGATGTGCCATCTTGTTTTGTTGGATTGATTTTGGAGAACTGTGAGCTTCCATACCCAAACCATGGACATGTTGTTTTGGCTGATCCTTCACCAATCTTGTTCTATCAAATCAGTAGTTATGAAGTGCGTTGCTTGGTTGATGTACCCGGACAAAAAGTACCATCTCTTTCTAATGGTGATATGGCCAACTATTTGAAAATGGTGGTGGCACCCCAGGTATGTATTTCTCTTTGTTAGTATCTCAATTGGTAAAACTTCAACGTTCATTGTTTTTGTGGTTCCTATTTTCTGAACTCATAATTGTGGAAACACGTTATGTTTCAGATCCCAGCGCAACTGCATGATTCATTCATAGCAGCAATAGATAAGGGGAACATAAGAACAATGCCTAACAGAAGCATGCCAGCTCTTCCACATCCAACTCCTGGTGCCATATTAATGGGGGATGCATTCAATATGCGCCATCCCTTAACTGGGGGCGGAATGACTGTGGCTTTATCTGATATTGTTCTTCTACGTAATCTGCTCAAACCTCTGCTAGACCTTAATGATGCCTCTTCTCTATGCAGATATCTTGAATCCTTTTACACTTTACGCAAGGTAAATCTGTTTGCAAATCATATTGCACATCCATTTTTCAGTACGTGCTAATCTTTCAAAAGCATTGTCCATACATACAAATAATTCTAATTTCATGTGGTTTTTTTTGTGCAGCCTGTGGCATCAACTATAAATACTTTGGCAGGTGCATTATACAAGGTCTTTTGTGTGTCACCTGATGAAGCCAGAACTGAAATGCGTGAAGCCTGTTTTGACTATTTAAGCCTTGGAGGAGTTTTCTCATCAGGACCAGTGGCATTACTCTCTGGTCTCAATCCACGTCCATTGAGTTTGGTTTGCCATTTCTTTGCAGTAGCAATTTATGGTGTTGGCCGTCTATTACTCCCATTCCCTTCTCCCAAACGTTTGTGGATTGGAGCTAGATTAATATCGGTGAGCATTTAGCTTTCAGCATGATTTACTAGACTAGTTAATTCTTAGCATTCTTTGGTTCTGATTTAAAAAATTACACTATTCTTTTTCCAATTGGCAGAGTGCATCCGGTATTATTTTTCCAATTATAAAGGCAGAAGGATTTAGACAGATGTTCTTTCCGGCAACTGTGTCAGCGTATTATAGAGCTCCTCCAGTTAAGTGAAAACTGGTGAAAATATGGGGTAGTTCAAGCCCTTCAAAGGAAAAATTAATCTAAAATTCAATTGTTCAGGTTCTTGTACCACTTTATTGAAATGAAATGAAACGAAACGAAACAGAAATAAACATGGTGTGAGTCTGCAATATTATCGAAACAGTATGTTAGGACATTATTATTGATCAATTCTTAAACGAAACCATACCCTCTCCAGTGTAACTATTGTATAATATTATTACCCCATCATGAATCTGCTTTACTTAAGTTTTGAGAAAAAGGTTTGCCGAAACGTCTTAAAGAAAATGACTTTGTATGGGATTTAGATTCCAACCTATTGAGGCAATTTTATCTCACAAAGTATACGACTAATCATGTCCAACAATCACCTCGAACATGACTAATTCAAGTTCGGTTTTTCAAAATTTTCAACATTATTAAAAAGCTTTTTTCAAATACAGAAAAGCATTCAATAGATCAAAATCTATGTAATTGAATATAACATGTTACGAATATCTAAACAAAAGGAATTCACCATCTTATTCTATTTAAGAATAACAATCAAAACTTAGTTCAGTTATCATATTTTCACCAATTTTCTTCTGAGAAAATTGGTCAAATGCCCGTAAACCTTCAAAGTCAGGTTATAATGGACGAGTAAAATCTCGTCCGGGTCAAATGGACATGAAGTAAATTAATTTGAAATTGACCATAATACCCTGGTTCCTCTATTTTTTATATCTTCTCGTTTCTCCATCATCTCCAAAACCCATCAACACTTACACCACCTCTACCATCGTCGACATCTTATGTTCTCCACCATTTCGATCTCATCTTTCTCGACATGATTAGATACAATCACTACCGTCACCATCATCAACTATAACAATACATCAATCACCCCCACCATCACCGACAATAACAACCACCACCACCATCTATAACAACTAATCAACACCACCATCTTCCTCCACCACCACAAACACTGACAACATCATCAACATTAACACCACCACCACCATCTAGAGTTTTTATTTCCTTCAAAAACCCTAATTAAAACAGAAATTTCTCAAATTCATTGAAACTAAGAAAATTAGGGTTTTGTCTTCCATCAATTTTACAACATGAGCAATCGTAAGTATCTTAATCTTAATTCTTTTCTTGAAACTCGTATTATCTTATTTTAGGCCTGATATTTATGAGATGAATAGATGATTTTACGAGATGAATGATTTTTTTTTTACTGGTATCATCCTGTGTTAGACCCAAAACATACGAGATGAATGGAATTTTAGTCTATGATTTTTTCTTGTGTAAACATGGATGAAACCAGTACCATATTGGTTTAAGTTTGGTTGTTAAAGTATTACTACCTCCGTTTATTGAAAAGTGTTACTTTCACTTTTTCAATTTGGCCAAATTGAAATTAGGCCAAATTGAAAAAGTGAAAGTAATACTTTTCAATAAACGGAGGGAGTATGAAACTCGTATCATCCTGTTTTGGATGAAACTCATATCATCCTATTTTAGATTTGGATGTTTTTGATTTCGTCCATGTTTAAACTAGAAACTGGTTTCATCCTTTGTTGAATTAGTTTTCATCCATGTTTAAACTAGTATGAAACTGGTTTCATCCTATTCTAGATTCAGTGAAATTTGTTTTCATCCATGTTTAAACTAGTTTCATCCTATTTCGGATTAAGTTAAATCTGAATGAACTACGATTTATGTTGTTGGATGTATCCAGGTACATCTTATGTTGTTTCCTGAAATTGAAATAAAAATAAAAATAGCAACACCGGATGTATCCGGTGGCATCCTGTGTTATTGTTTGATTTACCCGAGTGCATCCTTTGTTGACATTAAACTGATGTTAGGAATGTTTGTCTTTGCTATTTTCTAACCTTTGAAATATTATTTACTGAATTCATTATTCATGTGTTGCATCTGGTATTCATTATTTATATCCTATTCTTATTATTGAATTAGGGCATCAACTGAATTATTAGTTTTCCTAATCTGAACATATAACACAAATATCCATTACAAATTTTCGGATACCTTTTGTGTAGTATGCTACATGTCAGCAGCATGCTCAGTGACAGGCCCAATTTTTTGAACTAACGTGCTCACAAATAACACTTTCTTTTCTCTGTTTATGTTTCCAGGTTGCCCATCGAACTTCACTGCATATCCATTTTTACCTTCAGGAGAATGTATCAGAGATCCAACAGTGAGCATAAACCTATGGGTCAATTTTCATACAACACCATAGTGTAAAAATTGTTTGACAACAATACTCCAAGCCTTAGATTTAAATGCCAGCATGACAAACTCTATCTTGCTAACTCAACAACAATGGAAAAATTGTTCATCCGATAGTTCTTTATTCGAGAGACAGCAATCAGTTTCAATCACCACTTGCGGTTTTGATAAACTCTTTAATGGAAGTGGTGATTGTTCAAGTCTTTCTTACTCAATCAGTTTAATACCTTATTCAATAACATTTGCAAGGATTGTGCAAAAGCCATTGCAGATACAAGAGATGAACTAATGGACCTAACTGATGTAAATGATAAAAAGAATGTTTCTGCGAAAGAGATTTGTGTGTTCTTAATGGTCTTTAATTGTCTTGATTGAGATTGGGATTGGGTTTGTAAATGCCATGGATTAATTAGCTTTACAACTTACAAAACAGTGGTTTCAAATCTCTCGGGAAATATAATCCAATTGGATTTGTGATGACGTACGTGGCAATTTCAATGTGAAATTGTTCTAAACATCCACGTGCCTTTGTTTGTTGCCTGTTCAATTTACATTTTCTGACAACAACTATGTGTTTCTTATTTTTGAGACTATGACGTTGGAACTAGACTCGATGAGAAAAGCAGAGTATAACAACAGATCAAGGTTGGAAGAACTAGTAAAGAATGATGTAGATGAAAATGGAGTGGGAGAATGACAATGGGCATTTAAGTCTATTTTGTAATCATTAATTTTGTTACGAAACAAAATCTTGGGTGAAATACCCGATCAAGGTTTTAGGGCAAATTGACCAATTTTTTCCTTCTAAAGCCCCAAGTTAACCGGTTCGCAGATCAAAATTCAATGATACCAGAACATTAATTGAATACATTGAAAATAAATAAAAAATAAGAAGTAAACAATGGAAGTGTAAGGAAGATTTGCTTTGAGAAACTTTATGTTCCATTCATAAATCTTGGAATTACATGGTGGTAAGTAACAAACCATTTAGCCACTCTACCATCTCTAAATAACAATGTTGCAACTTTTAATAAAAGAGATAAATTTAAACTTCCAATACTTCGACATTCCCGTATCCACCTGAATAGACAGGCTTGGCTAAATAAGCCTTCTTACTACGATTGCGAAAAATACCACGACCATAAGTAGATGAAACAATATCAACAAATAGCGGAAACTGTGACAAGCCGAACAAGACAACCGGGATAGCGGCTAAGATAGACACAGGGATGAAAACCCAAGAAGCTTGTTGGCGAAGAACAATTACGAGGGTTGCTGCAAAAGTCGCCATCATGGTTGCTATTGAGATAAAGAGTGTAAGGAGACCAAGTATCAGCTTCATAGGTAAAGATGTCAGGAAATCACGTTCGGCGTAACGTGCTGTTAATAAGGAGAAAAACATCAAGACAGATGTGCATGCAGCAAAAAGCGAAATTGCATCTGAAATAATAAAGATCTTGAAAGCCGTTGTGCTTGCGGTCAATGGAAGGCCTGTATTTCGATCACTTCCCCCAGGTAGTGTAAATGCTGCTGCGAACATCACTGTTGCAATAAGGGTCGTGACTAGCATACATGCTTGTGTTGTGTCTTTCATCCATTTTTTCCCCTTATCGGCTAAATCCTTATGATGGAGCGAGAATAAAGCTCCAGGTGTAAGGTTATCCCTGTTCTTCATCTCTTTGAATCTCGGTAGAACCACTCTCTCGACCTCCTGTATATGAATCATGAATGGATAAAGTAAACTCAAAATATTTAAATTTTAAAATATCCACATATATATGTATGTGTTTAAGAAATCAATCATTTGTTTGTCATTGTGTATTCATAGAAAATGAAATTTAATGTAATCAAAATTTGGTTTACCTGCAACCATTGTAACTCCCTTTGCATTTGCAGTGCTGGACCTTGGAATTTGTTTAGTTGTGGCAATGGATCCTAAAATCCAGCACAATGTAAGGCGTTGTTTCCAAAGTTGTCTAAAAGAGTCATACCGTGGTTTCTTTGACCCATTTCACACAAGTATTGAAAGATGTTTTCTTGGCAAAACATTATTGCAATTTGGAATAAACCTCTTCCATATTCATCTCTGTGTTGTTCCAGATATGGATTGGTGTCAATAAGGTTTTCAAATATCTCTATAATTCCATGAATAGTCGATAGATAAATTGCATCAAATACTAGTTTCGCCTTGAGTTGAAAAGGATTCAAGTTTGGAAGCCGGGAACAAAGTTTCCCGAGTATTTCCAGGCTTTGAATATGCTTCGCCTTATTATCGAGCGGTTGTTTCCCACCTCGAATTGTCACATACAACGTATGTATTTATAACCCTACCTAATGTTTTGAGATCTTTATACACTGATCTCTTCGATAATGTACGAAGTAAAATATTAAAGTAGAAGATAGTTGATGATAAGCCTTTTGAGAGATACCTAATGCTTTGAGAGCTTTCAATGTTGTTCCATGTATCTTATTTCCTGCTGCAATGAAAACCAAACAACAGGGGGGAAAATCACGATTTGAGAGATGATATTTTAATCATATGCGCATCGCGCATTTGAGGTTACACTTTATAAAGGGAGAATCCCCTCAAATTTTTATTCTCACACTATCTCACAATTTGGGCGTCATTTTTGTGAATAAAAACTGAACAATTACGGATTTGAAGTTAATATGTTGGGGATAATGTTCCTCTTATACAAAACGATATGTTCTTATTAAAGATGAGTGTGTTCCGAAACGTATAACACCACAATCTACTACTTTGAAAATAAGACGTTGAAAATCAACGGATTTTTAACCAATGAAATTAAAATTGGTAGACGGTGGTGTTATATGTTTCAGAATACTTTTATTTTCTGTAAGTATGTAAATATCTCCAAAATATTAATTGCGAACCTGATATCATTTGATTTTTATTCACAAAATAGGCGTCTAAAGTGTGAGATAGTATGAAAAAAAAAGTATAAACGGATCCGTTCTCCAATTTATATAGTATTTTTTTTTTTTTTTAATTTTGGATCTATCGAAGCCATCATTAACACCATATCCACAAGGTTTTAAAATTGCCCAATCCTCTATTTATGGCCAGGTCAAATAATCGATCGCCAAAACTCCGTTGATTATTAAATGGTTAATTAACAAAAAAAAAACAACAGACAGACAGACTCGTACACCACAGTGGACCCTACCATCCGGACTTACGCCTAAAATTGTGAGAGTCGATTTCTTTTGGTGCCGAGATAGAACTACTAAAAAAGAAATCAGTGATCTTTAGCTATAATTAAAGCCATGAAATCATGCGGAAAATTTAAACTAACACGAACAATACGCATTCATAATATCTTTTCTTCTTCTATCATCATTACCTTGATTATTATCAGTTAAAGCTAATTATTTTAGGAGTTACCTTCGTTGTCTTAAGTGATTTCCCCGTTATTAGAGCAACTTTTACATTCCAATTAAAGCGGTTTTTATCTGCACTTAAATAGTGTTTCTTTGTAATAGTTATTCGTGTTTGGTTATATGGATACACGTATATCGGCGATTTAGCACGGCTAGATCAAGTTCTTCTTTATCATAAAAATAAATCTAGGGTTTCCGAGTTATTGGCTGCATATGAAGAATTTTTGGGAAAATCATTCCTCTGTCGTAGGAGCATCTGCTTTTCAAGAAGAAAATCTATCAAAATGATCGAACTATAATTTCGAGTACCATTTCTTATCCAATCGCAAAGTACTTAACGAAGCAGAAACGTATAATTTGGATCAAAATCCAAATTATACGCTTCTGCTACGTCAAGTGGCTTCAGAGCCACGATTGAGATTCTCTATTGAGTGTTTTGGCTTTGTTAGAGCACTGCTCGGTCGAACTCGCAAGAGTTGCTATCTCAAGCTTGTTGTCAAGTTTAGTTGCCAAACTATAAGTCTTGATTTCTAGTCTACTTATAGATAAGTCTCGGATTAGGATAGTAAGTGTAGTTGAGCATTAGACTTTAGGGCGTTCATCGATTGAAGACGAAGAACTACTAAGGGGAGCTTGTGGAACTTCATCAACAAAAGGTATGTGAAGACTTGAACTCATCTATCACTCAAAAGTCTATCTACTCTATCTCCTATTTGAGACAAAAGTCGTATCGCTATATAGACTTCGATTATACACATTTGATATTTCGACCTGAGTTTAACTCGCTTACATATTTCTCGAAATATGTGTTGGTAAGCTTTCACTTTAACCAAGTTCATCTTATATTCTTGACGAAAGTCAAAAGATGAAAATCGCCTAGTAACATCTTACATGATTTGTATGAGACAGTCATTTGATGTAGACTCGGAATGTTTTGTATTGATCATTCGATCACTTGAAAATTGCTTTGAAGCTAATAGTGTGTGTGAGACAGCTATTGTCGTCTTCTAAGAATGTTTTAATGATTGAGATGGGAGTTTAGAACTATGAACCATGATTGGATATAACACAATATGCGTACTTGTATGCTAACTGTTGCAAGTTATTCCAAGTCCGGGAACCATAGTATGCATACCCGTATGCGTACTGGTTGGTTTAATGAAAGTCCGGGAACTTAGTATGCATACCCGTATGCGTACTGGCATAAAGTTCATGTCCGGAAATTTCAACTGAGTTTGGAAGGTATGCGTACCCGTTCGCATACTGGCCAACCAAAACTTAGTCCGGCCACTTAGGTATGCGTACCCGTTTGTATAATTGAGTAGGTTATGTTCTAAAATCGGTTTGTTCATGAACTAATACATTTATATAATAATGAATGCAATCTTTTGCAAACCGTGGCTATAATGTTCATGAACTGATTCGAGTGAATCAAAATCGATTTTGCTTCAATTGTTTCTTGTATACTTCTATGAGAATATAAACAATTGAACAACTCTAGAACTAGTTTCATTTGAGTCAATTGAACTAGTTATGGTTAAGATGAATAAGTTTGATATGAAAGTGTTCATATGGCTAACTTCGGTTAACTATTGTTGAGCCAACAAGGTGTACACGTTGAGGTACGGTTACCCATATCTAAATGAAGTCACTTTTCATTTGTGTGTAATAAGCTAAGTTCGATCTAACGATTGAAAGATATTAGCTTGAGTCTAATCAGGTTTTCATCTAACGGTGAATATTGAATGCTTTTTTACCAAGGTAACATTGATTGCAAACCCTGATTTGAAGACTATATAAGGGAGAACTATAACAACTGGGAAACCTAATCCCCACACCTCCTGTGTGATACTAGTTTCCACTAGAGTCGATTCTCCTTTAACCTTAGGTTTTTTTCCAAAACCCTATAGGTTAGCGACTTGAAGACTTCATTGGGATTGTAAAGCCAGACCCAACTAATTTCTCTGTAGTTGCGTTTTCTGATTTTGCTGTTTTCTATCGTGATTGAGTATTATCTTCTCTAAGATTTGCTCAAGATTTAATCTCCGATAGGCAAGATAAAAATTAGTCACAAACATCTTCGTCTCATCGTTTGTGATTCCACAATATCTTGTTTCTCTACCATACGATTAAGATTATTATGAGATGATTGATATTACTAGGCTGTTCTTCGGGAATATGAGTCTGGTGTATCAATTGGTTCTTGTTTACCTTGATTTATCAAAAGACGGAACAAAACTTCTAGGTATATCTGTGGGAGACAGATTTATTTGTTCAATAGACTTTTCTGTGTGAGACAGATTGGTTTATCAAGTCTTCGACTTTGGGTCTTAGCAACTCTTAGTTGTGGGTGAGATCAGCTAAGGGAATCAAGTGCACAGAGTCCTGTTGGGATTCAAAGGCGTAAGGAACGCGACTGTACCTTGATCAGTATGAGATTGGTTAGGGCTCTACTACATTCCAGTCCGAAGTTAACTTGGAGTAGGCTAGTGTCTGTAGCGGCTTAATACAATGTGGTGTTCAAATCTGGACAAGGTCCCTGGGTTTTTCTGCTTTTGCGGTTTCCTCGTTAACAAAATTTCAGGTGTCTGTGTTATTTCTTTTCCGCATTATATTTTCTATATAATTGAAATATCACAGGTTGTGCGTAAGTTCAATCAATTAGATAATCCAACCTTTGGTTGTTGATATAAATTGATTGACACTTGAATATTGGTCTTTGGTACCATTCAAGTTGTTTCTTATAATAATCAAGCTCACGGATTTCTATCTGTTTGATTTGCTGATTACATTAAGAAACAGAGATATAACTCTTGGATATATTTTTTGATTGATCTCGCTTTATTAGTTGGTGCTCTCAGAATTATATTGAAGTTAGTCCATACAGATTACCTAAACGAAATATTGGGTGTGGTTGTTAGACCCCCGCTTTTCAATTGGTATCAGAGCAGGCAAACACTTTTAAGACCTTATAAGTATGTGTTTGTAGTGATCTGACTCTATGGAAAGAAGTGTTATCTCAGTAAATGTACCACCAGTTTTCGATGGCTCAAATTACTTATGGTGGAAAATTGTTATGCGTGCCTTTCTTCAAGCGCGTGATTTTCAATCATGGGTTTATGTTGTTAATGGCTATGATCCTCCAATGGTTATCGTAGGTGTTTCTATTGCAAAGGATATTGGTAGATATGAACCTAACGAGATTCTCGCTGCCAAGAAAAATTCTGACGGTTTAAATTCTATCATTCATGCCATTACCCGAGATCTTCAGCACTATGTGACTACGTGCACTCGGTCTAAAGATGCGTGGGATATCTTAGAAACTGTATTCGAAGGGAATACCTCTGAAAAGGAAGCTAGGCTTCAAAACCTAAATTATGATTGGCAAAACCTTCGTATGGTTGATGAAGATTCATTTGATGAGTTTAATCACAAAGTGTCTGAAATTGTTAATGCATCTTTTGCGTTGTGTAAGACTATTCCTTAAAAAGGACATTGTGATGAAAATTCTCAAATCGTTGCCAGCCAGATACGGTTCTAAGAAACATGCCATCGTTAAAGGAAATAACCTTAATACTTAATACAGAAATACGCTGGCTGGGAAGTTAAAGATCTTTGATCATGAGCATACATCCAAACCTGGGAAGAATATTGCTTTCAAAGCACAAAAGAACACTAAATTACTTGATAAAAGTAAAAGTGTTGGCAACTCTGAAGTTGATCCTATTGAGACTGATTCATCAGATGAAGATATTGACAACTCAGTTTCACTGATCACTAGACAGTTTAGATATCTTCTGTTGAAGAGAAGTAAACGGTTCATCAGATATAAACCCAAGTCATCAGTCAAACCTCACGACCGTGCCCCTCCTAAAAACAGAGACAGTCGACACTGATGATGAGGATATGCATAGTGTTTCAAGTGTAAAGGTTTTAGTCAATTTGCTAATGAGTGTCCAAATCGTAAGAAATACACTGGGAACAAAGGTCTTGCTGCAACTCTTGATAAGATGTCTGATCACTATGATTCGGATGAAGATGAAAGCCAAGTGTTGCACTCCTTAGTGAAAATATTGATTTTGATAATTGTAGCAATACGTACATCAATCTTGATATTCTCCCTTGAGAAACTTGTCAACCACTATGGAGGATAAAATGGATTTTTCCTTGTCTACTGAAAATCCTATTTCACATGTTTCAGATACCTCATTTTGTTTAGCAGCATGCACAGCTATGGTGTCTGAACCGTCCTCCACATTGAAATGTTCTTATTGTACTTTTACGGGTCATGAACTCTCTATGTGTTACAAGTATAAACATAAAGTAAGATATGTCAACAAACTTCAACGGAGAGAAAATCGATTAGCAAACAAGCTCAAACTTGTTCAGAAATCGTCTGAGGTATGTAAACTCATCTCTTCTCCGAAGAAGTTAATTTCCAAAGAAAATATTAGACCACTAGAGAAAAAAATACGGTCTAAACAGTCTGTGAAACAGGGTTCTAAGAATTCCATTCAAGAAGATTATGGATGACAGATTATTGTTCACTCCAGCACAACTTAATTGTGTTGTTGGTGTATCTTGTCTCAAGTGCTTGGTTCAAAAGAGACAAGAGATTGCACTCTTCAGGCTTTAGGAAAATTTAAAAAAATTGTTTTTTTTTTCTTTTTGGTTTCGTTTTTTCGCCTATTTGGAATTTTTCTATCTTTTCATATCTAATTGATATTGAAAGGGCTTTCCCTGTTTGATCAATAAAAGAGGGTTAAAATCGAAAATTCTGCCTTCTTTAGGGTTGAGAATTGTGCATACATGAATCTTCTTTTGTATAAAGGTTTCGTAACCCTACATTCCTTTTTCCTTCTCTGAAAAACTCTTTTTGTCACAAGATTGCTTGTTGAGCCTGATTTGTGAATTCCTCTCACAATCACATCTCCAAGCATTATGTCTTCTGATAGAAAAGATGTTAATATGATTGTTAAGCCATCAATCATGAAGGAAAAAGATAAATCTCTTGTACCTTCAACTTTGAAAAGAAAAAGGAGGAATGTGAGAAAACCAAGGGTTGTTCCTTCAAATCTTCGGAAGTTTTCTCGTGTTCTTGAAGAGTTGAAGGAAACAAGAAAGGAGATACAACAAATAAAGGCTATTGTTTTTAGGACTCTTGAAATTCAGAAGGCCCTGGTTCGGCATAAGTCAAGAAGGTTTGTTGGAATTGACTCCTTTCTTCATGAACCTTATGTTCCAATGGCTGTTGACGACAAGGAGTTCAGGGACGATAAAGAATTTTTCAAAGGTCTTAATGTCTAGGAAACTTCTTATGAGAATTTATTCTTGTGTTTAAAGAAGGATAACTAGAGTTTGGAATAACAATTATTGTGAGTACACATAGCTATTGCCAACGATTTTCATCTTGCAATGTTTTTAGATTTATATATTTTAATTCAAAAGTTTATTTGGAAGATGATTTTGCAGTATTAATCTTTATTAGTTTCATATATTGCAAAAATTGTTGTGGGATATGAGTGTTTGCATCCGTGAACTATGATTGTCCCATATATGTCAAAAGTTAAGCCTATTATGTCATTATGCAAATATTGATGGAAGATAGGATGAACTTTTGATTGCAAAGATTAAGTCTATTATATGTCTCTATGCAAATATTGATGAAAAATAGAATGAATCTTTGAATGTTCCGCAGTATTGATCTTTCCCTGATCCACTTCTATGTGAAAGTATTGTGCGGCTCCGTAAGTTTTCTTATGTTCAGCATTTCCGGTTAAATTAATCATGGGTTCTCTTGTGGTTAATTTAATTGAGTTTTCTGGATACAAATTCATGTTTCATGTAATTTGTTAATGTCCAAAGAAATCATTCTTTTCTTGCAAAAGTAAGGTCGCCCTTGTTGTTCTTTCGGGAATGACATTATATGGGGGAGAGTTCTTATTTGATGAATACACTAAGTTTCGACTATGTGAAATCTTCGAAACAAAGTTGATATGTTTTCTTTTAGTCATGAAGAATCTCTATGAGAATTTCATTATGATCCCACTAGTTTTCGTACCTTTGGCAATTTATATTAACAAAAAGGGGGAGAATTAATGTGTAGTTCACAATACAAATACATATGGTTTACGGATCATTATGTAAGGGGGAGTGGTTTTCATGTGAGATGAAGTATTGACTAAGGGGGAGTGATACATATCACTATAGTATTGTTGTCAAAGTTGTGATACAATTGGACTTTGATGTTGTGTAATAATACACTATGACACTGTATAACAATGATTGAGAGCTACTGTTTTATCATTGTTATAGCTACAGATCTTCAAAAACTATGATGCTGAGTTGAACACGTTCAGAATCACTTGAGTACTTGGAAGTGACGAAGATTTCGAGTAATGTTGAAGAACCAAGGAAATCAAGCATTTGGATGAGAAGCTACAAAGTTTATTTATTTTATAATTCATATGTATTGATAGTTTTGTCACTAAAATTGACAAAGGGGGAGATTGTTAGAGCACTGCTCGGTCGAACTCGCAAGCGTTGCTATCTCAAGCTTGTTGTCAAGTTTAGTTTCCAAAACTATAAGTCTTGATTTCTAGTCTACTTATAGCTAAGTCTCGGATTAGGATAGTAAGTGTAGTTGAGCATTAGACTTCACGGCGTTCATCGATTGAAGACGAAGAATTACTAAGGGGATCTTGTGGAACTTCATCAACAAAAGGTATGTGAATACTTGAACTCATCTGTCACTCAAAAGTCTATCTACTCTATATCATATTTGAGACAAAAGTCGTATAGCTATATAGACTTTGATTATACACATTTGATATTTTGAGCTGAGTTTAACTCGCTTACATATTTCTCGAAATATGAGTTGGTAAGCTTTTGCTTTAACCAAGTTCATCTTATATTCTTGACGAAAGTCAAAAGATGATCATGTGAAAATCGCCTGGTAACATCTTACATGATTTGTGTGAGACAGTCATTTGATGTAGACTCGGAATGTTTCGTATTGATCATTCGATCACTTGAAAATTTCTTTGAAGCTAATAGTTTGTGTGAGACAGCTATTGTCGTCTTCTAAAAATGTTTCAATGATTGAAATGTGAGTTTAGAACTATTAACCATGATTGGATATAGCACAATATGCGTACTTGTATGCTAACTGTTGCAAGTTATTCCAAGTCCGGGAACCATAGTATGCATACCCATATGCGTACTGGTTGGTTTAATGAAAGTCCGGGAACTTAGTATGCATACCTGTAAAGTTCTTGTCCAGAAATTTCAACTGAGTTTGGAAGGTATGCGTACCCGTTTGCATATTGGCGAACCCAAACTTAGTCCGGCCACTTAGGTATGCGTACCCGTTTGCATACTTGAGTAGGTTATGTTCTAAAATCGGTTTGTTCATGAACTAATACATTTATATAATAATGAATGCAATCTTTTGCAAACCGTGGCTATAATGTTCATGAATTTATTCGAGTGAATCAAAATCGATTTTGCTTCAATTGTGTCTTGTATACTTCTATGACAATATAAAAAATTGAACAACTCTAGAACTAGTTTCATTTGAGTCATTTGAACTAGTTATGGTTAAGATGAATAAGGTTGATATGAAAGTGTTCATATGGCTAACTTCGGTTAACTATTATTGGGCCAACAAGGTGTACACGTTTAGGTACGGTTACCCATATCTAAATGAAGTCAGTTTTCATTTGTGTGTAACAAGCTAAGTTCGATCTAACGGTTGAAAGATATTAGCTTGAGTCTAATAAGGTTTTCATCTAACGGTTAATATTGAATGCTTTGTTACCAAGGTAACATTGATTGCAAACCCTGATTTGAAGACTAAAGAAGGGAGAACTCTAGCAACTGGGAAACCTAATCTCCACACCTCCTGTGTGATACTAGTTTCCACTAGAGTCGATTCTTCTTTAACCTTAGGTTTTTTTCCAAAACCCTGTAGGTTAACGACTTGAAGACTTCATTGAGATTGTGAAGCCAGACCCAACTAATTTCTCTGTAGTTTCGTGTTCTGATCTTTCTGTTTTCTATCGTGATTGAGTACTATCTTATCTAAGATTTGCTCGAGATTTAATCTCCGATAGGCAAGATAAAAAGTAGTCACAAACAACTTCGTCTCATCGTTTGTGATTCCACAATATCTTGTTTCGCTACCATACGATTGAGATTATTGTGAGGTGATTTATATTACTAGGCTATTCTTCGGGAATATGAGTCTGGTGTATCAATTGGTTCCGGTTCACCTTGATCAGTGTGAGATTGTTTAGGGGTCAACTACAATCCAGTCTGAAGTTAACTTGGAGTAGGCTAGTTTCTGTAGCGGCTTAATAAGTGTGGTGTTCAAATCAACGTCATGCAAAGTTCAAAAGAACGAATGTAATTAGCGATTCAACCAAGAGAGTAAGAAAGAAAATTGTTGATGCCTAATCATGAGCCAACTATCCCAAGGCTTCTTTCTGAGAAGTTAAAGTTCGATAATTGGAAAATATGAACATAAATTATTGAATAGATATACAATCACCCAAATTTGGTTTCTCTAGCTTTGAATAAAGGAAGAACCTGAAAATGGAGATTGTTCTCTAATAACTTATAATTTCTACCCAATTGCTTGGAAAGTATAAGGCTATGACTATGAGGTGCATCTAGCTGAATCTCTAGAATTAGATGATTCCGACCTACCTAGTGAACAAAAATTGGATCAAATAAGAGAAACTCATTCTTCTGCAAATTTTTTAAATACCAAGTTAAAATCTCCGAAAATTCTAAGTTAACTTCTTATTTGTACCAATACTTGGAACCTATTCGGTATTTTAGAATATGTTTTGAAAAGTGGTGTTTCAAATATGAATTGATAAATCCACGATGCTCATCCTTCCTTTCTTTAAACAAATTCGTCCTCGAATTCCCATATTCTTAATTGGTGCTTGAACTTGTTTCTCATTTGAAGACAACCCTACCTTATACTTTCCGCTGTAATTACCCTAGAATTTTTGTATTTGATACATAATTAGTTATAGGCAAGCCTGGTTCAAGGTTTTAAGTTTTATTTCTATTCACCAGAATTTTTGGCTCGGCTAATTGATTTAAGTAGAAAAGGATTAGATTAATAAAATCGTCATGTGAACAATAATATAGGTCGTTAGATTTGACACATGCAGTGGTCGACGAAATTAGTCGATCCATAAACTGAAATATGGTTACATGATGTGTTATGCATCCTTTGTGGTGGTTTGCATAATAGCTATGCATTCAATTTTCGAGAATTACGCCTAAAGTGAAAGTATCACTTTTCTTGAAACGAAGGGAGTACATCGTTTTATTAGTTGCAACGGAAAATTAGTTGATGCATAAACCAAAATATGCCTACATAAAGTATTATGTATTCTTTGTGGTGGTTTGCATAATAGATATACATCTAATTTTCTAAAATTGTACCTAAAATGATATACACCTCCGAATTTTTCGTAAAAACTCTAAATTTGATATTGGTGTTTGTACTCATTAAGTAGATTTTTTTATAACCTTTCAAATGAGATAAAATTTGTATAATTTCAAGGCACAAATTTTTAGATATGTTATATTAAGGTTTGGTTGCCAATTATACCCCTAAAAAAATAGGATACATAAGAAATTATAATACACTTTGACACTTATATCTATTTGCCCTTCCTCTTTGGTTTATTTATGAAAGTTTCTAATACCCATTGCCCTTCTTTTTTGGTTTATTTACGAAAATGTCTAATACATATTGTCCTTGCTCTTCGGTTTATTTACGAAAATGTCTAAAGGAAAGAAAGAAAAATATGATTTAGAGGGTCATTTTTGGTTTTTTGGCCCTAACCATTTCCAATCTTTTTGTGTTAATTGATGACTTAGATTTTACAAAAAATTGGTCATATAAGGTCTCCCTCCCTTCGCTCAGTCGACCCAATTAGCAGGGGTGCACCCCTAATAATGTGGGTCGGGAGAAACCGAAGTGAAATCTTCAAGATATCATTTTCGGACAACATATTAAATTAATCTACTTCTTTTTATGTATAGTGTTGATCTAACCTTCATTCTTTATGGAAAAAACCGCAGCTACTTGTGCTAACTTCTCCCACGCATGTTTGGCACAATCCATGTATAAGATGTATCACAGCATCTCTGGTCCGCATGAAAGTTTTATTGCGTCTAGAGCTTCCTCGTCTTTCACATGGTCTGATATTACAGACTCTTCCATAAATCCCCACAAGCCTTGATTTTTCTAGTATGTTCGCATACAAATTTCCCAACTTTTGTAATTGTTGCTTAATATATGAAGATGCAAATCGTCATCTCCATTTCCATATGCTGAACGAATTTTTGTATTGGTGCTTATTGAAAGAAGTTCATGACCAAATGAGATTTTATTTGAGTCCAATGTTGACTGTAATTCTGCCGTCTCACCACTACCGATCCCTAGCCAAATCCATCCAATATATGTAGATGTAGTTATCAAGCAGATAGTTACATATGAAATTTTAGAGATTGAGGATCTAACCTTTTATTCCTTTAATAATACAAGTGGTAGCTCCTCCTAGCTTGTCCGCTAACTTGCGCCAAGCTTTGTGGGCGTGGTCTTCTTCGTAGATGTGATCGAGCATTTCTTCCCCACATGACATTCTAATGGTTACCAAAGCATTATGATTTTTCATCTTGTAAGCGCGTGATCCAATATGTTCACGTCCATCCACAACGTTCCACAGATATTTACTCAACAAATAGGTTTTTCATATAGTTTTTCCATTTTCCATAATTTCGTCTTGTTAGAACTTTATCAACTTCAGGAACTTTATTTGCGGTTGCTCTTGATGTTTCTGCTGTTTCCACCGCCGTTTTATATTTCACTGATAATCATATTTATATATGCGATCATCAAATCATGCACCAAATAATTTTGTAAAAATAAAAGATAATAGAATACATAAGGTTTTTGTTTTTTTTGATCGCCTGTTACGGCGAGTTTCGAAAGCCATATTTGTAATAACTAGTAAGATCTCATTCAATCTAACCTTTTTCTTCCAGCGGAGCAGCTGCTGCGTCTGCTAACCATACCCAAGCTTCGGCAGCAAATTCGGCGTACAAAATATGTGGTAACATCTCTGGACTGCATGCCATTTGTATTCCCTTAAGAACTTTCTTATCTTTACTCAGTTCAATCCTGCCGTCTGTTAGAGCGTCCATGCAAAGGTGATCCCCTAGATAACACTCTCTCACTTTGGTTTCCATATAGGATTTCCAACTCCCATAATTGGTTGCTGTAAGAAGTTCGCCGTCCTCTGCAGCTGCCGACGCCATCCTAGGATACATTTCCTTTCAAATAATACAAAACAGTTAGAGACGGACCTGGGCAGGTCTGAGGGGGATAATGCAACGCTGAGAAAGATAGACCTTGTCAGGTCTGAGAAGGAAGTTCGAGCTAATGCTGTAACAAATCCAGTTAGAACGTCAACTGGTGCTGTGGGTGTTACTGATGTTGGAGGTATCAGCAAGGGAACTGCTACTGCCAGTTCGAGTAAAGGTAACCAGGTTGCGACTTCTCATGCAACCCATGCAAATCAAAGTACGTCTACTGGTGCTGTGGGCGTAAGCTCTTCTGTTGCTGGTAACGGGACAGCTAATCCTATAGATGATTGGCGGACAGTTAGGCATAAAAACTCACCAGTAAACAAGAGTAATGGTACGCCCTTTACTTTTACTCCATTGGTGGATGATCTGTACAGGTCGGAAGTTATTATTAATAACCCGTATGAAGTTCTTAACTCTGAATTGGGTTTGAGAGATGATTTGAAAGGTGAGAAGGGCTTAAATGATGAAGAGGGGATTCATGAAAAGGAGGATTTTCAGGCAGGTGAGGAAATTGATGAGGAAGAGGCTGTAGCTATGGCAGCTGAGGTGAGGAGCTCAAAAGAATGGGGTACTCTTTTGGACGATAGGAGGGACGATGTTAATGCTCCTTTGACAATTGACTCAGTTGTGAATTCAACTGGCGCAAGTGATGTAGTGAAGAAGACAGCTTTCCGTGATAAAATGCAGGCGCTTCGACAACACCGTGAGAATATTCTCACTAAGGAAGAGCTGGACGAGGTAAGTAGAATAAAAAACGATGATGTTGGGGCTAATTTTATTCATAATCCTGCCTATAGAAAAGAATACTTTAAGGAAAGGCAGGAACTTATGGATAGAGTTTCAACTAAGAAACAATCTCCTATTAAGCTTGTTCCTGGTAATTATGCCTCAGAAGAAGATGAGTATGATGATGCTTATGAAGAGTGTGAAGATTATGTAGATTCGGAGCTCTTGGCAGAAATTCTTTCAGGTCTGCAACCTAAGAGGAGAAACTTTAAACTTGGAAGTAAGGGAGGATTAAAAGGAGTAGGATATAAACGCTATTAATTTCTTGAGTTTTTTCTATTGATTTTTTTTTTTTTTTTTTTTTGTGTGTTAGCTATTTAGGTGCTCTTTTTATTTTTTATGCTATTATTTCTTTAACCCCTTTGATTTATGGGGGTGGGGGGTTTTGTGCCCCTTTTGTAATCCTTGTAATTCCGTTTCTTTAGCTTTAATAAACTATTGAACTTAGCAAAAAAAAATAAATATATATATATATATATAGTTTCGTTAAGTATTATGCATATATTCTGTGATGAATTATAATTATAAACCAAAAACATCTCATCGTTATAATTACATACCGAGCAAAAGGAAAAAGGAGAATGATTCAGTACCGATGTCCTCCTGCTTGCAAAATTGTTTAACACAGCGACGGTTGACTTAAAATTCTTCAAGTCGGACTGGACTTGAAATGATGATTTCAAGCTGATTTAATTTACATATAGACGAGTATTATTTTATTAGAAGGTGGGGATCATGATCCATTAGGAACGGGATAGCAATTAACTGCTAGCAAATTAGACTTTTGCTTCCGAAAAAAATTAAATAATTGGTTGGATTTGAGTAATGAATTTTTTGATGATTAGCGACGTGGTGGCAATTAATTGGGAGCAAATTAGAGTTTTTTCTTCTAAAACACCTAATTAATTAGTTAGGCTTGAGTAATGATTTTTCATTAACATATTTTATGCAACATATAGCATGTAGCTGGACACACTTGGTTAAGAATAACAATTCCGACAGTCTGTTCACCAAATAGAACCAGATGTGCATTGCACAAAATCAACTACGAAGTCTAAACAAATACTAAAGAGGAAAGAAAGGAAACTAAAAAGTGGATTTTGTGTTCCCCCTCTAAAAAATACCTATTTTGAATTATCCCTTTTAAAATTGTTAATCGGTAAAACCCCTTCCCGTCATCTTTTCCGTGATCACCCAGTTAAATAAGTACGTGCAGTGCGTGTGTGTGAGAATAATATTAAAAATGTAAATAGATATAGTTAAGTTGCCCTTTTCAGAATTATCTATCCCACCATCGCAGTCAGAGGTATTTCATGACCGTGCGCGGAGAAGATGAAGAAAAATTAATGGCAATTAAAACAATAGCGGTAACAAAATTGAAGAACATAAGACCCTAATTTCTTCTCGGGTTACATCTCGCCGAGGTATCTAATTAAAACCCGTAATTTTTTGAATCTTAAGGTTTGTAGAATCAATATTGGGTGACTAGAGTGTGAAAACATTTTGGGGGAAATTTAAGGGAAGAGACAATCTTACTATAATAAAGAAAAGGGCAACGGAACTTCCTTTTCTCTCTCTTTCTGGCTTTGCATAACCGTTTTTCCAAAACAATTATCCTAATATTTTTTCCAACCTATTTTTTCTCCATCATCTTCCTGTTTAATCTAGATTTACTCGGTTTTGTATCTTAGATTCACCGAGTAAATCTAGGAAATAGTAGTCTGTTGTTTTGTTTTTCAATAAAAAATATTGTGTTCTTGTAATATTTAGGTTTTAGATTTCTGTTTTTCTTGTTTAATTTCAATATATTTTATCAATGACTACTACATGCCATATGTTATTTCATTACGCTTATGCATCGGTTTTTTATTATCATTGGGGCTTTCTGATGAGATTCTATGATATAATCAATATATGGATGTATTACAGCAGAGTTTTTCTTCAAATATTGTCTCTACAATCTCATCAATCCAGACTAGTGGAAGGAAGAAAAGAGAAAATATGTTATGTTGGACGAAATCTGATTTTGTTATTCGTGTGGAAGATTATTCAAGATTTTCCGTTACAAAAATTCGAATACCACACTGATACAACTTCTTCTCTGATGGGCGAGACAAAGGTATGTGATTTGGAAATTAAATGGAAGAAAAATCTTAATCTTACAGATGTGATAATTGAGGAGTATGCAATAAATGGGCAACGAGCCGATTTAGGGAATGATCAAGTTATTCTTTTGAGCATCTTCTTTCTTACCTGTAGGATCAAGACCCATGTTAGTCTCTCCCATATTATTTGGTTTTATGTAATCTCAACAAATGTAAATCACATTGCATGCTTGTTGTGTCAATATGCAATGTATTATGATGAAACAAGAGGGTGTATTTATGTAACACCTCTTCTATGTAATCCTTCAAACCTCAATTTGAATGAGGAAGTCAAATAAATAAATTCTAGGGGCTCTTCAAAGCCCCACCTTCCTTCAAAAAAAAAGAAAAGAAAAAGAAAAGGGGGACTTTTCAACCGTGGCCCCCTTTTTTACTTAACTACCCTCACTTATATTCCAATCACAATTATGCAACAGAGGGAAGTACTGTAACTTGATCTTCCAATACAAAACCAGTTCGTCCTTTTCTTTGCATCTCAACTCTGTTCTTCGTGAAAGCACCCTCTTCACCTCCTCCACGAATTCTAAAACACCTCCACCATGAAAGATGCACAGCGGCTACGACAACTCTGAGACCTAACACCATATTTCAATCTAGGTTAGTCAATTTTGAATCAAACTATAATCTGATTCTTATTTAATTTTGGGATTTTTCAATCACTCATTTTTTTGACCTAAATTTTTAGTTTTGCCTTCCCAATTTCAAACGTTTTTTAAATTGGACCTTACAGAAATTTGTGAACTTCAGTTTCTCTATGGGTTTTTGGCTCAGACTATACATCTTTTAATAATTTGTGAACAATGGTTTGGAGAACAGCTTCAAGCTGCATAAGTGCTTCGGTTGAAGATCAGCTTTTCTTGACAGTGTGAATTCCAGAATTGGGGTTTTTATCCCCCTGAATCAGGTTAGTGTTAAACTAATTAAGTTACTAATTTGATATTTTTATTGGGAATAACCTGTTTATATGATTGGGTTAATGTTAGTTTTAAATTATGTATACATACAAAATTTGAATTAAGTAGCTATTTGTTGGTTTTAAATTGGCACACAGATAGAGTTTGTGCAACAGAAGCTTTCTTTATTGGTTTTTGACGATTGAGGCTAAACATGTTTAATCATATGATTTGTTAGGTCAAGTACACACAGAAATGCTACTAAGTACTATGGAGAAGAATGATTTCGAGTTAATGCTTATTCCTTAGACAGGTTAATGATTAGGGTTTTGTTAGAGTGTTATTCTCAGGAGACAAGAATAAAACAAATGGAAGATATTTTGGCTGGGTTATGTACATACAAAATTTGAATGAAGTTTTGAATTGGGATACAGTGTGTGTAATAAAATCTTTCTTTATTGGTTTTGATGATTGAGGCTATACATGTTTGCTTCATATTTGTAGTAATGGAAAGCAAGAAAATCTTCGTTCCCCGTCATAGCCCTAGAATCACAGGGCAAGCTCGAGTTCGGGAGTTGATAGAAACATCAACGGAATCGCAAAGCAAGCACGAGTTAGAGAGAAGATGGATATGAAAAATGAAAGGAAAAGACAACGTTGCCATAAATTAGACTCCCGTTAAAGATCTAATCTGCTACAGCAGCGCCGAATTCTTGAAAGATCCAAACAAAGCTCAATGACAATACATGAAAGGGAAGATTTAAGTTGATCAGGATGGAGATATAAAATCATGATAAGACTGTTATAGGTGGAGTTCACAAAACATTTTATATGAAACAACAAATAGCAAGTGTATATCAAAACGCATCAGATAACCAGTCACAAACTGATTTCTGCTGGGGCTGAAGTTCCTTACGACCATGATGGCATCTACAAAGGGGGTGCTTCAGACATGCTTCACTAGAATGACCCATTGGTGGCGGAGGCGCATGCTTTTTGGGTGGCAATAATCTCGCAAAGTCCTCAAATGTTCAAAACTCTCATTTTGCAAGGTAACTCTCTGCGCATAGTTAAAATTCTTCACCAGAACTCCTCTGCTAATCCTTGGCGTTTAAGAGACTTTATTAGTGATATTAGATGACATGAGAAGCAAAGTCTTATAACAGTTTGTGAATTCCACCTAATTGCTTTAAGTTGATCAAGATTGAGATATAAAATCCTTTCAAGTATGTAGATTCGTTCTCATAGGAGGAATCGATTATGTGATTTGATATAGGTTAATTAGTATTAGACTATTAGTAATTGATTAATTATGATCTTTTAATAAGTTTTGTTTTGTGGCTGTTGTACAGGAGGCCTCATTCAGGGAACTTCTGTCTTTCGTACTACAATGAGAGGCTGTTAAACGTCAAGTCTGTGCTTCAAGACTGTAGCATATATTGTCAGCTACAAATACATATGTCATGGGTCATAGACTCAATAGATTTAATTAGGGATTTATATGCTTAATTAAAGTCAATTGACTTTGACTATAGATGTCAATGGTCTTTGTCTCAGACATATTAAATAGTTCTGAATACTCTTGTAAGTTTTAATCTATTTTTCCTGCACATTAAATACTGTAATAATTCTTTTGTTCATCTCTTTACTTCTCTGAAAATCTTTCTTCAATATCATGAGAACATATCAATTCTCATGGTATCAGAGCCAGGTTACGATCCTCATCAAGTCTCAACAATTTTTACAATAATTTTCAACTTCTGAGTAATAATAATTCAACAATTTTTCCCAACTCAATTTTAGGGTTTCTCTCAAAATTTTAAGGTCTCTACAAGATCTGGAAATTATAACAATAATCGAAATTTCGTAACAATCGAATCAAGAATAGCAACAAGAACAACAACAACAACAACATAGATATTCGAAATTTTCATCAAGAAAATTTACTTAATTCTTCAATTCAGAAAGAGATGTCGACTTCCGCTAGAACTGGTACTTCTTTTTCTCTTCCCTTTACCAATATAACAAATTTTGTTTCAATGAAATTAGATGGATCCAATTACTTGTTATGGGGTGACCAATTTGAAGGGGTTTTAATTTCTACTGATCTTTTTGGGTATGTTAATGGTGAGTTAGTAGAACCACCACAGAAGATAATTGCTAATGGAGTTGAAACTCTTAATCAAGAATAGGTCTCTTGGAGAAAGTTAGACAGGTTTGTTTCTGGATGTCTTAAAGCAACATTTACTGAAACTGTTAGTGGAGATGTTCTTGGTCTTGGTACATATAAAGAAATATGGGATTTCCTATAAACTAGTTTTAGAACTCAGTATCTTTCTAGGAAAAATATGTTGAGAACTCAATTACATGGAATTAGAAAGGGTAATCAGTCTATTGTAGTATATCTTCAAAAGATCAAGTCAATTGCTGATTCTTTAGTTGTTGTTGGAGAAAAAGTGAGTGATGCAGACTTAATGATGTTTGTCATCTCCTCACAGAACAGGGAAACACCACATAGTTTTGGTGAGTTAAAAGCAAAACTTTTGTCTCATGAACAGTTTTTTGCTGAAAGACTACATCAACATACCAATGTCTATGATGCACAAAATGCTACTGCTTTGTATGCAAGAAATAATTCAAATGGTTATAACAATAACAGAAGAAATGGTGATAGGAATGGAAATGGTGGAAATTATAGAAATAGTCAGTATCAGCATGGTTTTAGTTCCAATGGTTCTACTGGTTCAGGTTCAAATTCTAATGGCAGACCTTACATTGAGTATTCAAAAATGTTCTGTCAAATATGTAAGAAAAAGGGTCACTTGACTACCAGATGTTTCTTTAGATATCATCCACCACCAACTGGAGCTTCAAATACTTCTAATCAAGCACATTATGCATACTGATACTGGAGCAAGTTGTTCAACTGGGGCAGTTAGTATTCAAATTCTACTCAGCAAGCTTTTACAGGACTTCATGTTAATACTGCTAAAATTAATGATGAGCCATCTACTTCCAATACTATGTGGATTACTGATAGTGGTGCTTAAACTCATATGACTTGAGACAGGACTTTACTTCAAAATACTTCTAGCTACAAAGGAAAGGAAAATGTTATGATTGGAAATGGTAAGCAACCATCAATATCTCTTACTAGTAGTACAGTTCTCAATACATCGAAAACAAGTTTTAGGCTAGACAATGTTTTGCATGTACCTTATATGAGGCATAATTTGTTATCAGTAGATAAATTTACAAAATATAATGATTGCTATATTACTTTTGACCCTTTTGGGTATGAGATAAGGAGTTTGAGAGATCATTTTTGTTAGCTAAAGGGAAAATGATCAACAATTTATATCCCATTACCTCTACTATGATGCAGTTTTCTTTTTCATCTCTTGTAGCTTCTTTAGATACTTGGCATAATAGGCTTGGTCATCCATCTTTGAAAAATATTCAAAATATTCATAATCATAAAAACATTGTTCTTAAGTCTTCAACTACTTCTTCTTCTTCTTCTTTATGTCATTCTTGTCAGCTTGCAAAAACGCAAAATATTACCTTTCCAATTATCTTCATCTCATGCTTCTTCTCCTATTGCATTGATTCACTGTGATGTGTGGGGTCTTGCTCCTGTCACCTCATTGGCAGGGTATAGATACTACACTCTTTTTATTGATGTTTTTAGCAGATTTCATTGGATTTATCCAATGCAGCTTAAGATTGAAGCTTTATAATGTTTTCAGTATTTCAAAAACTTAACTGAGAATTTATTTAAAACAAATATAGTAGCTTTTCAAATTGATGGTGCTAGTGAACTAGTTAAAGGTGTTTTTAAAACTTTTTTGGAGTCATCTGGGATTTAAATCAGAATATCTTGTCCTAAAACCCCAGAACAGAATGGTCTTGCAGAAACAAAGCATAGACACATTACTGAAATGGGAAATACTTTTCTTTTTAATGCTTCCTTATCCTAAGGAGTATTGGTATGATGCCTTTTTAGCAGCTACTTATCTCATTAACAGAACACCAACTCCTATTCTTAGTGACAAATCTCCTTTTCAAGTATTATACAATGATTTTCCAGAATATTCCTTTTTAAGAGTTTTTGGTTGTATATGTTATCCTTTTTTGGGTCATTCTAGAGCTGATAAATTGTCTCCAAAATCTATTAAGTGCATTTTTATTGGATACGGTACTTTACATAAAGGTTACAAATGATATAATCCAGTTTCTAAGAAAACATATATCTCTAGACATGTCATTTTTTCTGAGAATGAGTTTTATTATCATCCTGCTCCTATTTCTCATTCTCCTATTATAACTGAAGTTTCTTCTTCTACTTCTCAATCTGTTCCTTCCTCCACTATTGTTACAAGGTCTAAAAGTGGTATTTCAAAATCAAAAACTTTTCCAGATCATGTTTTGAATTATTATGTTAAACATCCTCTGCCAACTGCTTTTGCTTCTTTACTATATATTCCTTCTGAGACAAAAAGTTTCAAAATTGCTATGCAAGATCCAAAATGGCAAGTTTCTATGAGAGATGAGCATACTGCATTACAAAGGAATGGTACATGGGATTTAGTTGATCCAGAACCTCACATGAATATATTGGGATGTAAATGGGTATATAGAGTTAAATTGAATTCAGATGGCACAATTGATAAACTGAAATCAAGGTTGGTTGCTCAAGGCTATAATCAGCAAGATGAGATTGACTATGGAGAGAATTTTAGTCCTGTAGTTAAGTTTAAAATCGTTAGAATGGTTTTATGTATTGTTGTTACCAGAGGATGGCCTATAAAACATTTGGATGTGTCAAATGCATTTTTGCATGGAGATTTAGTTGAGAAAGTTTATATGAAACAGCCACCAGGGTTTGTCAGTAAAGAGTTTCCTCAGAAAGTTTTTCATCTTAAGAAGAGTTCGTATGGATTGAAATAAGCACCAAGGGCTTGGTTTCAAAAATTTAGCTCTTCTTTACTATCATATGAATTTGTCAGAACTGTCTATGATTTTTCAATGTTTGTTTATAATGTCGGTTCAGATATGATGATATTATTGCTCTATGTTGATGATATTATATTGACTGGTACTTCAGATGTTCTACTTAATCATTTGATTCAATTTTTGAGTTCTGCATTTGCAATGAAGCAGTTAGGTGATTTACATTATTTCTTAGGCATATAGGCTTTGAGAACATCAAGTGAAATTATGTTAACTCAGAAGAAATATACTGTTGAATTGTTGGAAAAGGCACAAATGTTAGAATGTAATCCTTGTAGTACTCCAGTAGCTAAAGGGCCAAGAGTTTCTATAAGTGAAGGTATTTTGTTATCAGATGTTACTGAGTATAGAACTATTGTGGGTATGCTGCAATACTAATGTCTTACAAGACCATATATTTGTTTTGGGGTTAACTATGTCAGTCAATTCATGCATGCTCCTACAGATGTGCACATGTTGTTAGTTAAAAGAATTCTGAGATATTTAAAAGGTACTATTGGATATGGTGTTGCTTTGAGGAAAGGTGAAATTACTCAGTTATTTGCTTATACTGATTCTGATTGGGGCAATTTTCCAGAAACTGCAAGATCCACAGGAGGGTATGCTATTTTTTGGGGTAATTCTTTAGTATCTTGGTCTAGTAAAAAGCAACCAACTGTTTCAAGGTCAACAGCTGAAGAAGAATATAAGTCTTTGTCTGCTGCTACTGCAGAGTTAGAATGGTTATCTTCATTATTCAGTGAATTGCACATTTCATTGAAACTTCCTATTCCATTGTATGGTGATTGTTAGAGCACTGCTCGGTCAAACTCGCAAGCGTTTCTATCTCAAGCTTGTTTGTCAAGTTTAGTGATCAAAACTATAAGTATTGATTTCTAGTCTACTTATAGTTATGCCTCGGGCTAGAATAGAATGTGTAGTTGAGCTTTAGACTTCACGACGTTCATCGATTGAGGACGAAGAACTACTAAGGGGAGCTTGTGGAACTTCATCAATAAAAGGTATGTGGAGACTGAAACTCATCTATCACTCAGAAGTCTATTTCTACTCCATCTCCTATTTGAGACAAAAGTCATACTGCTATATAAATTTCATATTATACACATTTGATATTTCGAGCTGAGTTTAACTCGCTTACATATTTCTCGAAATATGTGTTGGTAAGCTTTCACTTTAACCAAGTTCATCTTATATACTTGACGAAAGTCAAAAGATGATCATGTGAAAATCTCCTGGTAACATGTTACATGATTTGTGTGAGACAGTCATTTGATGTAGACTCAGAATGTTTCGTATTGATCTTTCGATCACTTGAAAATTGCTTTGAAGCTAATAGTTTATGTAAGACAGCTATTTTCGTCTTATGAGAATGTTTCAATGATTGAAATTGGAGTTTAGAATACTTAAACATAATTGGATTATAAGCACAGTATGCGTACTTGCATATGTGTTGATCCAAGACCGGAATGTAATATTCATACCCGTATGTGTACTGGCGAAGTCAGTTGAAGTCCGGGTACTGTAGAATGCATACCTGTACGCGTACTGGATTCAACTGAAACTTGGAAGTGTACGACATTATGAGTACCTGTTTGCATACTGGCGAATACAGTCCAAGTCCGACAACTTAAGTAGGCGTACCCATTTGCATGCTTGAGTGGGTTATGTTCTAGAATCGGTTGTGTCATGAACTAACACATTTATATAATAAGGAATGCAATCTTTTGCAAACCGTGGCTATAATGTTCATGAATTTATTCGAGTGAATCAAACCGATTTTGCTTCAATTGTGTCTTGTATACTTCTATGAGAATATAAACAATTGAACAACTTTATAACTAGTTTCATTTAAGTCATTTGAACTAGTTGTGGTTAAGATGAATAAGGTTGATATGAAAGTGTTCATATGGCTAACTTCGGTTAACTATTGTTGAGCCAACAAGGTGTACACGTTTAGGTACGGTTACCCATATCTAAATGAAGGTACATTTCATTTGTGTGTAACAAGCTAAGTTCGATCAAACGGTTGAAAGATATTAGCTTGAGTCTAATCAAGTTTTCATCTAACGGTGAATATTGAATGCTTTGTTACCAAGATAACATTGATTGCAAACCCTGATTTGAAAACTATATAAAGGAGAACTCTAGCAACTAGGAAACCTAATCCCCACACCTCTTGTGTAATACTAGTTGCGACTAGAGTCGATTCTCCTTTAACCTTAGGTTTTTCAAAAACCCTGTAGGTTAACGAGTTAAAGATTTCATTGGGATTGTGAAGCCAGCCCCAACTATTTTATCTGTAGTTGCGTGTTCTGATCTTGCAATTTTCTATCGTATTGAGTACTATCTTCTCTAAGATTTGCTCGAGATTTATTCTCCGATAGGCAAGATAAAAAGTAGTCACAAACATCTTCGTCTCATCGTGATTCCACAATATCTTGTTTCGCTTCCATACGATTAAGATTATTATGAGGTTATTAAGATTACTAGGATGTTCTTCGGGAATATAAGTCTGATGTATCAATTGGTTCTAGTTCACCTTAATTTATCAAAAGACAGAACAAAACTAATAGGTATTTCTGTGGGAGACAGATTTATCTATCTCAATAGACTTTTCTGTGTGAGACAGATTTGTTTATCAAGTCTTCGACTTTGGGTCGTAGCAACTCTTAGTTGTCGGTGAGATCAGCTAAGGGAATCAAGTGCGTAGAGTGTTGCTGGGATTCAGAGACGTAAGGAGCGCAACTGTACCTTGATCAGTGTGAGATTGATTAGGGATGAACTACATTCCAGTCCGAAGTTAACTTGTAGTAGGCTAGTGTCTGTAGCGGCTTAATACAGTGTGGTGTTCAAAGCTGTACTAGGTCCCGGGGGTTTTCTGCATTTGAGGTTTCCTCGTTAACAAAATTATGGTGTCTGTGTTATTTCTTTTCTGCATTATATTTTCTATATAATTGAAATATCACAGGTTGTGCGTAAGTTCAATCAGTTCTTGAATCCGGCCCTTGGTTTGTTGATTGAATTGATTGACACTTGGATATTGGTTTTTGATACCGTCCTGTTATTCCATCGGGCTCGCAAATTCTTATTTGTTTGATTGCGGATTGAATTGAGAAATAGAGATATTACTCTGTGATATACATTTCTAAAGATTGAGTCTGACTGTCTAGTTGATTCTCTCGAAAGTATATTGGAGTTAGTCCATACAGATTGCTGAAATGAAATATTGGGTGTGGTTGTTGTACCCCAACTTTTTCAGTGATAATACAAGTGCTATCTTTCTGTCAGCTAATCCTGTCTCTCATTACAGGACAAAAAATATGAAAATTCATTATCATGCAGTAAGAGAATTGATAGCAAGTAGATTTCTTCAAGTTCTACATATAGCATCTGCACATCAATTGGCTGATATGTTTACAAAGGGTTTGTATGCTCCTGTCTTTACTACTCTTCTTCAACAATTACTGGGATACAAAGTTTCTGATGATACAAATGGTGCTGCTTCTACTTCAACAAATGCTGAGTCTGCTCCTGATGAATCTACTTATACAGAGAATTGTCAACTGGCTGTGTCTGGCAATTTTTCAGCAGCTAACTGTGTTGCTGTTCCTTCAAAACATGTTATGTTTCTGTAATATTTTTTGTTGTTCTGTTTTGTTTGCTGATTTTTCAAACTGACAAGTGTCTGCAACTATCAGTTTGAGGGGGGGCTATCAGGAATATTCGGTATCTGTCAAAGTCAAATCAATTGACTTTGACTATAGATGTCAATTGTCTTTGTCTCAGACATATTAAATAGGTCTAAATACTCTTGTAAGTTTTTATTTGTTTTTCCTACACATTCAATACTGTAATAATTCTTTGTTCATCTATAATATCATGAGAACATATCAATTCTCAATCTCAATCTTTGGATTACTATAATATTGAAGTACCCACACCAACTTGATATGTTTGTATTGTTTATGATCTTTTTTTGGTATTTTTTCGTATTCTGGTGGTCTCCCATGGTGAAGCTAATCAAACAGAAAAGAAGTGTGATAGAGGAGGAGGGAAGAAGACAACCGTAAAAAAATTAAGGTCTAGAATGCACCACGTGTAAGATCCTGACATACTAATGTCTATTTTATACGCATGTGGATTTCACGTGCCCATTTAACTGGGTGATCACGGTAGAGTTAACAGAGAGGGGGTTTTACCGATTAGTAATTTAAAAAGAGGGTAATGCAAAATAGGTATCTTTTTTTAGGGGAACACAAAATCCCCCAAGTAAAAACTAAACCAAAAAAAAGTTTTTGAGAACAAGATTCAGTCTAACTTTCTTTTTCGACCGGTTCGACATCTGTCTTTCTTATAGGATATTTAAAAAAAAATTATGTATCGTGCATATATTACTGCTTGTTACCATGCTGTAATTAGTTTTTGGTCACGTCACATTATACCTTGAGCACACATATATGCGCTCTTCTCCAAAAATGCAGCATATGATACCTTGAGAGCATTCACTAATTTGCTTAAATTTAGCGACTTTAGCCGTTTGATACTTCTTGTACACGTCATCATTTTTTCAAATTTAAACAATAAGCTAGACAAAAATCATTTCGAAATCCCATATAGGAAAAACACTACTCGTACCATTTTAGTGCAAACCTTATGAAATGTGCAACATCTATTACAGTTTTTCCATGTGGTGCAATATTATAAGACTCGAAATATGAATACTTTGGATGTAATCTTTGTCTTTGCATAAAAAAAGAAAAGAAAAAACAAACAAACAAACAAAGTGGTTACTGACTTCTTACTGTAGTGTATATAGTTGATTTGATTAACGAGTAAAGGCCTTAACTGTTGGGCTTGATTGTGGGGCTGAGTGGGTTTTGATATGTGTATGCTGGCTACAAATTGGTTAGACGGGGATAGCTCATTACACCAAAAAGAGACACGATAAAAATGGTTAATGGTATATGAAGGTTGACGTGTGAAAATCTATCGACTTACAAGATTGATATTCTATATACTAGTGATAGACGCATTTATGTGTCTATTTTCATCTCTTTTGTGTATACTGTTAGTACCCATTTCTATATTAATTTTGGTATTTTATCCCTTTGTAGGTGTTTTTGGAGGAATAGGCTTTTGCGGCAAAATTGGCTCGAAAAGTTGTTAAAGGTACCTGGGAGGACATTTGCTATTCGGACTCTCATTTGGATAAGGGGTAACCCATTTCCAAGCAGCTGCTAAGCACAGACCGGGACTGGATAGGGGGAGGTCACATTTCTTCACATTTTCAAAAACAGAAACTGGCGGGAAAAAATGTGCAGTCACAAACAGATTTTGGGGTTGGATTTTTTGGAGGTTTCGGAGGAGATTCAATCGCCAGAATTAGTTTCAGTGGGCCTGTTTGGGATTAACAGGGCTGGTATAGGCCTTTAAATCAACAGAGTTTGGCTTGGTTCTCAACTGGGATAAACCTGTTTGAGAGTATAAGGGAAGATATTCTTTCCTTTTCGAAACAGAGGAGGAGGTATTATTATCGGGTTTGTTTTGTTAGTTCATATGGCAGTTACGTATGTAAATGGAAAGAAGACCTTCTCTAAAGATTTTATTACATCAAGAAGAAAGTATAGGGAAGAATCGAACAACCCAGATGCGAACAGGGAAAAGAAAAAAGAGAAATAAATTCCGATACTTTTTGTGGAAGAAAAGAGAAGAGATTTTCGGGATTTAGCTGTTCTGTGTTGTATAAAAGGGTATGTTCGAGTTCTAGAGAGGGTGTCGAGAATTGGGGGAAGTTACAGAGGTCTCTGGTTTGAAGAAAGAAAGTTGCAGACCAATTCTGCACTTTCAGGGAAGAAGACGAAGGTGAAGAACATTGAACAGACGAAGCAGGTCGCAGAATGGGTAGTTTATTCAACTGCAGAAGAGAAGTATCATTCTACACCAGCGCCTGAGAAAAGCCTATAGACTCTGTTTATCATCTTCCCAACAATTTCTTCGTAACAGTTAGTTCTGTAACACTTATAAACATTGTAGATTGGCTGTTCATATCTTTTCTCCATTGTAAACACCTTTTGAACTATGAATAAATCTTTTGAGCATGTTTTCGGCGTGATGAGCTAAATCCCAACACTGGGATGACGGAGGAAGCCATGTTTCACAATTGATGGTAATTATAATTGATTCTTATGACTTTTTGCATTGCTTTTCAATCGATTTATGATTTTCATTGATTATTTGTGATTTTGTTTGATAATGTATGCTTAGTCTAAGAACTTTTGATGCACTATGCTTATGATTTACATCTAATGCTTTATAAAATCTACTTTTGGCAAAGGAATAGAGTCTATAAAAGAGCTAGTATTGTTATGAATCATCGTATGAACCAATTGATTGTGAAGTTTGGTGGAATCCTAAGTCCCAGTCTCTCGTAATATTGATATCATCTTTGTTTATTTGCTATTTTAATCGGAATATAAGTCTAGAATCGAGTCTTCACAAGTCCGAGTTGAACGAACTCTACTTATCACTTTTTACAATAACTTAAAAATCACATCAACTAGTTTCTCACCCGTGCGATGCACGGGTCTGTTTCTTGCTTATGAAATATTGGATGCTTATTATAAATAATATTATGAAAAGGGGTAACAAATCGATCAGTATGATATTCTTCTTACAAATAAAAAATCAATAAGCTAATATCTTAGTTGGTTTGCAGAAGAAAAAAAATCAAAAATGTCTAAAACAAATATAAACTCTAAGGACTCAATGCAATGAAAATGATTATCTTCTTAGCATTCTTCCGCATCCTCTGTATCCTGGTGTTGAAAATGCTATCTCGGTCTATGCAAGGAACGGTTGCTGCCTTGGATGCAAAGCATTCTTTTGTTTCCTCTTTGTCTTGGTAGAGTGTCATAACAATTGACTTCCTTCGTTTCCTCTTTGTCTTGGTAGAGATTATCATAATTATCGACTTCCAAGACCATGAACCTGTTTGATCCAGTTTCCACATTGAACCCCCAAAAAGCACATCAAAAAATATACGTCTTGTCCATCAAATCATCTAACGGTGTCAACGCATTTTCGAGATTTTTCTCCTTGATATTATTATGCAAGGTATCAATATATTTCTTTTTTTGAACATACCCCTATAATAGATTATCATTTTTGATATCTGTGAAAAGCTAATCAATATTCCCATGGTTGTTCTCCTCCATTGAGTCGGTCAGTGTATGGAAGCTTAGCCCAAGTAATGGTCCACACAGAAAACACGATTCTCAGGGAATGTTCAAATTAATTCTAAGTTATCAGAAGGGGGTGGGTGGGGAATTGGGTGCAATTCATGTCTGTAATATAACCAGAGTTTTTCCCTGAATTACTTTAAATAATCTATCCCTGCATGGCCACTGACATTCTGTAAATTCCATAGGAGGCTCGGTTTATGAATTTGTAGTATTATTCCAAGAAAATTGTACATGAATATAATTTTTCAATGTGCAAACTACTTTGTTATTTTACTCCCGCAGGAAAAGTTTGTTTAGGTCATGCGTAGAGCACGATGGAGTATTAATTTTTGATCAAAAGTTGGTTATGTCATGAATATAATTTTTATTTTGTTTGTCATTCACAGCTAACCCATTAGTCATGTCAGTAGCCTGATCATTCACTTAACATGGATAGTTGCATTGCATTTAGTGTAGTATGGCATTGCGCCTCCAAAGTGATCCAACAGAACGATATCGTATCGATGCAAATACATATCGTTGGCACCAGTGAAGGGATAAAACGGCACATACGACTGATAAGAAGTACTATAATTAGGACCAGCCCATGCAAAACTATCTCGACGATATCCTCTTACATTAAGCCAACCAAGTCTTTGCATATTACTTTTCTTGGTGGAGAAAAGGATTTTCAAATGTTACTCAAGCTGGAGATAGGAATACTATGATGGCACTTCTTCCTTCAGACTACCGCATTAGGAGCATATGCACTTGGTTTCGTCATTCGGTATCGTCTATGATTAAATGATGGAATTTACAATTGGTATCATGCTCAAAACTGCAGGCCTTGATAAATGATGCAAGTTTCATGGAAAATAGAGGCCAAAATATATCATATATGTCCTATAATAAATAACTTAGAAGTGCAGCGTATTTAAAGTGTATAGTATACATTGAAGCTCCAAAAATTGATTGAAGGTTACACCGTTCCTGTTGGAGTTTGATTAAACTCAAACTACTGAAATGGGGGTTAGTAGGAGCTATTGGTGTTCTAGTTTCACACGTATTGTATTTCCTTGTTAATAGGAAGATGTTTTGAATGTTTCTGTTAGTTGAGTCATGTTAGTGGAATAGATAATGGTTAGTGTTATGTTATCCTAGTAAATAGGATTTAGATGTGCAACGTGCAATTGTGTGCAATTGTTAGTGGAGTCGAATAGGGAACTTGTATTGTCTGTAGCTTATAAAGGCAGTGTTTTATGTTAATGAAAATTGTGAGAATCATTATAAACACAATGCAGACTCTCTCTATTGTTTTCGCGTGATCTTCCTCTCTGCTCTCTCTCTATACCTTGATTTTCATCATGGTATCAGAGCTAGGGTAGAGAGAGAGGTGTTAGAAAAAATTCTCAGAGAGGATAGATATATAATTAGAGAGTGTTTTAGTTTGAATTCGTTGTGTGTGATTGAGTTTTATTTTGTGTATCAAAAGAAGTTGAAGTCTGATCCTGTGTTTCCGCTGGAGTTAATATTGGTAGAAGTTTTGCAATTTCTTTTACAAGGTTGCTGATAAATATGATGGTTTGAGCAAGATAGATGGTTAACTTGGTGGAAGTATAGGTGGGTATTGGAACTATGCTCAGAAGCTGTTCGGTGATAGGCCTGTGTGAAAAAGGCAAGAATTTAAGAAGTGCTCGTGAACTATTTGAAGGTAATCCTGTAAGTAGGATTATTTTGATTTGGTTTCATGTTCGGATGGAAAGCAAGGAAAGAGCGGCATCTCTAGCTTGTCAAAGAATGGATTTGATGATATATGTATATCACTTAGAGACCGAAGTAAGGGTCTGCTGATGTGGAGTTTGTCTCCATGAGTGAAACCATGATGTGGGGTTTGTCTCCATGTACGAAACCTAACGTGTTGCAGTTTGAGGAAGCCAAGTAAAGCCTAAATCTAAGTTATGCAAAGCTCTGATTTTAGTAAATATTAATGGTTTATTTATATCCATTAATGGTGTTGATTTTACATGTATGGGTCAGTGGTAAAAGTTTAGTAACTTGGTCGATTCAAGTCACATAATTTGTTTACCTGTAAGGTATTGTTTATGTCGTCCTATATGTGCATGGGTTTTATAACCCAAAGAAGGAATATGTCGTTGGTGAAGATAGTAGAAGTTATTAAAGACGCAAAGCAGCTGGAAGATTTCAAGTAGCAGTAAGAATTATGATACGATGTGTCGGGAATTCATGGATACCTACCAATTTAGTAGGTTGGCCACGAGTGAAGCGAATAGATGATAAGATATGTCGGGGAAGTCATATGATTCCTACAAGTGAAGTAGGTAGGTCTGCAAATGAAATGGAATCAGCACGGGATAATGTCGAGAAAGGCATGGTAACGTCTCTGCTAGTTATCACGGAACAACGCATGAAATTTGATGTCGTAGTTTGAGTTTAAGGGAGGCTGTTGGAGTTTGATTAAACTCAAACTACTGAAATGCGGGTTAGTAGGAGCTATTGGTGTTCTAGTTTCACACGTATTGTATTTCCTTGTTAATAGGAAGGTGTTTTGAATGTTTCTGTTAGTTAGAGTCCCGTTAGTGGAATAGATAATGGTTAGTGTTATGTTATCCTAGTAAATAGGATTTAGATGTGCAACGTGCAATTGTGTGCAATTGTTAGTGGAGTCGAATAGGGAACTTGTATTGTCTGTAGCTTATAAAGGAAGTGTTTTATGTTAATGAAAATTGTGAGAATCATTATAAACACAATGTAGACTCTCTCTATTGTTTCCACGTGATCTTCCTCTCTGCTCTCTCTCTATACCTTGATTTTCATCAGTTCCAGTCATTCTCCTTCTAAGCTTGGATTTTAGAGGCCAAAGTAAAAATGACTTCCAGTTTAAATACACGCAATTATCACCGTACTAATCATGCATGGATCAAGTATCTTTTCAAAATCAGTTAACACGACTAAGATTAACAAAATTGATTGTCTTCCGAATTACGAATAGACACAAATTCTTTTCGAAATTCACCGCTAGTTCACCGTACTAATATAGTTCACATGTATTTCAAACCCGTGAATGTATTCGCGTTGATGTCAATTATTTGTACAATCATTATATGTATATATACTTGTCTACTCCTATATACTGAAGAGAACATGTGTTTCAATTTGGGCACCGAAAATTAGGACTAAATTTAAGTGATTATATATAAAGTGAGTGAGTGCGTATGTATGTATATGTCCTTGAAACTATAATATGAACCTCCAACTGTTCAGAAGAGATTTTGAATCAATATGTGCTAAAAGTGTATAGCAGTGCTACTAAATTATTGGATGAACCCGTGTATTCCAAAGTGAACTATATATAATTTGAGCGAGTACGGTGTATGTATCAGTGTGTATATGGGAATTATATATATAAACACATGAACCTAATGAGTAACTATATGTGCACCCATGAATAAAAAGGTGAACTATATATGGAGTTAGTATATCTGTACCCATGAATTATGCGAAGACAACATTTTAAGTTTATAAGGTAAACGACATGGTTCATGATCTTGCCCAGCAAGTGGTGCTACATCATATCCACGTTGTGTGGACTCCTCCAACTCTCCATCGCCGTGTTTCTTCTCTAGTGGAATTTAGCTTTCATGTTAGCTTTCTCTTTATTTCCCATCTGTTTCTTGCTATCAAAAAATAAAAAAGTTTATAATGTAAAGTTTAGTAATATATAGATTTTGGTTAAGATATCTGTATACTGAAGTATGCATATATCGAGTGTCTGCACACCCATACATTTCCTTGAATACATTTTTAATTCGTATTTAAATCTAGGATTGTATATATATATCATAATCTAAGTGCTTGTACATATCCTTAATTGGCAAGTTCTTTTGCTTGCATAACTATATAAACTACACCTTCAGGAAAGGAAAAGAAAAAGAAAAAAAAACTATGTACACTACAGTTCCCTGCTGCTTGCATAACAATATCCCTCCACCTAAACAAGAAAGCCAATAAGAAGTGAAAGTTGTACGAAAAATTTGTAAAAGAAATTGCAAAGATGCAGTACCACTAGCAATACCTACCGGACTTCCATTGTCTCAATGAATCACATATTGACTGCAGAATCCATAAACCTCTTAATCATCGTGTCATTCCCACTGCTTCTACTAATTTCACAGTCATCGGCCATTATCGATTAACATGTTTTTTGTAGCTATTTGGTGTTCTTGCTGAATTGTTTTTCCTGTGTTTTTCCCAAATTTGAGGAGAACTTTTTTTACAATGCAGTGAGTAGTATTGTATTGTAAAATTGCCAACCATAGATCACAATACTATATAATCCACATTGCAAACTTGGAAAGAACATAGGTGCTACTTCTCAACACTCTTCATGCACTTCTAACACGTTTGTATAGGTATCCAAAAACACACATACTAAATATGTGATGTTAACTCCCAGAAGCCCCTATTTCACAATAGTTTACAACAGTACTATGCATTACTATTAAAAAAAACATGAATTTTAGTTCCCTATAAATTGCAGCAAATTAAATCATTCTACAAAGGCTATATAATGCCATAAACACAAAAACATTATCTTGCTTGAATTTACGATGAGAACTACAAAATCATAGGCATAAAAATCGATTTCGAATTTCAATATCTTACATCACAATAATTATACATAAAAAATCACTGTAGTGTATTTGGCTCCATGCACGTTTCCCGATTCTGAACTCAACATAAGATTATGTTTGCACGTGTCAATCTGATCTTACATATATGCTTCTCGCATCATTTCTCAGCCCTACATAAGCAATAGCAATAAACTGATAACAAAAAGATACATAAAAACTTAAACACCAATCAAAGAGTAACAAATTTTATCACTACACACTGCCGGTTAAAAAAAAAAACTATAACCAAAGAACACGTATTTAAACAATATTTTTTCTTCAAAGAATCATGTACCATGCATATGCATATCACTAAGCTACACCATAAATGTAATCTACAATCCCAATGAGAACATATATATATATATAACTGTTTATGGAGTAATATATGGGGCGTCAACCAAATGGGAAAATATCACCACCTTCGATCGATCTATCAAAAGCCACGTTACGCCGTAACTTCATGTTACGACAATGGGATCTACCACCGTAGTTAATAAAACATCACCACTTGGTGCTGGTTATCCTGAAGCTCCATGATACAATAGGTGACAATAAGCAATAGCCATCAACATTAATTTTGAATCCGAAATAAAAAATAAACAAAAAAGCACACCAAGCTGCTAAAGCAGCAACATAAAAGATACATAAACTTTACCATATTAGGATATCAAAAGCAAGTTTAGCCATCAACAGTCAGTGATCTCAGATCTGAAACAAAAAAAAAAAAAAAAACCAAGTAAGCACAAATAAGGAAAGTTACATATACAAAAAAAACAAACACCATGCACAGTTAAGCTACAATCCGTTAAAGGACAAATGTTTTAATATCGTTGGGAAATCCATATAAACCAAAAGATAGGAAATCAATTCGAACGGAAAAGGATCACTGAAAGAAAAGGAAATCTAAAACTTTTTGATCGATGGAAATCTAAAAGTTTGAATACCTTACTTGTAATAGGATCAGTGGGATCGTTTGATACAATAGGGAGGGAATCGATCGCCGTAGCCAAGGGACAAATAAAATATGAACTAATTTCTATGTGCGGATAAATAATGAATTAGAAAATTTAAAGAAGAACCAGAAGATTACCTAGTTTTGGAGGAGAAAAGCAGCATCAATCGTTTTTTCTTTTACAACGCAATCGCCAATCGATTTGGAGAATACCTGCAAAACAAATTTCTGTTACAGGGTTGCCAATGGCCAATTGAGAGGTTTAGAGCCACGCGCAATGCTTTATATAGAGTGACACTAAACCTATAAATAGACCGAATATTTATTTTTTTGATAGAATATTAATTAATATTTAAAAATATCTAAAATTTCTTTATTTTTTGTGTTATTTTTGGCAAGCACAATCCGGAGAATAACTTGACTACCTAATTTTATTATTCTTTATTACTGAATTTACTTAAAAATATTTTTTTGTGTTGTTTTTGGCAAGCACAATCCGCGGAATAACTTGACTACCTTATTTTATTATTCTTTATTACTGTATTTACGTAAAAATATCTTTGAATGAATTTTTTACCAATAAAATCACAATAATCCTGAATAAATAACATTTAGGTCGTATTTACCTTATTTTTTATATTTTTTTTTACCTTACTCTACATTTTTGAATTGCCATACCTATTCGCTGCCAATTTTTGACCAAAATATTTTGAGCAACTTCCCGTGTGTGGGAAGAAAAATAACAATGAAATTCTTCATTTTTGTCTAGCTAGTCCTTTTCTTCTACCGTTTTTGTTCTTCGGTTCTGAAATTTTTGCTTATTACCTTGTATTCTTCATGGTAATTTTTAATTAACCATTTTATTTTAATTATTGGACAGGATTAACAATCGAGTTTTTGGTCGAAGAGGAAACATGATTTAATCTGCTGGTAAGTAACCACAACTCTATATATTTTGATTATAAATTTTATTTGTCGATCTAAGTTGTTTTTTTTATTAGATTTATTCATAGTTGTAAATTGTAATCAGCTTAGTTTAATTATTAGTTGCTTGGAATCATAATTATGATTAATTGATTATAAAAATTGTAATCGAACGTTGGACCTTTTTTTTATGATTGATTTTGTTTTTCTTGATGAAATCATGATTAATATTAGATATTAGGATATGATTTTATTTCAATTTATTTTGTGTATCGTAATATTTTGGCAGATTTTTTTTTTTTTTTGGTAATGTTATAAATTTTTATAAGATTTAATTGTTTTAGGTAATATTTTTTTTTGTATATGATTGGCCGAAAAATAGATTGTGGGGCATAGAAATATATTTCTAAATTTATTGCTCGAAATATTTATAACTTTACCAAAAAAAAATATGGTGGGGCCAGAATCAACCTGAAGCTCCGGTTAATGAGAGCACTCGAAAAAACTCTATTTTTATATAGAGAATACTAGATTTTGTGCCTGTGATACGCATCGGGGACCCGAAAACCGCTTTGCCTCGCTCGGTCCCGATGCATGCTTAGGATTTTTGATTTGGTTTAACTCGGCTTCGCCTTGCCCTGTCGTTTTTTTTTATTATGCCCGTGCTATGCATCGGGCATCTTTTTCTTTTAACCATATTTTTGATTTGGTATAATATGGCATCACCTCGCCCCGTCGTGCATTTTTGATTTGGTGTTGCGGGGCTTCGCCCTATCCCGTCGTAATATATTTTTGATTTGGTATGGCTCGGCTTCTCCTAGCTTGGTGGCTTAGGATTTTTGATTTGGTGTGGCTCGGCTTCGCCTCGTCCCGATGCATTTTTGATTTGGTGTTGCACGGCTTCGCCTGCCCTATCGCGATGCATTTTTGATTTGGTGTGGCTCACCTTCCCCTCGCCCCGTCGCATAATTTTTTATTTGGTGTGGCGGGACGAAGCCCCACCCTATGCATTAAACCATCTTGTTCTTTTAATAGAACTGGCATGTAATGAATTTTTAATATTATGTAGATCAAGGTTGATTCGAAGAATACTTATAAATATCGAGTTTATGCAGATATTACTGTTGAGAACATAAAAGTACTGGTGCCGATCACCGGTCAACTGAGTCAATTCGATCAAGGTCTATGGTGAGTTAGTCATCGAGTCAGAACAACTGAGTCAGGGAGTCAACTGAGTAATCTGAATGATTAAGGCATGTCAGTTCTGTGGAACTGTCAGTGCATAACTTTTCCAGAATTGCGAATTTCCTAAGCATACATTCCTAAGCTCATTCTGTAGCGTCAATCACCAGTGATCTTCTCTTGTAATCTTCACAGATTTCTTTCTCTGTAATTTCAGTTCAAAGTAATGCATACAACTTGTACTCTCCATGTATTGATTTCCTTCATACATTATATCATTCCCATTAATGACAGTAACCACCAACTTCTCAGCTGCAATACCCATTGGTTTCAGCGCTACAATCAGCTACATAAACACCATAGACTCATCTCTGCAACAGTAACCGTAAATCCTTTTCCATTCCTCCACTGTCTACCATTTGTGCTGCTACTCACCCCAGCATCAGTAGCAGCACATCTCAATTCCAATCTGCCATCCACTTCAGCTTCATAGCAAACTCAAGACCATTGTTTTCTCTACCTTGTAACAACACAACCATCAACACCATTGAATGACTCAGACCTGCATAACCCCATATACAACCACACTGCAACACCAATAACACTTTCTGTGGCTTCTTATCTCAGCTCAAGACTGCATCTGCATCTTTACTTGAATTTCATCAAAACCCTTCAAGCTCAACTCATCTGAACTGAGCATTTCTTGACCTGTGGAACCTAACATTCATCTAAATCAGTTCACCAAACAAACCACGTACTAACCCGTTATTCACAACACATGGCATCTAAGTAACTGACATCCCTTGTTAACTTCCTGAACAGATTCCGGAATAGGCCTCCAAGTAAATGACCAAGGTCCATCCTCTTGTTTCCATAATGATCCCGATCATCCTCAGGCCTTCGGTCGAGTGCACAAAGCATGAGTCAACACTAGCCTAAAAGAATCAAAACAACGAACATTCAAAATTAAGAAAAAAAATTCATTTGACTTCAAAAATTAACAAAATTTGAAACGGTATTTTATCCCAAGACATAGACTCAAGTACCGGACATAAACACTTACAAAAAAAAAAAAAACTGAATTAAGAGAAGAGTGTATTTGGTTTCTCAAAGTCCATCCTAAACTATAGCCACGAACCATTAATGAGACTTAAGTTAGCCGATGTTGGAACCTTGGCGGAAAAATGGTAGTTCAAGTCTTTAACAAACACCAGATCCATTGTCACGGCAAAGTTGGCTGAGTAAACTACTGACAACTGAACTGAACTGAACTTGAATTGTGTAAATCTGGTGGCTCAAGCATTTCCTCGAGCACCTGCTGTGCAGTTTCTGATGGTGAAGGAGATATGTTTTCTGCTGAATTCTAACCTCATTTATACATCTTCTTCCCTGCAAAACGCAATTGTGACGCAAACCCATTCGCATATATCATTCGCAGATACAAAAACTTCTCTGAATCCTCTCTGTTCATCATCAAATATCAATGGCAGCATACTAAACTTCTTCACTGCATTTCTTGGCACAATACAAAACCATTCATCACCTTGTTGCCAACTTCCAGTTCAGCTGAATCCCATCTTCTATTCCTGCTCAAACAAGTAAAACTCTCAAAGATTTTTTATCTTCTCGATTCAGTACCACGATCAACGACAGTAAGAACTACTTATAAACTAACGGATGATGTGTGGGAAACATCTCTTTGAACCCATTTTGAACACCAGCACAGAGAGAGAGCACGGTAAGTGAGAAGAAACTAACGGATGTATTGTCTACCTAACTGTCGTTAGTAACGTTCAGTTAAGTATTTGGTGTAAATCAAGTGTAAGTAATTAATTAGGTGTAAATCCACACATAAGTGTCGTATACCCACGTTTTCGCTAACGGTGTTAGAAACGACCGGTTAAATACAGGGTGTAAACAGAGTGTATTTCATGTTTTAATGTCTTGACCAATAGAGTCCCGCCACTTGTCTCCAAGCTTGCTCTTTGTCAAAGCTTTTATCTAATTTAATTTGAGGGGGTGTCACATTCATCATGCGACGTGGGAGCTTATATGACTTAGCATTTTAAAGGAGGAGAGATATTAACTTACAAGATTGATCTTACCTTCACTGTAAAGAACAGAAGCTACCGGTGACTTGAGTCGACTTTTCCAACGGCTTTTCTGGTGACTTTTCTGGCCATTTTTCCTACCTCTCCGATGACCGACCTGGACATAGAACTATCAATGAAATTTAACAAAGAAAAAGATAGTGGAATGCTAGAAGGAACATTAAGATATAGCAAGGGATATCAACTGGATTCTGAAAAAACACTTATCTATCATTGTCATGTTGATTCAGATGGTAAATACACGTTCAAGAAGATGATGATGATGTTGATGAGGGACAAATCTATAGATTTGTAGATAGGAATCCGTGAAGTAGGCGTGGTTTGTCATCAAACCAGGTGAGAACTCTTGTATCTTTCATGTAATCAGTAAGTTTCTTTTTAACGTCGAGTATGATGTGTCTTTATTACTTGTGCGGATGTTGTGTGCTTGGATAGAGATGTAGTGTGATATGCAATGTCTAGTATCCCCGCAGGGAGTATCTATGGTTTTCCCATGGCTCCTTGCTAAGATGATTAGCACGGGAAGTGCAATGTTATTATTTAGCACGGGATCACGGGAAGTATAAATACTATTTACCTTTATTTTATTTGGTAAATTTATGTTTAAATATCACGGAAAGTGCAATATTATCTACTGATGTATTTGGGGAGAACGGTCGTATGCATATCATACTTGTTTGAATCGTAGAGATTGTGGTACGAAATGCAATATCTTTATTTTCCTTTATTAAAATGCTTTATCACGATGTTGTGCTCGGTGCTTGGATGTAAAAGGTGTTAATTGCTTTCTCATATCGGTGTGCTTAAATTATTTATCTTTTAGTAGCATGTTAGTGATTACGAGAGTTTTGTATGTTTCCACTGAGCTCCCCTTTGGGATGATGCTCACTTGTTTCCACTTCAGTTTCAGTTTCCAGAAGAGACGGTGTAGTGAAGACTTTCATTTTAATAGCTTAAATATTTATTAATGTTAGAGATGTTATTTATCTTTTGTGTATGTATTATTTTTGTAACTGTGAAACAACATGATATTGTATTTATACCAATCGATAGATTTTTATTTATATAGTATCAGAGAGTTTGGGTTTGTTTTGGTTTACCTTATGTAATTATGATTTTAAAATCGATAATCTAGTTTTTGATGCTTTAAGTTTAGGTTGTAACCATACTAGCTAAGGAGGTAATTTAGTTGGGGCGTCACAAACATTTTGGGAGCTCCTTGTCATTTGTTAATATCTTTGAGAAAAAAATAGATGCATTTCATCGTAACCAGTGTTCTTATCCATGTTACGCTACAAGTACTTGTCATATTGGAATTCTTTGGGTTTGATCTTTAAGAATTGGTTCACCACGGAAGTAAGTATACCACCAATACTTGAAGCAAATTCATAGTTTAATATTTGACCATATTTTTATTCAGAAAATTACTCATTTTAAGAAGTAAAATTTAAATATTTACCTTTATGATGCCCAAGAAACCAGTGAAGTTCGTGTAACCTATGCATGTTGTATCGAGGCCATAGTACATTTTTGCTAAAATTGCAGGGCCCCAATCATAAAATGGTGCATCATCCAGATTTTGTCATGCTTCAACCAAACCAACTTTTGAAATACTAGTTGTGTGGGGAAAGAACGTTGCAATCAATAACTAGAGCACAAAGACTCTTTCGATTTCATCATATTCATCATCAATATTTGAGCCCTCCTAGGATAGTAGGAAAGCCTTCAATACTAGACAGTGTATTCCACCTCCTTTCAAAACTTTATGATCATTTCGTATATCAGATGCCAAAAAAAACGGAAGAACCGTCTTCCATTTTATATTTGACACACATTCGCCATGATTGGATGGTACGGGGACTCCCACGCCAGTTGATATTCCACAAATAAAATACAAATCAAGAGGGATAACTTCTAAAATAACAATGATATCATTTAATTGTAAAGTCCAGGAAATAGAACGTGTGCGTCGTAGGCTACCACCTTTTTTTTACCAATATTTGAACAATAACGTTATTGTGTTTTTTGTGATCTTCAAAATAAAACCGACTCCAAGAATACCTATCCACTCTTTCTCAGATTTGACATGGTAGAACTAGATTAAGTCTTTGTATCTGCCTCTTATTCTATGATATCCAGACTGTCCTTGACGCGCTGGCATATGAACTGAAATTGACTCTGGACCAACAACTATATCCAACGAACCAAACTCAACAACACGATGTTGATCCTAATCGATATTTGTAGCAGGCGTCATTATTTTTTTTATCTTTTCGATTTATTTTTCCCCTTATATTGTATATGATATTCTTCATTTTTGTTTAGAAAGATTAAGGAGTTTGAGAGTGGAGTTATGAGAGTGGAAATGGTTAAAAAGAGAGGAACTTACAGTGTTCAGAGAATAGGGCCGTTGCAAATGTATCATTGGAGAGTTAACAGATGGTAGCCTGGCTTTGACCGCCAGCAGCTCATATTCAGCCGCCCCGGCGTATGTTCAACCAGACAACCACTGGCTTGCTCTTGTGCTGAAACATGGCATGGATACGGGGCCAAAATAGAACCGTAGTGCTTCTTCTTAAGACTAGATTTTGTGCTCGTGCTACGCACCGGGTGGACCCGAAAATCATCCACCATCATTTTGCTTCGCCTCGTCCCGTCGTGCATTTTTGATTTGGTGTGGCTCGGCTCCGCCTCGCCCCGTCCCCATGCATTTTTGATTTGGTGTCGCGCGGCTTCGCCTCTCCCCGTTGTGATGCAAATGTTTCCAACATAACTCCATATCGATTCCTGAAACCCATGCCATAAACGTATAATTAATTGAAAACGACTAAAATGATTTACTGATAAAAAATGGTTAGTATTATCACCTTAGCTTGCCCTAAAATAGTATTCAAATCTGCAAGAGCATCACATATATGTACAAAACACTGTCACTCCCGCATTTCCTATAGGATAAAACCTTTTGGTTGATAAGCCATTTCTTTTCATCAACCTGATCATAGCAACCGTGAAACCAAAGCAAAAGAAATAAAATACAAAAACAATAACAAAGAAGAATATAGTGCTGATGATTCACTCTTACCATCAGCACTATAAGAGTATTTGTGACAAATGGGATCTCAAGCCCCCACTTGTTTTGTAATCTTAAGGTAAATATGCATGGTTTTCTCTGTAAATTTTAGTCATTGTGGGGGAAAAAGAGGTTAATTCTTATAAATTGTTCGCCTTTGCTTCTTTTGACCCGTCGTCAAAACATCTTGCCTCCGTCACTGGTTCACTGTCACGTCACTCTACTGTTATTGGTGTTGGTATTATTCTCATTTCTAAGATAGGGCATTTCCTACGGAGATATTTGTGTAAGCTTCTCACTTGTGCCGGCCTCTCAAATGAAGCTATTTGTGCCTGCTAAGGACCTTCAGTATTCATGATTTCAGGAAAAAAAATAGGGGAAAAAGTATCCAACAAAAACACGCTAACAATAATTCAAAGATCAACAGTTACTAAATTCGCACATCTTATGAAACTAAGAAAAACAATGACAATGTGTAAAGAAAAAACAGGTACATTACCTGATGTTCCATTATACCATGACATATTTATCGTTAATCCTAATGCAACAACATCATGAATTCAGAGCCAAAGCTACAACCGTTCACATAACAAATAAGAAAATAGCCATCTGTTTTAGTAGCCAGAATTTTCGTACATATCAAAGCGCCAGATAGTCGCGACAGAACCTCAACAGCCTAGCTATGATTTTTTATTAGCTGTGATCTATTTTTCATCGATCCAATCTCGTGTACTCCTTAAACATCCAAGGAAGTTTTTGCTACATGGTATCAAAAGTGAGAATAAGGAAAAGAAATGACGTACACATAGAAACAAACACACAAAATAAACTTGAGACTAATGATAATCCTACTTGGGAGGCCTGTACTCACGGTACTTTCCAATGTCCCACGTGTCAAGTGTGCAAGTTCATAGGTATGTTTATCGATCAAATCCACAAAGTGCAAGTCATAATGGTGAAAACTTATTCTCTTTGGCATAATAAGTTCATTCACATTTGCAGTGAGAGACAATGATTGAAGTCATGCATGTCTTTATTTCATAAGATTAAAAACAAAAGGAATTAGAAATTAGAAAATAATTAAGCATTAAACACACATCAGATAATCCATGTGATAGACGCATTTATGTGTCTATTTTCATCTCTATTGTGTATATTGTTAGTACCCACTTTTGTATTTATTATGGTGTTTTATGTGTTTGTAGGTATTTTTGGGCAATAAACATTTTTGGAAAAATCGGCTCGAAAAGTTGTCTAAAGGCACCCAAGGGACATTTGTTATTCGGATTTTCACTACTGGATAAGGGGTACCCAAATTACGAAGGGGCACCCAAATTACTATCGGCACCCAAGCAGCAGGATAAGGGGCACCTTCATCCCCTTCGTTTGAATTTTACTCTTGGCGGGAAATTTGGTTCTTCACAGGAAGAGTTGGGTTTGAATTTTTGGATAGGATTTAAGGAGATTCAACGGCTGAATTTGATTGGGTTTGTTCCTCTGGACTTAACAGGGGTGGTAAGGTGTTTTATTTCGACAAACTTGGGATGCATCGTTGGATTGAAGAAAACAGAGGCGTGAGAGTTTCCCGGGGTTGTTCTATTACTTTTCGTGTTTGTTTGTGGTTGGCGTGTGCTGGGAGAAGACTTGGTTCAATTTGCTTCGTGTTTGGAGTGAAAAAGATATAAAAAAAGGAGAGTCAGCTGGAAGAATGACATGCAGAGAAGAAAAAGGAAATAATTCCGTGAAAATATATTTCTTAACTGTAAAGATTTGGAGGAGTTATGACGAGAGATTTTGATGCAGTTGGCTATTTAAAGGGAGTTCGGGTATCTTAGAAGGTTGTGGAGAGTTTGGGGGAGCTGAGGAGAGCTCATGAGCGAGAAATCACGAGTTGCAGAAACTCGGGTTCTGCTGCTGCTGCTGATGAACATCAAGAACACGAAGAACAACACCTGCTGAAGACAGTCGCTGAAAACTGTCGAATATTTACGGCAGTGGGTAGCACTTTTCCAGCGACTTCGGAATAGTGACTACAACACTTTTATTATATCGTTCATTTTGTGACGCTTTTCATGCGTCACAAAATCCTGTTTTCACTATTTCTCCATTTTCACCATTGTAAACACTTTTTGAGCAAATAAAAAATATTTTGAGAGTGTCTATAATATGAGGAGCTAAACCCCAACACTGGGACGACGGAGGAGGCCGAACTTCATACATGGGTAAATTTATTTTATTCTTTTTTATGACTTTTGCACTAATATTAATTGAAATATGATTTTGATTAATTAGTTATTATTTTATTAGATGGGTCATGCTTGCTTAGATGTTTGATGTCCCATGCTTACGATTTATAACTAATGTTTTTAGAATCTACCTTGGCAAGAATAAGAGTCCATGTTTACATTTCTTGAGCTAAAATTGTTGAGAATAAATAATTGAACCTTATGTTATGAAGATTGGCCGAATCCTTAGTTCAGTACCTCTTGCACGATTTGTAATATTATTGTATATTTTTATTAAATTTAAAAACTCGAATCTTCACAAGTCTTAGAGTTCGAATCATTTTTACTACAACTTCAAAATCACATCAATTTTTGTCCATGCTAAAAGTACTAATAATGCTGGATGATTAAGGTGCTACGGGTAGTATAGTTTATATAGGTCTTGGTGCGTAGCGCTAGCTTATAAATCCATGACTTAACGATGTATAATTACCCGAAGTAGGTTTTGCTGCATAAATCAAAGGTTCAGCCTAGAAATAAAAGGTTCAACCTTCCATTGAAGCATTCCATATATGTCAACAACAAACTTGTGTAATAAACCTCAAGCAAATTCTGAGCACCTAGTCATTCTTCACAAAAGACCAAATTCAAAATTAAACAACCAGAAAAAAATAATTGTAAAAAAAAAACAACAACAATTTGCATTGTGACTAAATATATTCGAGCAATTTAAGGATTCTCTGAAGAAACTGATCTTTCAAAAGCATAAATAAACAAACACACCTACTCGAGAGGTTGTTACACCAGCATTATAACCCATGTATGGAATGTTACCTATCTCATAATATCATCCAACTCTATCTAAAACTTCAACCTGCATTAATAGAACAAAATTAATAATTATAGTTTGTAAAAGTGAAAAAACTAAGAAAACATTAGTAGTGAATATGATATATTAGTACTTAGAACTAATAAGAGTAAAGTCAGTAAGTTGAATACAAAAATCACCTGAGTTAAGAGATCGTTTCTTCAATGGCTTTTGGAGTTTTTCCATAGTCTAGATGAATAAAAATTAGCATTTGCACAATTGTTCATAATTTATGCCCAATGAGATTTAAAATAAACAAACTTGTCGACAAATAATCCAACATTGAACACTTTTTTTTTTTTGACAACTGTGTTAAAATTGGTATGAGAGTTCTTTATTTTCGTTGTAATTCCATTAACTCCCTTTGATTGTATAGCAAAAACTTGCAGTCCATTCGGTGCTATGTATAGAAGTGAGAATCCTTTGGATCTCAGTAAAAATTAACAGAGAAAGAATCTTAATCAGAGATATACCCAAAGCCTAAGCCAAACAACAAGATTTTAATATAGAGGGTGGTAGGGTTTTCTAAACTTCTCCTTCTTCTTTCTTGTGTGCGAAATCAACAAACTGTAATATAAACTTCAAGTGATTAAACCCTTGTCAAGTTCAAGTTCTCTTGACGCGTTCCATAAGAGAGAACAGAGTAGAGAGAATAAGTGATGTTTTTAGGGGGTTTTTTTTCTTTTCTTTTATTACGAAAGTTTTTAACATAAGAATGAGATGGCAAGTGACATGGCGAGATGAAGAGAAAAATTAGGAATGACATGGCGTAAAAAGAGAGAATTTCTCTGCAATTTGGAGAGGGGAGGGTGACCCTCACCGCGCGACGTGGGGCTCATATGACTTAGGATTATATATGACTTAGGATTATAAAGTTTCTCCTGAAACGTATATATGACCTCAAATAATATCTTAATTACCCTTATATCTTTAACCAAATTACCCGTAACACCCTCAGATGACCTAATCAACCCTAATCTTTCCTCAAAATCCCCAAAAGATTCTATTATTCACCGAACTTTGTTTCTCCTCTCTTTCGAAGATCTTCTTCTTCCCTCCCTCGACCAGGTAAAAATCTCAGGTATTCTGATACAAAATATTCCTGGTGGTCTTCACTGCGATCTAAATTCTTCTTCTTCTGGTTTTCTTCAAGTGTTTCTGTATCTTATCAATTCTGCCGGAAACCCTTCTCTGCGATATTTCCAAGCTCCTATAATTTTGAAAAATCAAAGAGATATTGAAGTTTGGGAAGAGCTGATCTGGGAATTCAACTCTTCCGGTGCTTATTCTTCCGGTAGGTGATTATTATATAATATATTTTGTAAATTTCTGTCTTGATTTTGTACTGAATTTCGGCATAAAAAATCATTGGTTCTTAGTTCTTATTTAAGTTTGTATAGTAGGAGTCTACACAAAATTGAATTCTCTCTTGCTGATTATGGAGGAAAACAGTACACATTCTATGAATAATGATTAGTATGAGTTATCAGTGATACATACAGTGAAAGGGGTTGGTTATTGGAAATGTTACATCTGCTTGAAAATGTCCTTAATCGTCTACTTACTGGGAGAAACATGTCATAGATAAACTGATATAAACATGAGGACTAGGCGAGATGTCTGAAGGAATTCTTGATACGAAGCTCGATTAGCTTAGGTACATATTTTGTTATTTTGATGCTAAGAACTCTAATTTTGTTACTTGCAGTGTTTCTTGGTTTGTTGGACCAATTGGTTTTATTTGTAAGGAGTTGGTTCCACCTAGTTCTACTTATAGGTGGCAAGGGACTGAAGTCTCCGATAAAGAAGTTGGAGGATCAGAGCTTTTCCTAGCATATGGAGGAGGATCACACCTTCGTTGTTGGCCAACAGTTTCCTGATGTGAAAACTTTCCGCAAGAAAATAAAAGAGGCAGCAATTGCACAACACTTTGAGCTTCGGATAATAAAAAGTGACCTGATTCGTTACTTTGCAAAGTGTGCTACAGAGGGTTGTCCTTGGCGTATTCGTGCAGTTAAGCTTCCCAATGTGCCCATGTTCACAATAAGGAGCCTTGAAGGCACACATACATGTGGTAAAAATGCTCAAATTGGCCACCAACAGGCTTCCGTTGATTGGATTGTGAATCTTATAGAAGAACGTCTGCGGGAAAACATGAATTACAAACCAAAGGATATATTACAAGACATACATAAGGAGTATGGGATCACCATACCATATAAGCAAGCTTGGCGAGCAAAGGAACGGGGATTAGCTGCAATTTATGGTTCTTCTGAGGAAGGATATTGCCTCCTTCCTGCATATTGTGAGCAAATAAAGAGAACGAATCCTGGAAGCATTGCACAAGTGTTCACTGCTGGGGCAGATAATAGGTTTCAACGGCTATTCATTGCGTTTTACGCGTCGATCCATGGGTTTTTGAATGGATGCCTGCCACTTATTTCTATTGGCGGAATTCCTCTGAAAAGCAAGTACCTTGGTACGCTACTTTCAGCCACATGCTTTGATGCAGATGGCGGCTTGTTTCCACTTGCTTTTGCTATTGTTGATGTTGACAATGATGAGAGCTGGATGTGGTTTTTGTCAGAGTTACATAAATTGCTAGAGATGAAAACCCAAAGTATACCTCAGCTTACATTTCTATCAGATGAGCAAAAAGGTATTGTTGACGCAGTGAAAAGGAAATTTCCTAGTGCAGCTCATGCGTACTGCATGCGCCATCTGACCGACAGTGTGAGCAAAGAATTCAAAAACTCGAGGCTTGTGCATCTTCTCTGGAAGGCAGCTTATTCCATTACCACTATTGGCTTTAAAGAGAAAATGGCGGAAATCGAGGAGGTTTCACCGGAAGCAGCCAAATGGATCAATGAAATTTCACCCTCTCGTTGGGCATTTCCGTATTTTGCAGGAGCTAGATTTGGGCATCTCTCCTCAAACATCGAAGAATTCAATAAGTGGGTCTTGGAGGCACGAGAACTACCTATAATCCAGGTCATGGAACAGATTCATAGTAAGTTGATAGAAGAGTTTGGTGAACGACGATCAAAAAGTTTAGCTTGGATGACCGTGCTTTCCCCTTCAGCGGAGAAGCATATAGCAGAAGCAGTTAATCGTGCATCTCCCTATCAAGTACTTAGATCAGATGAAGTAGAGTTTGAGGTTCTATCTAGTGACCGATCCGACATTGTTAATATTGGGACCCGTTGTTGTTCATGTCGTGATTGGCAGTTTTATGGCTTACCCTGCTCACACGCTGTCGCAGCACTTATTTCGTGTAGAAAAGATATCTACGAGTTTTGTGAGCCATATTTCACTGTTGCCAATTACCGATCAACGTATTCAGAAGTGATGCATCCCATCCCAGCTAAAATCGAATGGAGCAAGGACAGCGAAGTTCCAATGGAGGAAGAAAGTAGACTTGTACGACCGCCGAAGTTTCGTCGTCCACCAGGACGGCCTGAAAAGAAGCGTCTTTGTGTAGAGGACCTTAATCGAGAGAAGCATACAGTACATTGTAGTAAGTGCAACCAAACAGGACACTATAAGACTACCTGCAAAACAGATACTATGAATAGTATAGAACAGTTTTAGAATTGTGTAATGTAGTTTTGTACTGTGGCTTTTTAGGTAGGTATCTAATCTAGTTAGAATCAGAGTAGTAATTTAGTAGTTTTTCTTCATTAAATTTTAAAAATGTTTCCCACGTCTGATGATATTGTGTATTTGGCTGCTCATTTATGTACTGTAAATGGGAGCATCTCCATTGTATTCTAATGTTAGCTATTTGGTTGCAGTAACTTTAAGACTTAAAGCTTTCTTATTAAAGATGAGTGTATGATGAAATGTTCAGCTTCCATCTTTGTCGTTTTAACCAGTTAAAAAGAGAATGATTAACCTACAGATGAGTTTACAGGTTACGATTCAGTCTGTGGCAGAACCAGTCTCGGCATACAAGAACTGCGCCGACTGACTGGCACCTTATTTGATCTCTGATAATAAACTCCCACTGCCAGAATAGTATAAATTAGAAGTCGAATCTAAAAGGGAGAATAAATAACCTGTAGAAGCTAGTTTTCAGCTTCACAGTTCGTAGTCCTATGTCCTAGTTTTAGTTGGCATTTGAAAAGGAAATAAGAAAAATATTTGGAAACTGTCGATTCAAGGAAGTTAGGAAAGTAGTAAAAGGGGAAAGGATGTGTCCTCCTTTAGCATTATATATAAGAGAATGCTCTTTGCTTTCCTGTGTGTGCCTTCTAAGCCGTAGCCTTTGTCGAACGTAGGTATTTTTTTTTTCTTTTTGAAAGTTCCTGCGGTTTTTGTACCAAGTGCAGAAGTATTTTTCTGCATCCCTTTCCAATGGAGGTACCCAAATCCTTGAAGCAAATTGGACATTCAAGTATAACCTTCCCGCCAAGTATAAAATGTACGGAGAGGAACAATGTGGAGCACTGTATGATTCATCAGGCAAGACTCGCTCACCGGTTAAGGAGAGATCTTACCAGGAGATTCTTGAATAAGGGTCAGTCTAGTTCAGCAGATAGTTCTGACGGACAGTCTATTACAGCAGATAGTCTGACTCCGCTTTTCGGCCGGATGATTTCTGTGGAGCTGGAGATGCAGGAAAATCAAAGGGTTATTATGAGGTCAACTGACGTCGTCCTACACCATCTTGCAGAACGAGGTCCTGGTACCCTTGATGCCAAACTTAATGAATTCGTATACACAGCCCCGAATTTTGGTATGGTCATCAAGAATGACAATGTAGACGGGTGTTTCTGGCAGGGGCCTCTCTTGCAATTCCACCTAAAGCACCCCATCATGGTGGAGGAAAGAACAACGAAGGATATCCAGTTCTGTTTTTATGACGAGACTGCAGGCCGCAGTGAAGAAGAGTTAAAGAACTTTGTCCACAAAGTTAAAAAAAACTCAGTTGACTTACAGGGGCGGAGCACCAATCACACCTGTATATTTTGAGGCGCTAGATGGGTGCAAATTTCATGGAGTTTTTCCCACGGGTAGATCAGCCATCTTTGCCGTGACTTATTCTGCCTTAGTTGAGATGGGAGCAGAAGAACCTTTCTCTGTGGTATCACTACACGACATCGAGATTGTTAACTTGGCACTTCTTGAGCCTGAAATGTTTCATATGACAGTCGTATTTAAAGACTTCAAGTGTGCCTTGCTTGAAATCCACTCAATTGGCTTAGTTTCTCCTTGACATAAAAACACGTCTGAAATATGCGGACGTCAAGCACTATGTTAACATGGAAAGACGAGACTGGACTGATACAGTGAGAAGGATCTCCGAGTCTCCGGAGACGTTCATATGTGAAGGTGGATGGGAGTCATTGCATCTTGAGGATGATCGTACTTTGGCGTACTATCCGGATGAGGATTCAGGTTCAGATTCAGAAAAGTATGATCTGTCATTATGTTGAAGAAGTGGAAAGTGAAGCCGGGAGTTGTCTACTATACTATGTTTGTTGCTCTATTTTTTTCTAGACTAATTTTGCACCCGTGCGGTTTGTTTCTCGGTCATGTGATATTAGAACTATGTTTTAAAATTCTTTAAAAACAAATAGTTTTAGTAAAAATCAACTAATAAAATTCAGTGTAGCTACGGAACATTCGGTAAATTAGTAAAGGGGGAAGGATCCAATGACATGGTTATATTGACATAATCTTAACATCTTCTGCCACTTTTTCTACCATGCCCAACCCGCAATGAATTTGAAGGTAAGATTTTGGTGACATGTTCCTCTTATAAAGCTCTACATTCCTACCAAAATGAAAGTATTCCGAAATACGAAACTTCACCGTCCACAAAATTTTAATTTCAACCGTTAATCCTCAATGGTTGATATTCAAAATGGTAGATGATGGTCTTATACATCTCGGAATGCTCTCATTCTTGGTGGGAGTGTAGAGACTTATAAGAAGAACATGTCGTAAAAAAATTAGTTCAAATTCATTGCCGGTTGGATTTGGTAGAAAAAATAGCGCTAAAATGTCAAGATTATGTCATTAGAAACTACAAAATGGTGCTAAAAAATTAGTTCAAATTATAACTATGTCAACGGATCCTACCCTATTAGCTTCCTTTTATATAGATTACATACTCCAATGCAATGCTACAGTAAAACCAATGCAATGCTACAGTAGAAGCTCCGGTTAGCTTCCTTTTATATAGATTACATACTCCAACAACGATAAATAAATAAAATAAAATGCAATGCTGAAAAAGAAAAATTAAAATTAAACAGTCACCCGCTTGTAGCGCAACATCTTCAAAGCCTATAATACTATTATGTTTGTTGCTCTAGTTTGTTTGTTTTTAATTGGGCCGACCGACCGGAGGGTCCGAAGAAAGACAGTCCTTTTTATGACTATTTTTTTGTAAAATGAAACCTAACGCAAATGTGCAATTTGATAAAAAAGATTGGAAATTTCAGTCATTTTATCACTGGACAAAATTGTCCCTTACTTTTAGTCCAATTACTATAACTCTATGTATCATAATTTCCGTCACTTTATACTATTTTTTTAGAGGTATAATTGACAACCAAACTTTAATATAACATATCTAAAAATTCGTGCCTTGGAATTTTACAAATTTTATCTCGTTGGAATGGTTTTAAAGAAATCTGCGCAATGAGTACAAACACCATTATCGAATTTAGAGTTTTTACGAAAATTCGGAGGTGTTTATCATTTTAGACACGATTTTCGAAAATTAAATGTATATGCATTATGCAAACCACCACAAAGGATACATAATACTTTATGTAGCCATATTTTGGGTTTATGCATCAACTTATTTTCCGTTGCAACTAATAAAACGATGTACTCCCCCCCCCCCCCCCTCAAGAAAAGTGATACTTTCACTTTAGGCACAATTTTCGAAAATTGAATACATAGCCATTATGCAAACCACCACAAAGGATGCATAACATATTATGCAACCATATTTTGGTTTATTCATCGGGTAATTTTTTGTTTCAGGAAAAGTGATACTTTCACTACGTGTTAGGAAAAATGATTCTTTCTTGCCATGTCAGGAAAAATGATACATTCCCGCCATGTCAGGAAAAATGATATTTTCACGTCGTGTCAGGATAAATGATACTTTTGCGTCGATTTCTTTGGTAGGCCATCCCACCGTAGCAGCGGTCATCTAGTTACCCTCAAAGGATTAATGTAGTCTAGAATTTGCGCAACTCGTTGTGTATGTGTTCATCTTTCTTATCAAGGAAACAATGTTCAACAATAGTCTGAAAATCACCTTCAAAACAACTTGAGAAGCATGTAATCTCAAAGGAAGTATAAATAAACTTTAAAAGCTAGTTAATAAGTGGGGGTAAATTTTTTTTTTCTTCTTTTTATAAATAACGACCTAAAGAAAGGCTAGAGCTCTGCCGGATCAACAGTTGGCATGAGCCAAATTGGATAGGGGTGGGACTTAGGTTGGTTGGGCGGGTTAGAAAGCTTGGCCGAGGCAGACCCGAGCTAGGAATCCTTTGCCCAGATTGCCCATCGAACCCGTGGAACCCATGGAGGTACTGCCCAAGCCCGCCCAAGTTATGTTCCCCGGGTTCCTCAGGTTGGCCGACATACAAGTTTGTTAATATCAAAATAACAAATTTTAGTAATAATAAGATTTAATTTCTCCATTTATCTTAAATTTCCAAATACCTGAAGATTATTTACAATAATATAAAATTTTTCATATTGAATGATCAATGAGATAGCTATAATTTATATTTTCGTTATTAGATTTGAAGATAATATCTAAAATTACTCTAAATAGATAATAATATCAATTATAAAAATAGTTTTATATAACTATTTCATAGTTCTTCGGGTTGGGCGGGTTGCTTGGGTTAGAAATATTTGTTCCCGTGTTTGCCCAAATTTAACTCGGGTTTGTAAAATTTATGCCCAAGCTTGCCCAAAGTTTTGAAATATGTTGCCCATGTCCGCCCAACGTTCGGGTTGGGCATGGGTTAGGTGGGTTAACCCGATCCAAGTCCCACCCCTAAAATTGGAGGTCTAGACCAAAAGCAAGTATCAGAGTTATCTTTGTCCCAAGCTGCCAGAGAATGAGCTAAATTGTTACATATTCTTGGTTGAAAACAAAATATGCAAGCTACAAGATTAGAACCAAACAGAGAAATTTCTTAAATAAAGCATTCGTTCGTTGATTGTCTTCAAAAATTTCCCGGGAAAAATGGTCAATTAGAGTTTTTGCATTACTTTCCAAGATGAAGTGAGTAATTTGTTATTCCGCAACTTTCTTCAAAGCTGCCCATATAGCCCTGGTTTCTGCTTACTCTGGTGAATAGACTTCAAAGGTGAGGGCGACACAAAAATATGGTCTGCCTGAAGATTCACGCATTATATAGCCGGCACCATTAGCCAAAGAGACATGATCGAAAGAACAATCAGTAATGCTTTTGATCCAACCAAAGTCTTCCATGTATCAACACCAATGACATTAGAATAGGGTGACAAGGTATAGTTGAATTCCTAGAAACAATCATGCCTCTAGCTCTAGATCAAATAATAACATTAGAAGGATTCTCTTTTTTCTTGTTGAAAATCAGATTGTTTCGACTATTCCAGATAGACCACATAATATCAGGATATTTTTTTTATTCGTCAGAAAGAGAGGTAGTACCATTAACAATCCGGTAATCAATCCATTCAAGCAAAGTAGAGTTATGAAAGTTCTGAACAGTCAAACAAACAAAAGAAGAAAACCATACAGAAGAAGCAAAAGGGCATAAAACCAAAGCATGCATAACAGTTTCATTACAAGAAAGACATCCAAAACAAATTATAGTGTCAATAGGCAGTCTGATTTGTGGGACAGTTCTAGTGGGAAAGGCATTTCTAGCAGATTTCCATATGAAAAGTTAAATGCGGTGTGGGGCTCTGAGTTTCCATATGCACTTCTAAAAAGTGTTTCTTGGGGAAGGTTTACGACCTCTGAGACCCAATTAGGCGTATTTAGAACTAAATCTACCATTCTTTGAAAGCTCCCAAGCCCTCATATCAGGAATGCATAACTAGCTTAAAGGAATAGTAACAAACTTCTCTACAAAAACATTATCAAAACGTATGTTCAATCTGGAAACATTCCAAGATCTAGTTTCATGGTCAATGAAATATGACACTTTTAAGCTGGAAGAAGGAGGACAAGAGGATTAGGTTTGTCGGAACCTAAGGTAGGAATCCAATTATCACACCAAGGATCAAAAAACTGACCATCACCCACAATCCAAGAAATGAAAGGTATTTTGAGCTCCTTAATGGTATGGAGACATCTCCGAATCCAAGATCAAGTAGAAGGGCACTTAGCATTGAAAAAGCCATATCTAGCTTTAAGAATAGGTCCTAAAAGAGAGTTACGATTCTCAACAAGTTTCCAAGCATTTCTAACTAGCATAACAAGATTATTTAACTCAGCTGGTTTAAAACTCATACCCCCTTCGCTTTTAGGAGAGCATAGAGTATCCCAACCAAGCAAGTGGAATTTTTTTTTTTAATCTTTGGAGTCTAGAGTTTACCCCCATCAGAACTTACAGAGATGAGAGTCTAATTTCCTACAAAGAGCTTTAAGAATGAGAAAAGCTGTCATTTGGTAAATAGGAATGGCTTGACCAACAAGTTTAACTAAAGAGGTTTTGGAAGCTTGAGATAAAAGTCTTGAAAAATAGCTTTTGAGAAAAGTAATTAAACAATCATCAGCAAACATCAAATGATTAATCGGAAGATCATTCCTACACACCTTAATTCCTTGCACTAGATCTAATCTAGTAAGTTTATCAATATAAGCAGATAAAGCTTCAGAATAGAGAATATAAAGGTAGAGGGATAAAATATCTCCTTGCCTTAGGCCTCTTTCAGTTTTTTATCATACCAGTGCGGACACCAATGAGTAAAACAGAATAAGAGATAGCGTCCAAGCATTGGATTATTAGAGAAATCCAGTGTTCACATAGACACATCTTCCTGGGGACTTTTTCAAAAAACAATCCATTCAAGCTTGTCATAAGCTTTGGACATATCAAGTTTAATAGCAATTAAACCTTCTTTTCCATGATAATGGTTCACGTTAAAATTACCTCATTGGCAAGGAGAATATTATTTGCAATGCTTTTTTTAGGCACAAAGGCACTTTGAGAGTTTTAGAAAAAAAATTATAGGAAAAGTTACATAAACCTATGGAAATCAGCTACTAGACGGTTCGATTAGTCTTTCACCCTTATACCCAAGTCAGACGAACAATTTGCACGTCAATATGGCTGCGATCCTCCACCAGAATTTCCTCTATCTTCGCCCCGCTCAGGCATAGTTCACCATCTTTAGGGTCCCAACAAGTATGCTCTCTCTCGAACCCTTCACAGAGGATCTAGGTCGGTCGGCGGTACAACCCTTACAGGTTTTATTCGCTCGTGGACTCGCAGACATGTTAGAATCCTTGGTCCGTATTTCATGACGGGTCGAATGAGGAACCCACAGGCCGACGCTGGGAGAACGTTGTTTCCATAGGCACGTCATGAGGCACGTGCTGCTCACCACGATCTAGGCAACGACGTCTCCGCAGGTACGAATACATCCCGAGCTTGGTATGCCACCTCAATCCACGTCAGTCTGTACCCCGAGTTGATCGGCGGACCGACTCATCACCGTTCCGCATCTGACCAGGGCACATCGCCATAGGAGTTTTGAGGATAACGACAATGTTAATATGATTAAGAAGTTGCCCACATGGCCATTTTTAAAACAGGTTTGCGTTATATCAATGACAGATTCCCCAACAATATCACAATACTTTTGATTAAAAAAAAGACTCGTGAAACCATCTGGGTCCTGGAGCTTTGTTTCCCCCATTTAAAAAGCATTATGTTTAAAATATTGTTGTCATTCAAAGAGAATTTGGAAGGAAGATTAACAAGGACTTCTTCTTCGAAAGATTGGGGATTGGAAGAGTAGAGGTTTTTGAAGTAATCAACGAAGGAGGTACCAATACTACTTCTAAGGATATCTCCATATTTATTTTTTATCCAGTTGATGACGTTTCTTTTTCTTTTGTAAAGAGTGACTCTGTGGATATAGGGAGTATTTTTATCTCCTTCCAATAACCAAACCTCTTTGAACTTGTCCTTCCAGTAGAGCTCTTCTAAAGAACACAAGTAATTTAGTCTAGTTTAAAGTCTTGAGACATGGATAATATTTAAAGGATCAGAGGTATGGATTTCTTTAAGATCCTCTCTAGTGGTAGATATATTGGTTTGAATATTACCAAAAGAGTTTTTGTTCCATTTTCTTAAACGTTTCTTGGTATCAAGCAATTTAACTTTCAATTTATAAACAGGTGATCCAATTACATTAATAAACCAGGAATTAGCTATGATGGCTCTAAAAGTGGGGTCTGTTATCTTCATAACCATGAAATGGAAGGGTTTAGGCATACGGTCTCCATCAAAATTAAAACCTATATACATGGGACAATGATCATAAGAATCCATGGGAAAATTATTAACACATCAATTGGGAAACAAAATTTCAGCATCATGGTTAATTAAACATCTATCAAGTTTCTCAAGAATCAAACCAGGACCACTTTGCATATTAGACCAAGTAAATCTAGTACGTGAATATACTAGATCATGCAAATCAAAAACAGAATAGAAAGTCTTAAGATTTAAGAAATCATTATCATCTAGATCAAGACCTCCACTCTTATCTTCATGACCCAAAAGAGATTTAAAGTCTCTGACAAAGAAAGCATGATCATTACTAGGGATAGGAGGAAGGTTTTTCTGGTTATCCCATAAAGCATCCTTAAGAGTTTGGTTTGGTTCACCATAAATAAGGTGTATGTGACAGAGTTTGGAATGAGTAATATCATTGATAGTAACATAGATTCCTCTTGAGTTGGATGCGATGATATTGAGATTCAATTCTTTTTTTCTAAGCTAACACTATGCCACCGCTTCTACTAATAAAGAGAACATTGAAAGCACATGGAAATCCTATACTTTTCATATTTCTAGCAGTTGTATCATTTTTCATTTTAGTTTCAGAAAGAAACACTATATCTAGGTTCAAATTCTTCAGGAGAATACTCAATTCTTTAGTAGCAGATTTTTTACCTAAACCTCTAATATTCCAGCAAAGCAAGTTGACATTATTAACATGGTTTAATGGGGTAGTAGTAGCAGCATTGGGACTTGTCAGAAGAGAAGATTTGAAGAAGGTGTAACCTGATTGGTAGGGATAACGTTATCATTAGGACGAGAACCAATAGCATCACTACTTGCTTGACTTCTTTGTGTCGCATTCAAATCCAAATAAGCAGCCCCATGAAGAGAATTATTGCGGATATTATGATCTGCCAAGGATTGACCAACTGGTTCATGAAAATGACTATATGGGTTAACAATTTGATGATAATGATCATGTTGGTTAGGCTCAATGATTGGGGGAAGGTTCTCAAAACTATTAATTGGTGGGCACAAGTTATTATAGTTAGGTTCTAGAGATTCCTGATTTTCTGGGGGGACAACAACAATACTGGCCAAAGAAGATTTGGCAGCCCGAATACGTTTTCTTCCATCAACATGAGGGTTAATATTTGTCTTTAGATTAGTGAGAGCATCATGTTCGGCTGCTAATGAAACAATTTCTTCTCTAGAAAGAGGACGAGGAGGAGGAAATGGCATAGCTGCAGTCTTGAACCTTTAAGTGGAAGATTTTGGATCAGAAGAATGATTAAACTGTTGTTGCTCAAAAATAGTAGGTGTTGGAGACGTTGGCTTAGACAGGAAATCCATTATCTATAGTAGCCACAACCTGATTTTTAATTTGACCCACTTCATGAACTTTTAGGACTGGAGATCTGTCAGTGAAAGGACCCATATTGAGTTTTCTGTAGATGGAGTTATCATCCAGAGGTGAAGAAGTATCCGAAATGATAACAACTTCCCCTTTTTCTTAGAGCAATGAACTTCAATATCCTCTACCATGGCATTCTCGCTGACAGGTTGAGTAGCCGGTGGATAGGCTAAAGCTTCCATACATTTAGAGCTAGAGGATACATAAACTGGTTGTGGAGACATCCATCCAAAGACAGTAATTCTGGGAGCAGGTATTCTATGAGACGATTGACTAGATTCACCTTTTTGTTGAACCATATATGGGTAAATTGCCCCTACTAGCCTCCCTAATAAGTACTCTTTAAAATATGGGGAGTAAAAAGAATAAATTAATCCCGGTTCCAAAGAGAACCAAAAGTACTGAGAACCATTAAAAACCTAAAAGAAAGAGGACCAGCCCAGTTTCTTTGGTATCCTAGTAGCAGCTCCTCTTCCCCCCTGAACTTCTAAAATGCAGAGATTTTCTTCTTCTTCAAAAACCCATCTCTGCAGTCAAAAGTACAAACTCATATTGTCCTCATTCAGTCTAATTGACAATCAAAATCTCATTCCTAACCCTCCTGCATACCAATCACACCATTTTTCATCAAAACCCCAACATTTCTCCACTTCTTCTCAAAACCTCAGTAAAGGCTCAACTTTTTCGTCGGATGATAAAAATCGAGAGACCCCAAGATTCAGTTTTCTTGAAAACAAGCCAAACTTTCAAAAATCGCACAACTCTGATTCATACACTGAGGATGCAGAAACGGTATATAATATTCTAAGGAAATTTCATACTAGAGTACCAAAACTTGAACTAGCTTTGAATGAATCAAATGTTGTTGTTTGTTCCACATTAGTTGAAAAGGTATTACGTAGATGTGGTGATGCTGGTAATTTAGGGTATAGATTCTTTTCATGGGCATCAAAACAACCTGGTTATACACCTAGTTATGAAGTGTATAAATCTATGATTAAGGTTTTAAGTAAAATGAAACAATTTGGTGCTGTTTGGGCTTTAATTGATGAAATGAGGAGGGATAATCCTCATTTACTTACTAGTGATGCATTTATTGTGTTGATGAGAAGATTTGCGTCTTCGCGGATGGTGGCGAAAGCCATTCAGGTGCTTGATGAAATGCCTAAGTATGGTTGTGAACCTGATGAATATGTTTTTGGTTGTTTGTTGGATGCATTGTGTAAAAATGGTAATGTTAAAGAAGCTGCTTCTTTGTTTGAAGATATGAGAGTTAGGTTTAAACCTGATATTAGACATTTTACGTCGTTGTTGTATGGGTGGTGTAAATTGGGGAAGTTGATGGAAGGTAAGTTTGTTTTGGTTCAAATGAGAGAAGCTGGTTTTGAACCGGATTTTGTGGTTTATAATAATCTTCTTAGTGGGTATGCCATGGCAGGGAAAATGCAAGATGCGTTTGATCTTATCAGTGAGATGAAGAGAAAGGGGTGTGAGCCGAATGCTAATTCGTATACTATTTTGATTCAGGCTCTTTGTGGTAAAGAGAGAATGGATGAAGCAATGTTGGTTTTTGTTGAGATGAAGAAATGTGGTTGTAATGCTGATGTTGTTACTTATACTACTTTGATAAGTGGGTTTTGCAAATGGGGGAAGATTGAAAAGAGTTGTGAGCTTTTAGATAGTATGTTGAAGGAAGATTGTCAACCCAATCAGATGACGTATTTACATATTTTGTTGGCTCACGAGAAGAAAGAAGAATTGGAAGAGTGTTTTGAACTTGTAAAGGAGATGAAGAAGATTGGGATTGCTCCTGATCTTAGTACTTATAACACTTTGATTAGGTTAGCTTGTAAGTTGGGGGAGATAGATGAGAGTGTTAGAGCTTGGAATGAAATGGAGGCGAATGGGCTTAGTCCAGGACTTGATAGTTTCACTATAATGATTCACGGGTTTATAAGTCAAAATTGTTTGGTTGAAGCTTGTGGCTATTTCAAAGAGATGGTTGGAAGAGGGCTTTTTTCTTCTCCGCATTATGGGACCCTGAAAGAGCTGCTGAATCCTTTGTTGAGAGCACAGAAGATTGAAATGGCAAAGGATATTTGGAGTTGTATTTTGGGTAAAGGGTGTGATCTTAATGTACCTGCGTGGACTATTTGGATACATGCTTTGTTTGTAAATGGGCATGTGAAGGAAGCTTGTTCGTACTGTTTAGATATGATGGACGCTGGTGTTATGCCACAACCAGACACCTTTGCGAAGCTTATACGAGGTTTGAACAAACTGTACAACAGAGAGATTGCTGCAGAGATCACCCAGAAGGTTAGGAAAATGGCTGAAGATAGAGGGGTGACTTTCAAGATGTATAAGAGAAGGGGGGAGAGAGATTTGAAAGAGAAGTTGAAGGCCAAAACTGATGGTGATGGAAGGAAAAGGAGGGCACGGAAACGTCAGTGGGGTCCTCGTCAAGGTCGACCTCAAGCTGGTGTTCTTTAATTCAGACGGAAGGTAAAAGCAAAAACAAAATTTGACCCCTTGTTCTCTCATCGGAAAGGGAGTGTGCAGGCTGTATTTGGCACTGGCAACTACCCAATACGTCAAATTCTGGATGTGGCTAGATCATGTGGTTCGAAAACCCTAGTCCTTGTGTTCTCATGCGCACGCTGCTGCTCAATGCTCCAGCTCGTTGTAAAGTTGATCGAGACAGTAGTGCAGCACCAGATGCAGGAACGATACTCTATTTAGGAACACTCACTTTGTTGGAAGAATACCTATAATTCCAGGCTTTTATTTTTTTATGAAATGCTTGAATGCTATATGTACCTTAATCAGTACAAAGATTTTAGGTGACATTAGTTTGGCAGTTCTGGTATAATCTGATTGGTCACTGCAAAATTCACGACAACCTAGTACACATAAATGTCAGTTACTGAGATCCAGATGAGTGTTTCATGTACTGTCTGCAACATTTACTGTGGTTTTCATTGTATATGATTTGAAAATGAGAAATTATTGTTTAACAATCTGTGGAACACCTTCATATTCATTTCTCTTTGAGAGCCGAGGAGATTTAGATTCTGCTTTCTAATGTTCTATTATTGAAATCAAAGTTACATATATTACAGGGCATGCATGGATACATTGATGCATGATCCACTATCCACAAGAAGCAACTTTTGCCTATAGTAGACTCTAAAGTTGATCTCAAAATGCCAGCCTTTTATGAAAAGAATACAACACTCTCAGAACTCAAATGGTCTCAAAATTCTTTGCCGGGAAAACTCATAATCTAATCTGTGTTGGAATTGTCAGAGCACGCTGTTGCATTTATGTACAAGGCATTCTGGAATAATCAGATCTCGCAGTAATTATTCCATCAGCACTGCCCATTCTTCCTTTCTGATTTAATGGCCTCGTAGGATGACATCACCTCTTTAAACTTTGCCTCAGCAGCATCTGCAGCCAAATAAAAAAGAAACACAATTAAGAAACAATCAGAACAATGAACCACAGCACCAGAACATTACAATCTTTACAATCTCTGCTCTCTCACTCTCATCTCTCTTTCCTTTCATATATCAATTCTGTTTCTAATATAACTCAATGCAAAATTGCTGTGCCCTCACCTTTATTTTCCTGGTTCTGATCAGGGTGGAACTGCTTTGCTTTTGCTCTAAAAGCTATCTGCAGAAAACCCACACAGAAGTTGCCTTCGAATCAGATGGCGATAAGAAAAGCAGAAACTAGAGCAATTACTTCAACAATATTATTAGGGATCTCATATGAAATAGCAGAACAAGTTTACAACGCTGTAATGTCAGGGAGGCTGTTATAAGAGAATTGCAGTCACAGAGACACCTAAAACAGGCCAAGTCACCTCTATCCCATACGGTGTTTTTTAATTAGCACAAACTCTTGTCATGTGACATGCAAACAAGAGGTAGATTCCAATTCCACCAATTCATTACCAAGGGATCGTCAAATTCTTTTTGAAGTCTGATTTTGTCCATGTCTGGTGCAATGACCTACTGGTATTTCCGAAGTGGGTACTAACCTAAACCCTGAACCCAAAACACTAGTTAAAAGGGTTATACATAAGCCAACAGCATTAAATGTGTTCATATATGTACCAAGGGCAAGAGGTAAAAGCATCAAGGCCCTCAAAGAAGTCTGACCCAAACATGTAACTACACAAGAAAAAGATTCCAATAAAAATAATGAGCTAGCAAGAAACACTCTCATTTCCCATATGTTTTTGCACTGTTATAAGCTAAATATCAACTCCGCCTATGTAGTCCTTTCTGCATAGCCTGTCCCATGCCAGGATAAAGGAGGGGGATCGTGATAGGCGTGGAGAGCCAACGACTGAATTTCAGGCTCAAATGAAACCCATATTTTCTGTCTTTGGCTTTGGTAACTGTGACATGGGTTTCATTTCTAGTCTACCCCAATTTGTTTGGGACTAAAGGCTTGGTTGTTGTTGTATAGCTAAATATCCCTGATGCGATAAATCCGTCTCTCCATCGTAATTTCGTGAAACTTATTTAAAGCTTTCGTCTTCCTTGGTTCTCAATTGGTTTCCTGAACATATCTAATTTATAAGCGGCAAACTAACAAATCAATTTCAGAAAAGCCATGGTAAGTTGGTCGAAAGCATGTGCAAATACATCGCAAACACAGCATATGCATAACCATATTTACGAGTCCCATTGATAGAGAATCTAATAATTTCACAAGTTTCACTAGCTGAAAGGTGAAAGAGCCATTCGTACCTTAATTTCAGCTTCTGTATATGGCTTTGTCCTCCACCTAGTGCACAGATAAGGCAGCAAATTTTCAAAAGATGTGCATGTTAAAGAAAGAAAAGTAGATCATGTGTAACATTTGATTACATTTACTTTCACTTTATTAGTTATGACAATCTAAATATACGAGAACATAAGATTTGAACTAATCTGTCAAGTCAGATCTTAAAACTGTTATTGGTATATTTGAATTTCGGCTAAAATATTTGATGAGAAGCTGACACAATTGTTTAGCTTCTATATTTGTATTTGCTTGCTTCTAAACTAATATTTTTGCTCCAGACTCCCAATAACATGAAGGGATATAGTCTCCCAATAACATGAAGGCCATGCATACAAAACGAATAAGATTTATGTACGAAAGTCACTGTTTCGGAGAAAACTGAAAACCTTGGGCTTTCTTAGAGGAGCCAAGTGGACAGATAGAAATGATTAACTCCAAAGATAGATATCACCTCAGAGCTAAAAAGCCATTAGAAACTGGATATACCAAGAATATAGATCATCTTGGTGCTGTGTATATACACACTTTCTTGCAATTGTATCTATAGAAACATAAACTTCAATGTAAACCTTTGTCACGACTTGAGATGTTATGTGTTAAGAGTGCCAGCAGAAATTGCAAAAAAAATAATCACAGTACATGTAATGTTCCCAAGGTTTCAGAAAGTTTACGCATGGACTGGACCCATGACCAATATCACATTGCATGCCAGGTGTAGATGCAACAGTTCATTTTACTAACCTTTTCAGGCAGACATAATTTTTGTAACCTGGATTATGAATATAAAGTCTTGGTATTGAACTAATACTTTTATTTAAAGGCAAGGATCTTACCTATCCAGGCCCAAAATCGAGTAGTGATGAGATAACATATAACTTCCAGGCTCCCTTGGAGCAGCTCTAGCATTGGAGTTTTCAGCTTTGTGAGATGTACTGGTTTTCCAATACCAATCTTCACGCTGGAAGTGCTGATGATATGCACCTGGCTCTGCCTCGTTCTCCCTCCACCTTTCATAGCCCCTCCTATGTTTATTCCTCTCTCTGTTAAATACACTCTGCATACGCCTTATACGTTCCTGCACAAGGGTCGGCGAACTAGGTAATGAGGAAAAACTGTAAGAATGCAAATATACATTGTTAACCACAAAAGGAGGGTTAAAATTTATTATGCAGGAATCCAAAAACAAATTAAACCTCAACCACAAACCAATGGTTATTGCACAGATGTTATATAATGGCATAGTGGTAATGGCCTAATATGGATGCTACCACAGGCCCAAAACTGTGGAGGCAGACAGAACATTTAAATTGTATAAAAACTGATAGACATCACTATGTTGCCCATATTTGCACAAAGAAGCTGTTATAGATGCAGAACGGAACCGCCAAGACTTGATGCAGTACAACATTTGATATGTTTAGTTTTACATGACTAGAAAAGAAACTACCATGTTAGACATACACAAGAGGGAGTTTTCTTTTCTTTTGATAATCTCAGTAAGTTTTTCAATATTTCAATTCAACAGGAAGCATATGTATATCAAGCAAAAGTTAAAGTGTGTCTGCAAAGCAGCTTAACCCAAGATGTCAATAGTTCCTTCCTAAAGGAAAATTTCTTGGCTGCAGTTATCATTCACACTATTCCGGAAGTAGTTCTTTCACATAATGGTTCAAGATATTTATGACAATTATTGCTATGGAAAGAGGGACCTGCTAGGTGATGCACCATGTTGGTGTACTTGTAAATAATAGAAGTTGAATGTAACTCAGAAAATGGGAGAACAAAAGTCAATCTCACCACTCTCTCAATTTCTTCTTCTAATTCCTCCTGCATCCGTTGCTGATATCTTCTACGTGCTTCCTCCTTGAAACTTGAACTATACGAACCGTTCGACGTGCCTTTCCATGATGCCGGTGTCCTGCCAAACTTTTATAGAGACATCAAAAATACATTAGCTACACTACAACTTCTGGAAACAGCAAGTTAACCATAACAGATTAAGACATGCAACCTATTGATTCTGATAGCTTTGGAAGAGACAGTCAAACAGGTTTCCAGTTAAGTAGGCCCCACTACGAAAGTTATCAGAAATTTTAGAAAAATTTCAAGCAAGCAATCCCACTAGATGATAGATTTCAGTCGAAGAAGCCTTCCAACCACTTAGATTAATAGGCATCAATGATCAATCTCAGAGTATGAAAAGAGGTATAAAAGGGTAGCGCAAGTACTGAATGTACATTAATCAGCTACAGATACCACCTAGATGAGCTTCGAGTCTGACTACTGACTCTTAAAGAGCATGAAAGGAACCACAATGTTATGACCTAAATTACATAAAAGCAAGCAACAACTTATATTTACCTGCGAATATATCCAATTAATAGTGTATCTCAATTGTCCAACCTGCACAAATAATCAAAATACAAAACTTCCTCAGAAAAAAACTCGTATATGAATGTCATAGTGCATTCAAGCAGAGGGTTATGTTTATGACTTGGTGAAGCTCAAAAAGGGGCACAAAAAAAATATCCAGTAGAAATGCCTATTAATCAAAAAGGTGAAAACCTCAACCTTTTAGACCTAGCTGAGCAATTCAAACCAAAATTGAACAATACAGTGTCGCTAAATTAAGAAAGAAAATGTTCAAATTCGGTTAAAGAACTCTGAATTTCCTGAATTAGATACAAGTTTTAAATCCCCAAACGTAAGAATTTAGAGTAGAAATGATTCAACTTACAGCTAAAGTGGTGGCGGTGGCGCCAATAAGACCAAACAAGAGAATTCCCCAAACCCTCATTCCTTCTTCTTCTTTATGAGATATATTTTTATTGGGCCACGAATTTGATGATGATGATGAAGAAGAAGAAGATGGTTTATATCTATTTTCCCTTCTGTTTTTCTCTTTTTCTTCATCTTGTTCTGAAACCATTCTCGTTCTCTAACTCTCTGTAAACCTCACAGACACAGAGACAGACCAGAACCAAATATTTTTCTAACTCATAAAACGGAATCACGATTCACAGAAAGTTCACTTTTTTTTGTTTATCTACTTTTTGAGTTCCGATTCTGTTGATGTTTTTCTTTTCACATTGTTTGGTTTGAGTTTGAGCACGTTTGTTCGAGTTCGGTCCTGATCGGCGAATTGCTAACTAGGGTTTGAGCACGTTTGTTCGAGTTCGGTCTTGATCCGGAAAGAGCTCACGTGAGAATTATACGCGAATTGTTAGGAGAATTGCTAACTAGGGTTTGAGCACTCACGTGAGGTCAATTAGTGTACGAGTCAGACGAGCAGATTATGAGTCAGTAACTGTTCAGATTCCTGGCGGAAGGGATCATTTAAAAATATATATATATATATATCAGATTTTTGGTCCAGGTCATATGAAAATCTCTGAATCACCGGACAGATTTAAGATAAAAGAAAGATGGCGAGTTTCTATCAGGAAGCAAATTTTAGTCACAAGTGAAATATGGATCACAGTACAATTTTCAGGTTATCGGATAGATTTTGGATCACGATATAACTTGTTGTGTCAACGACTGGAAAGGTATAATTTGAGTCAAACCTCAATATACTAGTAGTAATAAATGTGAACGGTGCATAAGTATCAAACTTTTTACACTTTTCTTTTTCTTTGATTAAAAAGAACCTTATCATTAATGCAAATTGAGATTACAATGAGTTTAAAATCGAAAATAAGAGAATATAAAATAACAAGAATATATCCAGAAATCCGACAAGAGAAAGAGAAGGATTACCGGAGTAAGACAAAATATAAGTATGAATAAGATCTGATTAAATCGAATGAAGAATGATTTTTCTCGGAATTAAATTCCAAGCATTTAGTTTGTATTTATTCTTTGGAAAGATGTGCTCCCAAAATAGGAGTGGTTTGCTTAAATCTCATGTAATTAGTGATGAAGCTTCCATCGTCAAAGAAATCACCAATGAAGATTCCGTCGCTCGATAAGTTGATGAAGATTCCGTCACCGGAGACAATAAAGATGAAGATTTCTTCGTTGAAGAGCATCACTATTGATCTTAAAACCCAACCCAATAACCAAGAATCCCAATTAAAGCTAAGATAAACCTCAAAAGAGTAAATAAAACCACAATAACGATGTAGATAAGTGGAAAACATAACAACAACTGAGATAAAACTACTAACTAATATAGAAAACAAGAAATAGTGAACAAATTTGCTCAGATCCGATCCGATCCGATGTGGACTGGATATGAGCAAAGGAGGGATATTGTTGATGATTTTGTTGAAGAAGAAGGAGTGAGAGAGAAAGAGAGATTTTTTTTTACAACTTGTATGGCATCTTTTGTAGCTAGAAAAAACGTCAAGAACAACCATTCCATATAGTGGTTTTTCTTTTGTTATTACCATTTGTCCCCCCTAGCCAAGAAGTTTTGGCTCCGTCACTGATCGTAAGCAAAGGTCAAAATACTCATTTTGGTATGGATTATTTGAGGGTCACAGTTCCGATTTGTGCAACTAAGCAACTTTTTAGTCATGTGCTAGTTATCAAATTATAATTAGATTTTAGGCCAAAAAGCAGATTCTTGATTACGAAGTCTATTTTCGATTATTGGGCAGATTTTGAGCAGCGAGACACATTTTAGTTTTACTACGTAAATTTTGAGTCACATGGAATATTTTCAGTTCCCATGCAGATTTTAAGATACCATACCCATTTTTAGACTGTTAAGCACATCTTTAGACACGAAACAATTTTGAATAGTAATCACGTTAAAAAAAATTGGGTCACAAGACTTATTTTCGCTTAGTGAGAAAATTATATTCATGGGTTAGAGCACTGAAAAATTTCATGGGATACAAAAAGGCTATCATTTCGATTTAAGATTGTTGTTACCAAAGAATACTTATTAAGAAATTGGTGTTTACACTATATGAAATTCGCAATCATATTTTACACATAAAACTTTCAAAACATATTTTTACCGAGGTTTTTAACTATTATTGTAGTTATCACCAAATGAAAAAATATATATTTTTCCATCCAAACAACATTTAAAATTTGGCATACTCCCGCCTATTAAGATTTATCCATGTCGAGTTAAAAAAATTAAAGATTTTTTTCTTTAATTGTTTCTTTTTATTATATTTTCATAAACCTATCATTTAATTTGTGCGTGTTTTTCAATTACGGAAAGTTTTAGAGCAACAATAGGGATGGTCCATTAAGGTTAATATATTTTCTCCATATTCTATTCCTAAATTAATATTTAAGGTTTTTATTAGAATCTTAATAATGGGAATTCTGATTAACATCATATCATATTTAATCATTGAAAACTCAAAGTCTTCATTTGAAGAAAACATATCCTAGGTCTGGTCTAGTTTCATGGTGCATCTAAAGAGGATACTTTTTAAATTGGAAGAACCCATGACTTCTTTTTTTTGTTTAATCCTACCACAAAGAAAGAAAATCCTTTTTTTTTCTTTTTCTTTTTGTAAGTTCAAATGCATTCAAACAGACTAACTTAGGGAGTTAGTAACCCTTACATCAGGAATAATAGAGCCATCTAATGGTTGGCTATCGACTCCAACCCGAACGTTAGATTTATCTACTTCTAAAGTATGCAAAATACAAGATGGAGGTTCATTCCTCCAATTAACAAGAGTTCTAAAGGATTTAGCCTCCTTGGCAAGTATATCAGCTACATTGTTTGCTGATCTTGGAATATAAAAAATACCTAAAAATTTCTGACAGAGATTAAACTCTCTTTTTACTTCATCCATGATCGTCTGGTTCTGCGAAGTAATTTGAGATAATCTTCCATTCAAGTAGTCAAAAAGGTTCTTACATTCTCCCTCCATACTGAAATTTCATAGTCCCTCCTCAGTTGCCCATTTTGATGCCTGTAAAAGCCCTAAAGCTTCTGCTTCTTTTGGGGATGAGGCTGAGATAGGTCCTGCTCTGCCCTGTTCGAAACTCCCTGCATCATTTCTGAAGATTAAAGAAAAACCTGCTGGTGCATTCATTGAAATCCAAGTTGCATCTAAATTAATTTTCTTTTGCGAGGTTCTGGGAGCTGTCCATCTAGGTTTTTCCACTATACCAGTTGAGACTTGTTTGGCCGAGTATTTGTCCTTGTGCCAGAAAGTTAAATGTCTTTGTATTTCTAAGGCTAATTCAGTATGTGTTTGTTGTTGTTTTTCGAAAGATCTATTACATCTTTCCTTCCATATAAACCAAATTTTTGTCATGATTATTTCTATGGGAATGATTGGATTTTCTTTACCAATCCAGTCCTTACAGACATCTAAAAAGGTGGTAGATCTATCAAAATTTAAATCAAATGGGAAAGGCTCTATAGCCCATAGCAAAAGGACAGTGAAGAAAGAGGTGTTCTGTAGATTCATGTTCCAAACAGCCATATGTACAGTTTGGTGTTATATATCCTTCATAAATCTAGATAACTTGAGATTGGTAGAAACAACATGTTGCAGACACTACCAAGTAAAAATATTAATCCTTTGAGATATATACATCTAAATCCCATAAACCTTTCCATAATGAATCTGGCTGACCTAGGTTATAACTATTAACTGTTCTTTCATTTAACTTGTTATACATAGATTTGACTGTGAATTTTCCTGAATTGGGGAGGAGCCATCTAAGAGCAGTTCCTATGGACTCAACAAACTTCAAGTTTGTTGGTTTGTTGAGTGAGATGGAAGATGTAGCGCGCGCGTGATGTAAGAGCGGGCGAGCTTGGCACCAACGCTGGCGCTTGTCCTTACGTCACCCATTGTTATTTCACACGCCAGCGTCTTTACTAAAAGCGCCGCATTTTTCACAAAAGCACCAACGGATCCTTCCATCCTACGGCTGTTGCTCCTTTTTGTTTCCCTATAAATTCAATTCATCTCCAGACTTAAAACTCACACCTTCTTCACGCCTACCTCAAAATTACACAATTTCATTCCATCTCTAAATAAAAAAAATTTTGAAACAAAACTATTCATATCAACTCAATCTACCAGAAAAAATTTCATCTCTATAAATTACATTTCTATGGCATCCTCACAATAACGATCACAACAACAAACACCACAACAAACACAACAACAATCACAACAAGAAACACAACAAGAAACACCACAATCACAACCAAGAAACACAAGAATTCGTGGTGTCAAGTATACGATGGATGAAGACGAGTCACTTTGCAGAAATTATGTATTATATACATTAGATGAAATCAATGGTATTTATCAAGAAAAAAAAACTTTTTATGATAAGATTTTACAAAAAAATTGTGAAGAAACATGTAACCCCGATAGACATGATGCTGATGGGTTGTCTCATCTTTTTCACGCAATTTCAATAGCCGTCAGTGAATTTGTAGCTTTGATCACTCAAATGTGGCACAACAAAAGAAGTGGTGAAGGCGAACCGGATGTGGAACGAAGATGTCGGGAAGAGTGGCAAAGATCCCACAAAACGGGCTTCCAACATGAAACTTGTTTCACCATTTTGAGGGTGCTTAACAAGTTTAATCCATACTTGCTGGAAGGTAATCAAGTGCCTGCAAGATCACCACATGTTCCAATCTCATAGGATTTTCAGAATGGAGGGCATGCTTCCTCACCTGGTGGAACTGGATCTCCAAGTAGTCAGGAACAACACAACACTAATCTAGACATTAACACCAACGTCAAGAGAAGAAGAGGAGGGGTCAGAAAGCTGCAAAAGCAGCGAGAGACGCAGCCTAACGAGCATTAGAAGGAGGTTCAAGCGAGTTCAACTATGCTGATCACAAGGAATTTGAGATGTAGATAGAAGCATATAGAGCTAGTGACCGTGGCATTGCTATAAATAATCAACAAAATAGTTTTCTTTCGCGAGAACAATACTACAGGTATTGTAAGCTAAACAAGTTACTCTCCTTGAACACTTCAATAATGAACGTACGACAACTTGCTGCATGGACTAAGGAAATGGATACGGCCGAACAACAAGTCGCGGCCAAACCACAACAAGTCCCTGAACAAGTCTCTCCTTAACAAACTGGCCAGTATATGAATGTGGAAGAAGACGAAGATGATGCCTCGGAAGAAAACGAAGATGAATACAGTCTTCATAACTGATTTTAATTCTTGTTTAGTTAAGTTTAATTTAATTGTACTCATTTATTTAAAATTACTTTTAATATAATTGCCTCAATTTTAATTTTCAAGTGTAGTCGTTTATACAAACAACTTTAAATTAAAAATAACATCAACTTTAAATTAAAAAGCATATTAATTAAAATAAACAACACTAAATTGGAAATAACATCTATCTGCCTCTCCCTCTGCCTCTCCCCCGCGCATCGTCTCTTGTCCCTTTAAATCCCAAATGTGCTTCGTTAGATCTTGTCTTAGTTGTCCATAGATTCCCCGGTTTTGGAGTCTGTCAGTGGCAAGTATATATTCTCTTGTCGGGCGCCCATGCTCCACTACAAGATTCGGCTCCAAATCTTCATCTGGAAAACTAGTCCAGGTTAGGTCATGCCTGGTTTCTTCAATGACCATGTTATGCAGAATGATACAAGTCAGCATAATTTTGTTCATTTCTTGAAGATCAAAAAAGCGTGCCAACCCAGCTATGATGGCAAACTTCCTTTTCAGTATGCCAAAAGCGCGTTCAACATCCTTTCTGCATTTCATTTGTTGGGTGTTAAAGTACTTCATATCCTTCGAAGTCGTCAGTCCAAAACCTATTTGTTTATAAGCTTGAACCATATATAGTTGACCATTCTGGATAGATTCCGTCTGCTAGATAATAACCCTGAGTGTAGTGATGGTTGTTAATGGGTGAAATTACAGTGCGGCGCGAACCCATTCTTAAGATCTTCAAACAATGGTGACTTATACAAAACGTTGAGATCGTTATTTGAACTCGGGAGTCCAAAAAATGCATGCCAAAACCAACAATCATAGCTAGCTAAAGCTTCCAAAATTACAGTTGGTTTTGGATAATGACCTTTATATTGGCCTTCCCATTCAACCGGACACGCATGCCACGTCCAGTGCATGCAGTCTAGACTACCTAGCATTCCTGGAAAACCCCTCGCGGTGTTTTCTTCAGTTATTCTTTGAACATCTTCCCGAGTAGGCTTTCTTAACATAGTATACGGAGGGCCGCAGTGACCTTTTGTTCGGTACTAAAGCCTCGTACATATCATGCATCATACTGATAATTAAATAAAGGTTATACCTGACAAAGCTCGGTAATAATCCTTTGCGTCAAGTTACAGCCCATGCGGAATCATCGCTGAAAATCCTCATCAGAATAGACACAACCATGATTAAAATAATCATGCATCATCTTTTCGTGGTAAAAATGTCGACCTCTCCACGTCCATCTTCTAGTCGCAACTTCATATGGCTCTAAAGGATTTGGTATGATACCGGATTGTAATTGCAACATAAAATTTCGCCTTCTTCTATCTTGATTTGCATCTTCATCCATTTGACACAAAAACTCCATACACATTTCTTCCTCTTCTTCATACAACATTTCATCCATCTCCATATCTTCCTCAAAAGAATCAGAATCAGAATTCATGGTTGAAAATTGAAAAAAATTGAAATTAAGAAAAGATTGATCGGATGAAAGATTGTTGTGAATTTGTGAGATCAAACTCGAACAGTATTTATGGAGGTAGAAACTATCTGGTAGAAACTAGTCGTTCCGGTGACCGTTTAAAAGTAGTCGTTGGCGATCTTGGTTCAAACGCCAGTGTCTCTCTTACAAATGCCAGCGTTTCTACGACGAGTGCTCGCGTTTTTTCTTCAAACGCCAGCGCCCGCACTTCGTTCTAGCGCTTGACGGTCAGCCGCCCTCTTCTTTCCCATAGTGCAAAACCCCATTTGACCATCCACCTGGCTCAACCGAAATTTGAGTTTGAACATTGCCATAGGAATTGCCCTAAGAGTATCCGGTTTAGCTTCCAAATTACTACCAATAGAAATTCTAATGTTGCAGATTTGTCTAGCAATAGGAACTGGAAAAAATTCAAGAACTATAGAAGAATTCCACTTTTTGGTGATTTGATCAATAAGATCCTTCACAAGTGTTAAATGAGAGTTAGTAACAGTTTTAGGAACCCAATTATCCTCCCAAATATTAATGCTATTTCCATCTCCTACTTCCCAGATGATGTTTTGTTCTACTAACTTAATCTCCTTATACATTTCCAAATCCAAGAGCTAGTAGATGGAATTTTAGCCTTAAAGGCTGAAGAGTTCCTGAAATATCTAGGTTTAAGCTGAGACACCCAAAGAGCCTTGGGTTCAGTCAAAAGTCTCCAAGCTAATTTAGTTATCAGTGCTAAGTTAAACTTATGAGCATTCCTAAAACCTAGACCTCCCTTCACTACACCAAAACAGCTTTTTTGTGACGTTTATAAATGTTGCGCATAGTTTGTGCAACGGTAATAACTGTTGGCAAAACGGCATTGCGCATTGATGTGCAACGCAAATTATCGGTTGTACAAATTATATTGAACAACTCTTATAAGTGTTGCACAATATGTGGTGCAACGTTTTATTTATCCTATTTGTGCAACGTATATACTAATTTGTGCAACGGTTATTATTAATAGAAAAACACTTTTGTGGGTCCCATTTTGGTTATTTGTCAACGTTTTATTTGTTTTGTTTCAGTTATATCCGTTGCTTATTTTAGGTGATTTGTGCAATGGAAGTTTTTCCTACATTTATCCGTTGCATAATAATTTTCAGAAAAAAAAGTTGCCCCGGCTATAATTCGGGCAGGTTTCTGAATCTGAATATATATTGATCCTGCATGCATATACCATTCTAGATGAACTAGAAGACCCAATTTAGGAAGGAACATGAATATCATCAAAATCAATCATGAACAATTATTGATCATCACAAGATTAGATAGATTAACTTACCATAAACCCATACAATATTAAACAACATATGGAAAATCCCAAATGTTATAAACACAAGTTTCTGAATTTGAAACTATGAAAACCCTAACCTTCTGTTGTTACATTCTGAGAAGTCTTTTCCATTCCAAACACAACCACACGTGAAAGAACATTAACTCAATCTTGCAGAGTACAAAACAGAATTAAAATCCAATTCTGAACACAAAGAAGCTACCATATATGTGAAGTATGTATGGCCAATTTTGAGAAAGAACAGGTGAAAGAATTTGGTGTAGAATTTGCTATACCTGTAGAGTCAATGTGACAAAATTCCCGAGTAGAATGCTATACTGCAAGAGCAACCCAACCCTGCTGAAGCTCCACTATTAAATTCTTCGATGAATGGCTGCAGGCAGATGACAGTACTTGATCAAATTATAGAAAAAAAAACATGTACAGTCAAAGATTGATAAACTGATCCTCTTTCAAAGAATTTCATTTGCTCTCACCGGAATTACGCGAGACAGGATTTCATGTTCAGAATTAAAGTTTATATTCTACAGAAGTAGGACAACGCAATCTCTCCATTCAATGAGTGTGCAATGCGAATTCTGACTAAGATTTGGTAAACATCAATGGACCTTGTCTTAGATATGCTATGCAACTTCAGGAAAAATAAAAAATACTACCATAGACGAAGAAAAATTATAGGTTCCAATATTCCATCCAGATCGAGAATCGTACCTAGTTAAGATGGCAGAAACAGATAGCCTCAGCAAAACAGATATCTGCAGAACAAGCACATTCTTAAATAGGCTGCAAGATAGCCGAATCCAGATTCGACAAAAATAAGAACTTGGGTACTCAAATGTTTTCATGTCTTGAGATCAGAAGACAACTACCTGCAGGTATAGAATAAGTCGATAGAATATCTTCACTTGCTTTACTTGCATTCTTAGTTTGTAGAACAACTACCCTGCACATGGATAGAAAGCTTCTAACCATTAGATATAGTTAAATGAGAAACTACACACAAATCAGGAGGTGAGAGTTCAATAACCTTTGTACGAAGTAAATAAATAAATACAAGATCCCCAAATGGAAATAAATATAGAACTCTACTTGTAGGAAGATATACCTGAAGCCTGTAGGTGACTGTCATTGGTGGACAGTCTTTGCCAGTTGAAAATGCATTGACAGATACTAAAGCAGAACCTCCCATGGTATTTTGAGAATGATGATGCGACTTCTTCCAAACCTGCTCATAAACTTGAGAGATGCTCAAATCAAGAGAGATTATATTGCCAGCTACTAGCAACTCCATGCCGAAGTCATCCTCGATAAGCCCTACCATATCCAACTGGTGACAAATTTTGTTTTTAACATCTCGCATCCAGGGACCAATCTCAGCACTTGAATACGGATTTTTGGTCATTGATCCCATGATGAACTCTTCTTGGGTATGCACCTTGTTCAAAACCAAAAGATAAACATGCTCTGGCTTTGATGGACATATCATATTGCATAGTTGTTCCAAAATGAACTGCATCGAGGTTAATACCAGTTAAGAGCCAGATAAATCAATACATCTTTATATTGAAATTATAATATTAAGCAGCACAAAAAAGCATACAAATATATGATGAATTTGATGACACACTTAGTTAACATTACGAAAAACATAATGCATGCCGTATAAATTAAGAGAAACTATAATGAAGATTTAATGCATCATATACCAAAATGCTTTTCTGCACAGAGATAAATAAACGTACCGCAGGTTATAAGAAGTGACCCATCTCTTACCAGAGAAGTTCGACCTTTCTTCTCCCGTCCATGTGTCTGTAAACCAGATATGCAGGCCCGTATGAATTTTCTTTTGTCATCACTACTCTCAAGAAGCAGACTGTCCAGGAGATCTTTTAAAAGACGATTGCAATCACTAATCAGCTTCGTCTTCTGCACTATCAGGCCCCGAATGACAAGAAGAGCCTCAAGGATATCAGACGACAAGTCATCTCCCATAAACCTGGAATTAACATCAAATGGATCAGCTAGACAATTAACCAGTACTTGTACACAGAAATGGGCACATGCAGGAACCATACCCACCAACTAAACGATGAGAATAACCAATCCAGGCTAGCTAGATGGTGACAGGTAACACCAATTTTGGGTTGCATTAGGTTCTTGAAATGAATTCACCCTTAATTTAGTTTCACTACAGCGTATAAAACTATGTAGTACTAAACTATGTAGCTGTTAAATATTAATACTAACGATATATTCAGCTGTTAAATATAACAGATAAATGACAGGCCAAGAACACTTTTCAAAGTGCTATGAGTTACAAATACAAACAATATGCGGTTAGCGAAATAAGATGTTGATTGCGGCGATGTAATTTTTTTTTAATATGACTCATATACTTCAAATTAATAGCCACGGAATTCGTTTCAGTTATAGGAGAAACTGGGTTTCAAATGATGCCTAGTAAATTTACTACATCATGCAGAACAAAGCCTCAAAAAAAATATAGAACATAACCACAATTATACAAGGCAAGAAAACCCACATACCTAGAACGGATATTCTGGACTTCAAGAAATTTGCTGAGGAGCTCAATAAGCTTACGAAGGATGAATCCCTGCGATATATCAATATGAAGACTTCTCTAGAGATTCAACTTTGCAGTCAGTAGTGTCCTGACCTGAGTATGTCCGCCGCAAGCACCTATACATTTGTGAGTTGGCAAAGAATAATTTTATTTAGTGTCCCTGAGTCTAAAGTACAGCTTAAGGAAAAAAAAGTTGAAATTTAGATTGTAAGGAAAGCAGCTAGCTAGAGATACTGAATTACTCCAGATATGCGAACAAGAAAAGAAGAACTGGTGACAAAAAAAGATGCATTATAAAGCAATGAAACAACACCATGAATGACTCCAGAAATATGTGACAACACAAGACAAATCTTCCTTTCATACCTTCTTCGTCTTTGATAAATATATCCCAGATGCACTTTCGCATACCATAATATCTCGAATTTCCTACAATTAAACAAGAAGAATTGTTTAGGAAACCCAATAACACTCGCCAAACAGTTATACATGAGAAATGAGAATAGTGATCACTGAGTTAAGGCTTTTCTTTTCTCAAGGAGTACATGCTTGAAAAAAGGATCAGACCTTCATACATCCAAATACTTGCAAGAGCTTTGAACTCTGACCTTCATACGTCCAAGATAACTATCTGATTTAAGACTACGAAAACAAATGTTCATCATATCTTATTCGCACCGACGCTACCCAAATGAGGGAAGAGATGAACCACCATCATTTCAGCCTACACCCACCATAGACATTAGAAAAAAAAAACACTCCAATGATCTGCAGCCAACATATAGAAGATGTACATTATCAAATACGCCTCGGCATCACAAATATAGTTTGGTTAGTTCAATTAGCACCAAAAAGGATGAGTACAGCCAGATGTAAAGAGGAAGATAAGAACCTATACTGAGTGCTTAATAGACAAAGCAGCAAGCATAGAACTTAATGAACATGCACCGGTCGCTGATTAATATCCCTCCAGGTTCAATAACAGATCCTGTTAACAAATATCCATTCACATATGAAATGTTGTCTAGATTCAAGCAAAAGTGATGCCCCACAAGTTCAAGATTCAAGCAAAAGTGATGCCCCCCGTGAGTTCAAGATTCAAGCAAAAGCATCATCTTGTCTCACCAACTTAAAACTGACGTTTTCAACTGGATCTTCCAACTCAACCTAGGAGATATTTACAAAAAATCACATCAAAACAACATTAAACTACCACAAACTTACTTATATCTTATTAACAGCTCACCCATTTTGGCTGCCCTAATTTTTGATGAACCATGAACATCTTGTTTGCAAGACCATGTTCTGTCTCTTTCCACCAAAAATGTTACTCATCAGAGCTACATGACAGGTCATTCAGACACTTAATCAACCAAAAACTTTTTTCGAACACAACAAGAACTCAATCCAACACATGAATGCTAATTTAGGATAAGAAATGGACAAAATTATGCACATTCCAAGTTTTCAATGGCAAAATAACCATAACAACCATCAGACTCTTTGATTTTGGAGATTCTCTTGTTCAACTGCAAACACACAGAAAAAAATTAGTACTTGCACAAAGAGAAAGAAATAGCATGGGTTGAGATTTTCTTACTTCTTACTCTTCTTCAAAAACTTCACTTGTATAATAATCCATGATACATCAAATGTAGCACTTGACTGCAATGAAGAGAAGATAAAACAAATTACTTATCCAATTGAGGATACATTGATTAATCCATACAAAGTGAAAGCATGGTGACTGGTGAACAATAACTCATAGTGGCCAAGTATATTACCTCCGAATGGAATAATTTCCAGGACTAATTTGTATCTTTGAGTAATCTCTCCCAGCGGATCTGGGAAATTAAAGAACCGTGCAGTGTGTACACCATTCCATTGTAACAAGATTCCGAACCATTTGTGTGCCACCTCACGAGCAACAACAATGAAAACCTGAAAAGCAGAGTGATTGCATTAGTACCACACTTTCAGCAAAGCGGAGTTAAACAACTCCTGAAAAGGATGCAAATGAAAAGGCTGCTGAACCAAATTGCTACTGAATGACATAATGAGAAATGCCACATAAATACTCGCTGCCTGAGATACTTTGATAGTGTACGCCCTCGAGAGCATCATCGCAGAGAACCACATGATAAGAGTGTCTCCATGAATCAAATAAAATGCACATAGTGAGTGCTAAAGCTACAGTTAATTCAACAAAAGAAACATAGTGAATAATTGCATAGGACAATGAGTTGCAAAATCAGTGACACGAAAGTCAATAGGTATAAAACTTACACAAAGAAGTTATAGTTCAATTTATACTTACTTCATCTGTAACCTACAATGGCCTAGGACTGCAAAAACATGGATATGACTTATGAGATATGCCTACAAGATACGGCGTATTTGTCCACACAAACCTTGCACCAGTTGATGGGACATCACAATCCCGAAAAAGAACACTGTGAGAATTGCACTTAGGTGGACTGTAGTAAAAATATCCATGTTAGGTAATTTATAAACAAAAACAAAAAGTAACAAGGACCAGGTCCTTGAAGAAATTTCAGAAAGTTACAAAGAACTCTTACCTTGGCTAGCATATAAGAAAGGTAAGCCATAAGTATCATCATCGCAACCTCATGGTCAGTAGAATGCCTGAAATTGGCACAAACTTAGGCAAATAGTGTGTTGTAGAATCTTGAGATAGTTTTCCAGCGAACCCAAAGACACGAACCCCATGAAAGAAGGATAGAAGGAAAAGTGGTCATAAGAAAGTGAACATTAAATATTATCTGCCAAAATATAGCTATTTAATGATGTATGCACTCAAAAGTCCAGCCTATAAGAAATAAAAGAGAACAAAAATGATGCATAAGAGATTAGGAGTACAACTCTTAGTCATGGAAAAGCATACAAAACCCAGATTACAAACTTAGGGGTTTTTATGGGAAAGACTTACAAATGCTCCAAGCAGTGTACTTGTGATAAATAAATATGAGAAGTTCCCAAAAAATTGCGCAATGCGATTTTGGAATTGATGTGAGTAAGATATCAAAGTCCTGAATTGCATTGAGAGCACCACAGAAGTCGCGTCATTAACAACACCTTCACCGAAGACCAAACTGTAAAGCAGGGTGTCTCATCCTGATTAAGCACCTGTTGAAGTACAATAAAATTTACATTTTTATTTTATATTAAGATAAGCTATCAGTGGCGGTGCAATTACAATTTGTTTGTTAAATTGGAGGTTTCTAGAGAGTTTTTGCAAACAAAATCTGTGCAGAAAAGATTGTTCCGGTGACTGCAATTTAAAAATGAAACCCATATAAGAATACAACATAAAGTGACAATACTAAATCAAGAAGTTATAGTTCAGTTTATACTTACTCCTTCACCTCGAAGCTATCATCAACAACACCATAAACTATCTCCATCTCCTGATTAAGAAACAAAGAAACTATTATGACTTTTTTTATATATATATATAAATCTAGGGATTTAAATGATAAGTATAAGAAGAAAAAAAAACCTAAATCAATTAGGAAAAATCGTTATAAATCAAGGGTAATAGATCTATCACCATAAAATTTATACCATACAGGATAGTTCATCACTGGAGAAAAAAACTTCAGGTTGGATCAGCACACCTTTCAACTGCTTTACAAAAGATAACGATTTTTAGGGTTTGAGTTATTGAAATATTGGGTTTGATTTCCAGATTAGTTTTGATTCATGAGATAGGTTTTAGGAGGAACGGGTTTTGATCTATAAAAACTTGGATTGGATTTGGAGATGTCGCTTAGGGTTAGAGGAGAAGACGACATGGGGGAGGAGAACTCGATGTCTTGGAAGAGAAAATATAAGAAGAAAATAAGAAAAAATAAAATAAAAGTGAGGATAATAAGAATTAGATGATCCAGCGCGTCCTGATTTCCATTTCTTTCTTCCGATATTAGGATTTAGTGCAATGTATTTTCGGGTGCGCAACGGATATTAACGTTTCAAATGGTGCAACGTCTATAATCGTTGCACAACCCCAAAATTGAAGCGTTGCAAAATTCAGGATATGGTCTGGTGCTTACTAATGGGTTTACATAAACAGGAGTAGGATTTAGGATAATATCCTTTATAATTAGTTTTTTTTCCCCACCAAAAGTCCCTTTGTAAAGCAACAATTTTGTTTGTAATTTTTTTAGGTAGAATAAAGCAACTCATCTGATAACTGGCCATACTTGCCAGAGTTGCTTTGTTAAGGACCATTTTACTAGCTTGAGCTAAGACTTTACCTATCCAACCTTGCACTTTATGTTCCATCTTTTCTATTATTCCTTCGAATAGTTTTATTTTTGCTTTATCTATAAAGAGAGGAGTCCTTAGATAAGAGTCCTTTAAATCTATTTTTTTAATCTTGAGTAACTTGTTAATCATTCTCTGATGTTTTGGTTAAACTTTTTTACTGAAAAAAACTCTTGATTTATCAAAGTTAATTAACTGTCATGAAGCTTTACTAAAGGTGTCTATGAGTTGCATGATATTATGACATTCTTTGAGGTCTTCCCTAATGAAAAGGAGACAATCATCAGCAAAAAAAAGGTGTGAAGTGGGACTGTTCTTTGGGGTTAACTTAATACCATTTATAATCTTCTCTTCTTCACTGGATAAGAGAAGTCTAGAGAAGATTTCCATGCATATTATGAATAGGTAAGGGGAAAGAGGATCCCTTTGTCTAAGGCCTCTAGTTGGTTTAAAAAAGCTCCCTGGAGTCCTGGACTACCATTGAGTAAGACTGATATGGAAGAAGTTGAGATACATTGATAAATTAGATTACAAAAGTCATTGTCAAAACCAAAAGCCTTCATGGATGTGATTAAAAACTCCCACTTAACTATATCAAAGGCCTTAGACATATCAATTTTTGTTCCCATACCAGCATGTTTCACCTTTTTTTTTCTTAAAAGAGTGAATAAGAGCATCTCCAATGCAAGGGGTAAATGTCTTAAAATTGAATGACACCTAGGATTTAAGACCTTTTGCACCAAATTTTCATCTCCAACACAAGGGTCAAAGTCATAGAGATAGATGACATGGCTAAGTGGGGGTAATGGAGAAAGTCTAAATAAGACTTTCTCTATGACCTTGGGTCTTAAAGCCACATCATCATTTTGTCTCTAAATTCAAATGAAGTTTGTTGGATAATACCTTGGGGGTTGGAGATCAACTTAAGGTAAAAAGTTTTACATTTATCTTGTTTTTGTCATAGTAATGACCCACACATAAAACTGTGTTAATAAGACCTCCACATAGGATGACCTTGACCCTTTGAATTGGAGATGCTTAAGTTCCTGAGCAATAACTATATTATCCGAAATTTGTCTTTTGGAAGAAAAAAAGTTGTCTGGAAAGGAGAGGTTAAGGAATCTAGGATAGGTTTCATCCTATTAGCTAAGATTTTTGGTATAATTTTGTAAATGGTATTGCAGAGGTCAATTGGTCTAAATTTACTGGGGTCTTTGGGATGCCTACTTTTAGGAATTAAAAGAAAAAAAAAATTGTTAAATTCTGGGTGAAGTTCACCTTTTTTGAGAAAATGTTGAATAGCTGTTGAATAGCAGCTATAACTTGTTCACTTACAGTTTCCCAGTTAAGTTTTAAAAAGCTAGCTGGAAAGCCATCAGGTCCAAGAGACTTGCTAGGTTTTAGTTTTTTAATGACTAGCCAAATTTCCTCAGTTGAAGGAATCGAATTTAGAATAGCATTTTCCTCTATGGAGATACTAGGCTGAATATTTTGAACATAAGATAGGATTAGGAGGAGGAGGGATAGGAGGAGCATAAAAGAGATTTAAAAACAAATCTGAGAGAGTATTCTGCATTTCTGATCTATTGAAAGTGATTTCATTGTTGTTCATTTTTAAGCATTCTATGTTGTTCCATTTTCTTCTTTATAGGGTTTTTGTATGAAAACCTTTGTGTTTTTTTCACCTAGTTGGACCATATTATCTCTAGACTGCTGTTTTGCTATTGCTTCTTGGGTGTCATGAAGTTTTTCTAGTTGAGTTAGTTTTCCCTTTATCTTTTCTTCTTTCTTATATACATAACTAGAATTATTCAAATTATCTATTTGGGATAGGATTCTTTTAATTTCTTTAGAAGGTAGACCAAATACATTTTTTTCTCCAGAAATCTAAGTTGGTTTTAAGAGCTTGAAGATTAAGTATCAGAGAATTTGTTGGATTTTCCCTAATAACATGGATCCAAGTATCTTTTATAATTCGGACACAAGAACTTTCCTTTTGTCAGGTATCATAAAATTTAAAGGTATATTCAAGTTTGATAAAACTAGTATCTAAACTTAAGGCTATGGGGCTATGATCAGAACCTACTGCCAATAAATGGGAAAGCTACACTTTTGGGAATTGAATATTCCACTCAGTATTTGTTACTCCTCTATCTAATCTTTCTTGGATATTAGCCACATCATTCCTATGATTATTCCAAGTAAATTCATAACCTTTAAAACCTAGATCAAATAGACCCGCACCATTTAAGATATTATGATAGTAATCACAATCCAATTTCTTAAATGGCAGACCCCCTAATTTTTCCTCTTGACTGAAAATCATATTCATGTCTCCTAAAAGGACCTATGGAATGGACAGCTTGTCCACTTGTTCTGAGATTTCAGTAATAAAATCCCAAGCAATGTTTCTATTAGAGGGGTAGGGACTGCCATAGAAACATGTTAGCAGTCATTTCTTAGGTTCAGAGTTTGTTTGAACTAATATGTTAATCATGTTAATATTCCAATGAACAATTTTGAAAGAGAAACCATCCACCCATGCTAAAGCTAGTCCTCCTGCTAATCCTATTGGGTCTACCATGTGAATGTTGGGGTAGTCTTTTAGTAAAGATTTAACCAAATGTTTTTGGGATTTTATTTCAGACAGAAATAAAATCTCAGGTTTATCCACAGAAATAAGTTGATTTAGGTGGTTTTGTGTAAAGGGATTACCACAACCTTGCACATTCCAGGCTATGATTTTCATTAGAAAGCACTAATTAAATGTATCACTCTATGAACTAAATTCAGCTAGAGGCAGCAAAACAAACAAGGAAAAACATGATTTCAAATTCTAATAAGATTGTTCTTAAAATATATGAGACTAGGGAAGCGTTTCAGGATGAGTATCTAGAAATAGTTAAAATTATTAAAAAGGAACCCTAATTGTTCCCCTAAAATGCAAAATGTTCTACTACTAGATTGACCTTAGCTAATCGAGTATTCGTGTAATCCTAATAAGACTATCAATTAAAGCAATAATAGAAGGAAAATAAAGCCAAAGTTAGGGATACCTGAATTTCGTCCTGTTGCGCAGATGGGGAGAGTCCATTAAGAAGGATACTGGTTGATAACGATCTTTCGCCTGTGTCAATTCCTTTAGATTGGATCAATATTGGTTAATTTGAAGTAAATTGCCATTTTCAGATGCAAGAATGCAAAGTACTTCCGAAGAAGAGGATGATGGGAAATCAGGGATTGAAATCTTGAATGATGATTTTGATTGAGTTCTAGGAGATTCTAATGATACAGAGATGCAATGCGAGTTTGTGAGATTAGTTTAATCCTTCCTTAAAGGACCCATGGTATTTTTTTCTTTCTTTAGATTTAAGTGTTTCATATATATTACACGAACGTCTGACGGTGACCGTGCTAATCAAAGGTCGGTTCCCTAATCAAGTCGACCACCATTTCTTAGCAACTTACTGGGGAAAGATAATTTGGTTATGTTGATGCAATTTGGTGATTCGCAAGTCATTGGAATTTGTAACAGTTCAAATAATTAGTTGTTGAAAATAGTTTTTTTGTGGGTTTTGTACTTGTTGCTCAGTCTTCATTGGATAAGGCTTAAGAGACATGTGAGGAGACAAAAGTGATCAATATAGCTAATCCATTGTCACCAAGAAGTTGAGACCGTGATGTGCATTTTCATTTAGATTGCAGTAGGCTATGTTTATACTGATAAGAAACATACAAAAAAAAAAAAACTAGTCTTGCAGGTTGCAACTTATCCACATTCATCGGAAATGCGAGGTCCTCCACTTACTCTCACCATCTGGAAATATCAAATAATTCAGTCTTAAAGAACCAAAGATAACACAAAAGGTTCGTACTTTCATTGTTTCATGTCATTACTTCTTAGTTGAAGTTCAGTCTTATATGTTGAGGGAAAAATTAAGGCATTCATTTTGAATTTACTAACACAAATTTCTTGACAACATCTTTCTAGCCCATTGGTGATAAGAGATTGCAATAAGTTTGTGGCAATGTTGTTGTTTTTTTTTGTATGCTTTTCTGGTACATCCAGATTAGATCTTACATGGGTTATTTTCATTAATTAAAAAAAAAAAAAAAAAAAAAAAGTTGTATTTGACAGTACCTCTTCACTTCATTAGATTTTGGGTAATTGGTTCACATACATAATGTAATAAACTTCTGGAGATAAAGAAATAGCAGGAGTACAAATGATTACACTAGCAAATACAGTTCTTGAGCTTTTGGTCTATTGAAATCTTCTAACCTTCTAGGGTGATGACTAAGGCGAGAAGACCAGTAGTTACTCTAAGAGATGCTGAGAAGGAACTTTAACAAAAGAAAATGAAAAATGAAAGTGAATGAGCAATCGCTGGCCCAAGAGATGCGAAATTAACACTTTGAGAGGAAAATTCATAATGCGAATAGATGCTTGATGCTGCTATTGAACCACCATTTGTTTCCGCCATGATCTCGTTGCAGTTATTGGATATATGAGGGGAGTTGCTATTGTTTTTTGTAGTTAGGGTTCAGATTTGCTCTCTTTCTGGATAGACGACGAGGCAGGACGGGCGCAGTTTGGATGGACTAGGAGAAAAAAACTTATAAGGCTACTTATAAGATATAAAGAGTTGTCGTTTGCTTTAAGGTTTACCTGTAACCATCGATTTCAAGTTTTAGAATGGAATCTAACGATTGTAACCCAATGTGTGACTAACCGTACCTGCTGACCATGTAGAACTGTAAATGGTTGTATTTTGTAAGTTGGTGTTTCCCGATTTGGTGCAAGTGTTTCATTCAAGGCCATATGGTCTGGTGACAATATTTTCTCACCCATTGGTGGTGCTATATGAATATGAGCATCTGTTTTCTCCATCTAACTCAAAAGGTATGGGAAGCTATTAAGAAGCCATCCCTCAAGCTAACAAAGGTATTTCAAGTTGATTATTAGCCACAAGGATTGAGACATTAAACTGAAACCAGATCTAGAAGCAATGGAGTCACAGTGTCATCAATGGTTTCAAGAACTCGTACAGTTGAAGTGAAAGACTCTAGAAGATGCATAACAAATGTGGCTCACAAAAAAAATCTATTAATTCTTTGATTATTAAAATTCGATGAATAAGTGGTTTTCTTGTTATCAAAGAGTTATAATCTCATAATTTTCCGTCTTTTCTTTTCTTTCTTTTTACCATGTACATGTTTATATGTTTCTTTACCTTTGAATTATTTGTAATTGGAAACACAATTGACACATATATTGAGAGAGTTTTTTCCTGAACATAATTAAAAGATGATTGTTTGGTTCTCAGAAAGAAAAAAAGAAAAAAGGATAGTTTAAATTTATAATAATTCAAAATATAACATACTCACAAATGTACAGTAAATGAGACAAAAAGCATGGCTACGAGTATAAATATGTTAATAACCTCTCCAGAAAAATGGATATCTAGCTCATAATGTTATCATTAAAAATAAGACGAAGAACAATTGCAAACTTAGGATGAAAACGATAGGAGGAGTAGTTCTAAGAGAAGCGGAATTAACTAAATCAACAAAACAATGAAGAAAGCAGTGGTTGTTCTTATAAGACAACAAGGACATCTGATAATATTTATGAGTTTGATAATCAATCTAAAGCTTCTTCGTCTGTCCTTGGTCTTGGAAGTTGTCAGAAGCAGGCCGGAGGAGAAAGCAGCGCGAACATATGTGCTACTTCTTTGCAGCAACACCAACAAGAAAATATGGATGAATATGTTGCTGGAGAAGGTAATAATCATTACCTAAAACTTGTCGATTCTTATTTGAGTTTTTTCAATGGTAATGCTCCACAACCACAACATAGTCCTGGAGATTTTGAGAAATTGGTTGTTTGTGTTCGACTTTATTTAGACGGTATTGGTGATCCTATGAGAGAAGAATTAAAAGTAGAATTTGATTGTATTGATGATGTTCAATGAAATGACATTTTTTTCTTAATTTTTATGTCTTTAAAACTTAATTTTGTCATGGGATACTAAAAGGATATTTTTTTCGATATTTAAGATTGTTGTTGATCAAGGAATATTTTTTAAGAAATTAGTGTTTACACGTGTGTGTATATATGAAACTCGTAATCATATTTCACACATAAAACTTTTCAAAATATGTTTTTACCAAGGTTTTTAACTATTATTGTAGTTATCACCAAGTGAAAAAAAATATATATTTTTCATCCAAACAACATTTCAAATTTGACATACTCCCTCCTATCAATATTTATCCATGTCGAGTTTAAAAAATTAAAGATTTTTTCTTCCAATATTTCTTTCTATTAGTTTTTAACAGATGAGGCAAATTTTTAGTACTTAAATTAGTATAGGTACACAAAGTAAATAAATTAATTTTGGGTATGGACTATTTGAGGGTTACAGTGCCAATTTTGTACAACTAAGTAACTGTTTAGTCATGTACTGGTTATCTAATCACAATTAGATTCTATGCCAAAAAGCATATTCTTGACTACGATGTCTATTTTCGATTATTGGGCAGATTTTGAACAACGAGACACATTTTAGTTTCACTACGTAAATTTTGAGTAGCATGAAATATTTTCAGTTACCATGCAGATTTTAAGCTATCAGGCCCATTTTTAGACTGTTAAGCACATCTTTAACCACGAAACAAATTTTGAACTGCAATCACGTTGGAATTTTTTGGGTCACAAGATTTATTTTCGCTCTGTAAGAAAATTATATTCATGGGTTAGAGAACTGAACAAATTTTGAATCAGGTGGCATATTTTGGGAGTGAAAACTGATTTATAGCTTGGAAGTCATTTGACAAGAACGAACCCAACTTCCCCCCAGTGTCCACAAGTGATTGTTAGTGTTGCCATGTGGGAGTATGCTGGTATATGAGCGAGAAATTTAGGTTAGCAGTCTCGTTAGAAAATAAGAATCCTATTATTGGGGTTTGAAACTCCATGGGTCTTTGGGGCTTAATTTAGTTCTAATATCCTAAATATGGATAGGGGGACCTAATCCGTAAGAAAAGTCCAATTTACCCTTACACAAATAAATCATAATCTCACAATTCTTTTTTTTTATGAAAAGATAAAATTTTATAAATAAAGTAATATAGTACAAAAGGTTTACAACATCATTTTTCTCAAAAGCATTAGATAAAATACTTGACTTACAAAAATTTTCTCTAATGTGTAAAGATAAATGTTGGAGGCTCTTGATTCTTGCTTCCTTAGCTGAAGTATCCGCCGCGGAGTTGTATTTTCTGTTAATATATCTAACCTTGGCTTGAGGAAGAGAATCCAGATTCGCTTCAACCTCTTTATTGTGTTTTCAACTTTCCAAGATATTTCCTTACACTTATTATTAATGAAATCAGCAATAATTTTGCAATCAGTGACAATTGAAACACTAGATAGAATATTATTCTTTAACCAAGATGTAGCTTTACGCATTGCCTTTTCTTCTGCATGAACTACTGTCATTACTTTATCTGAGCCTGCTTCGATATGCATGAATTCCTCTTGGTCCACTGAATATAAGATAAAGGCAAAACCCATTGATAGATCTTCTTTCTTGAAAGCCGCATCTATAAAAATTATCCAATCTGTGTTTAATGAAGTCCAATTTGGAGTTGATACTACTCCATTTCTAGCCAAAGTTTTTCTCGTGATTGATATTGAAGCTGTTGATTGTAAATATTTGTTTATCATCTCTATCAGCATTGTCGGGTTAGGATCTTTTCCTTCGAAGACAACTGAGCATCTGTGTTTCCACATAAACCAGAGAACAATAGCAATTTTGTCTGAAATTTGAGTATAGTTCGGCTCTTCTATCCAGTTTTTGACCCAATTGCATATTGAGTCAAAAAAAGGTGGGTTGTTAATAAAGCTTAAATAAACCCAAAACCAAATGGCTCTCGCAAAAGGGCAAAATTCGAATAAATGTTGTTCGTTTTCTTGAACTTGAGCGTTCCAGATCTGACAATCCGCAGAAATATTGTTCATATGAGCTGTAAGTCTACTTGAAGCTGGTAGAGCCTTCTGCACTAATTTCCAAATGAATAATTTAATTCTTGGAATTTTTTTAATTTTCCATAATTTCTTCCATGGGAAATCAACCATAGTGTCAATTTCTTGATCCTCGTTGTTAAGAAAATTATAAATATTTTTCACTGAAAATGCTCCTGAACAGTGGTGCCTCCACTTAATTTTATCTTTCTCTTCGCTTTGAGTGAGCAAGGATTTTTTTCTTTAATTGCAGGATTGAAATATTCATCTAATTTTTCTATATCCCAACTGTTATCAGGAGTGATTAGCTCTTTTACCATTTTTGGAACTTGGTCTCCTCTATCCGACAGTTTTTGAATTATAATTTCATTTGGAATCCATCTGTCTTCCCAAATTTTTTCCGACTCCCCATTTTCAACTTGCCACACGAAGTTACCTTTATAAGATTCAGACCTTTTTGGATACTAGTCCAAATCCAGGAAAGATCAGAAGATCTAGAAGTTTCTAGCGGATTTGTGTTTGGAAAGTATTTTGCTTTTAGAAGTTTAACACATAATTGATCTGGTTCAAAGATTAGTCTGCTGGCCAGTTTGGTTAGAAGGGCTAAATTGAACTGGTGAGGGTTATTAAAGCCTAATCCCCCTTGGGATATGGGTCTGCAGATACCAGTCCAAGCTTTTATAAAGCCTCCTTATCTTTTCACTCCATCTTTCTTCTACCAAAAATCTAATTGATCTAGAATCTCTTTTGGCAAGGCTAATATTTGCATTTGGTAGGTAGGGTAAGCTTGAAGAATGGATTTTATCAGCACCGTCCCGCCCTGCCTGTGAGAGTAGTTTCGATTTCCATCCTTGAAGAGTAGAATAGTACCTTTGAAGAAGAGGTTACAAATTCTCTTTCTTATTCTTATCAAAGAATAGAGGCGTCCCCAAATACTTTTCATTTTTGGTCATCAGCTGAACTTTCAAGATTTTCGCAATTATTATTCCATGTCTCGGGTGAATGCGGCGGCTAAAATATATTCCCGATTTTTGAAGATTAACCATTTTCCCCGTTATTTCTCCAAAAGAGGATAAAATGTCTAATAAATTTTTTGCTTCTCCTAAATCTGCTCTTGTGAATAGAAAACAGTCATCTGCAAAGAACAAGTGGGATATAATCTCAATATTCATTCAAAAAAAAAAAAAACTAAATCTACTTCATCTTGTTCTCCTTCTCTTCTCATTGGCAAATCATGATGAGATGATGATCATGATTTTCATCACGATGAAGATGAATATCATAAAAAAAAAAACTATCATCTTCTCTTCTCTTCTCATTCATAAATCATGATGAAGATGATGATCGTAACTTCATCATGATGAGGATGATGATCGTAAAAAAAGAAAAAAAACTATTATCTTCTCTATTATCTCCTCCTTCTCTTCTCTTCTCATTCATAAATCATGATGAAGATGGTGATCATAATTTCATCATGAAAATGTTGATCATAAAAAGAAAAAACTAATAAAACCAATCATTTATTTTTGCTTTTGAATCGCTAAAAAATCCGATTCAACGAATTTCGGATAAAAAAGAACCAGTTTTTGAAGCTCTTTACGGCTGGAAATCATATACCGCGGACGGGAAAGTATAAATTCCTAAACATAAATATGTATACGGTTGGAAAATTGGGAATTCCCGTCCATAATTAGCTACCCGCGGTTGAGATTTTGTAGCCGTGAGTAACTTTGATAATCACACACACAAAAATAAAACAGTCCTACTTCTGGCTAGGTTTTTCCGACCGAAATAGGCGTTTCGCCTAGCTTTCACAGCTGATTTTTTTCCCCAGAACAACTTACAATTGGGTTTTCCCAGCCGTAATTTCTGATTACGACTGGGTTTTCACAAGCGTAAGTTGTTCAGAAAATAAATAAAAAAATCCATTTTCGGATGGGAGTTTTTTATTTCCCAGCCATGAGTATGACCCACGGTTCAGACTTTATGTTATTCCCAGCCATTAACTGCCATTACGGCTAGGTCGACGTGACTTCCTAGCCGTAGTAACTAAAAAAACAGATTTCTAATGGACTTGAAAATATAAGGTTCCCCTGAGTGTTTTAAGACTATGCTTCATCATATTAGGTGGTTAATTTTGAAAAAGGTTAAAAGAATATCCTCAAAATTCTCCTTCTTAATCAAGAAAAACATAAATTTGATGAAAAAAGTTTTGATTTAAAAAATTAACCCCATGATTAATCTTAATTATTCTCTTTTAATTAATTTACTTAATCACCACAATTAGCACTAATCAAATAGAGGGTACATTAAGTATTATAGAAATAGTATAACAAGGGGTTATGAGACTTACTGCTTCATGACCCTATGCAGCCCCAAATTCCCATCCGTTTAACAGCCCCAATAATAGCATTCAAAAATAAACTTAATAGCACACATCAAGAAAGACAAAAAAAAAAAAAAACATGTGAGGATAGGGAAAGAAGAACCCTACTATTCTCATTAAACAAATTGCTTTGGCACTAGAAGTTCACTTGTGGAGACAAAAAATTAAACACAGCGTGAAAATCAATTGAAAGATTCCATGAAAGGGAAGATACCAAGAACAGATCCAAGTAGTGGAGGTAAGTAGTGAACCTCTTGTTTCCTCCTTGCCATCTTCTCAGTCTCCTCTTCTTCAATTCAGCAATAAATCCATTAGACAATCAGGAAGAACTAACATGGCAGAGGAGGGGAGCGAGTTTGATTTTTCTCCACTTTTGCAACTCATTGCTGCAAGAAATGTCAAGAAACAAATTCCAGCTGAACCTCATTGGGCCTTCTGTTATTCCAATTTTCAGAAAGATTCTCCCATGATCGACTTTGCGGTTCACCAATGCTTAGGTCCCGAGCTTCAGAATTCTTTTTGTGTTTCTCATCTAGTTCTCAGGGCACTTGATACAGTTGAGGATGAAATGAATTTACCTTCTGAGATTAAGGTGCCTATTCTCCAAAATTTCCATCTTCACATATATGATGGTAATCTTAATCTGTCATGTGGTACCAAGAAGCACCACAAAGATCTGATGGACCAATATCATCACGTTTCAGCCGCATTGTCGGAGCTTCAAGAAGGCTGTCAGGAGGTAATTGTAGAAACAGCAAAACGAATGGGAGCTGGAATGGCAAAATTTATACTTAAAGAAGTAGAAACAGTTGATGATTACACCGAGTACTGTCACATTGTAAACGGCATTGTTTGGGTAGAAATGTCTAAATATTTTCATGCATCCAATTTGAAGGAAGTGGCGCCCCCAGATTGTCTCGCCGATTCCTTGGGTTTAATGACTCAGAAGCAACATATTATTCAAGACTTTATGGAGGATTTGAATAAGATACCAAATGCACCCATGCACTGGCCACGGCAAATTTGGTGTAAATATGTTGCAAAACTTGGGGACTTGGCACTGGAAGAAAACTCGGAAAAAGCTCTATGTTGCTTGAATGATATGGTTACTGATGCATTATCTCATGCCCAGAGTTGTCTAGAGTTGTCTAGAGTACCTGTCTGCATTGCAGGATCCTGCCATACTCTGATTCTATGCCATTCCTCAGATCATTTCCATCGGAACGCTGGCTTTGTGTTACAACAACATTCAAGTATTCAAAGGAGGCATAAAAATAAGGCATGTCGCCCGTCTTTGTGCAAAAGTTATCGACGAAATGAAATCTCTGTCGGATGTTTATGGTGCTTTCTATGATATTTTGGGTACGCTAAAGACTAAGATTAATAATGATGATCCCAACGCAACAAAGACACTTCACCTTGTGGAAGCAATACGAAAATTCTGTGAGAATTCTGGTTTATTGATGAATCAAAGGAGTTCATACTCTGAGATGGGATTAGAGGGAAAGAGGTATCAAGTTCAGCAGGGTGAGAGTTTTTTGGTTAAGGGGCAAGACGACCCATTTTCTCTTGTTGCCGATGAACTCTGTCTTATTGGTAATCGTTTACGCGATATGGTGGTTGCTCAAGAGGTCCAGCTTTCCTTAGCTGCAGAATATTTCTTTGAGATGGGAGTAGAGGGAAGGAGGTTTCGTCCCACGATTCTGTTGTTGATGGCATCAGCACTGAATGTGTCTCCACCTGGGTCCAATGCTTTTAGTGGGCTACGTACAAGACAGCAGCGTGTTGCGGAGATCACCGAGATGATCCATGTTGCAAGTCTTCTTCACGATGATGTCCTAGACGATGCCAATACAAGGCGTGGTGTTCCTTCTCTTAATTACTGTATGGGGAATAAGCTGTCTGTGCTAGCAGGAGATTTTCTGCTTTCTCAAGCTTGTGTGGCACTAGCCTCTTTAGAAAACACAGAGGTTGTAACCTTAATTTCAACGGTTCTGGAGCATCTTGTAACTGGTGAAATAATGCAAATGTCCAGCACATCAGAACAGCGCGGCAGCATGGATCAATATATGAAGAAGACTTTCTAAAAGACAGCCTCATTAATTGCGAACAGCTGCAAAGCAATCGCTCTTCTGGCAAACCAGGAAACCGAAGTTGCAATGCTGGCTTATAATTATGGCCGAAATCTGGGGTTAGCATTTCAGTTGATTGACGACACTCTCGATTTCACAGGGACATCAGCTTCTCTCGGGAAGAGTTCCCTGTCTGATATCAGTCATGGCATTATAACAGCTCCAATATTATTTGCTATTGAAGAATTTCCACAACTACGAGAAGTTATCAATTGCGGCTTCGACAACACTGCAAATGTTGATCTTGCCCTTGAATACCTTGAGAAGAGTCGTGGAATACAAAGAGCTACGGAGCTAGCAATAGAGCACGCCAACTTAGCAGCCTCGGCCATTGACGCTCTTCCTCAGAGTGAAGATGATAATGTCAGAATATTCAGACGGGCACTTGTGGAACTTACTCAGATAGTCATCACAAGAACAAAGTAGACATGGGAATCGTTTTCCTTTTCAGCATTGATTACTTGTACTCATCTTATTTCCATCTAATGTATTAGAGGGATTGCCAGATGTTTGATTATGTAAGAACCAAAATGCATCCTTCATTAAAAGTAACTTTTTTTATGGGATCAGAAGTATTTAGGAACAACTACTACAACAAAACTATGATTCTCTTCACTTATGATTCTTAATAATAGATCAGGGATCAGTGCTTACAGTGTGTTGCTACGGAAACCATCCTACTTACAGCTACCGAATGCATACGTGTTATGAATTCTCGTCATGATGATCCGTCTCGTCGAATATCTCCTCCTACAGATTTCAAAACAACATTTCATCTTAGTTAGCTCTACAAAGATGTCCCAAGAAACTAATTAAGTTTTTTCCTTTATTAAAAAAAATAAAATGCTTTCAATAGTGTGTTCAAATACCTGGAGTAGCTCTTCAATGAGATCTTCCATGGTTATAATGCCAACAGCCTCCTCTTCCTCACTGAGTTTTGGAAGTGGGTTGTCATCAATCTGTAATACATCCGCATCAATATCTCTCGCGAACTTCTTGCTCCTCATAGTCCTCAGTGTTCCCTTATTTGAATTGTCTTTGTCTTTGCCGTTATAGGGAAAGCTTTTCCACCTTTGCAACGATACCTGTTTCTTCAAAGTTTTCTCCTGTTGCATCTGCTCCCCATCAATGTCCACCCTCACCGAGTCTTCATAAGCTTGTAAAATAGCAAAACAGAAAAGAAAGGAACATCATATAAAAAAAAAACTTGAGAAATTCAAAGTAGAAAAAAAAAAACAACAGATTATCAAATCAGCGCTTACCATCAGCCAGAATCTTGCTTTCTGGTGTCATCGATTTGTTGTGGTGCCTTATGATGACAGCCATGTGGCTATGCCCTTTTTGAAACTCATTTAAGATATCATACAAAGGCATATTCTCAGGCACCCTAACACATGAACCACGTTTAAAGACATTAATATTAACTAGTCGTAATGACCCATTTTCAATCTAGCAGTTACTATTGGGATGTAGATCAGAGTAGGTAATTATTGGAAACATTCAATGACACAGCTCAAATGAGTCATGATGGAGCCAAACGGAAACCTCATTACATTTTATAATTTGCACCCTCACTTGGCATATACTCAGAAATGACGGAAGCTAAGAGAGTTACTTTATATCTTTTCATGCACTTATTCACATCAAAGAGTAAGCCTACCAAAAAGAACTAAAAAGGAGATCAAAACATTATCAAGTGAACTCCCTCGACCTAAAGAACGGCGAAGTGGATTATTACCAAAACAACATACCTTGGAATCTTGCGAATTGTGACATTCTTAACAGGTACCTCATCCGCGGGATGGATGGTTAGTAAATTCTTTACCTATATTTCAGAAGGGGAAGTATTAAGTTAAGGATTGGCAACATGGCTTTTGCCCAAGTTAAAATGTTCAGCAATAAATTGGAAAAGAAGAGCTAGTTTCCTGGTTACTTAAAGTGCGCAAAAGACAATAAAATTTACCAAAACAAGTCCGATTATGTTTGTAGGCTGTTCATAATAGACAGGTAGTCTGCTGTGACCTTTGTCCAGTATTAGCTTCATCAGATTCCTGAAATCACAAGAATCACATGATGCCATGAAACAAAGCTTGAACCATGTAAAAATGATAAGATTGTTACTTGCACTACAAAGTAGTAGCATACCTATCAAGCTTTGCATTAATATCAATAACAAATGCTTCGGAAATAGGAGTCATGGCGTCACTGGCTGTTTTCTCTGTGAGCTCTAATGCTCCTGCAATGATCGTTGTTTCGTCGTGGGTCAGCTCCCCGCCCTTTCCTGCCTGTTACCGAGAGCAGAGTTACAACAGCATAACAGTATGACATTTGCGTGAACTTAAGACTAACCAAGCAACAAAGATCAGATAAGCATAGACAGGATGAAATCTAGCCATAGAGAGATGGAGAACCATCAAGAATTTTGTTCGTTTTTAATCAAAATAGGATTTGTTAAAGAGGAACTTACCTCATTACCATGGAAGCCCACTAGTGTTTTTAACTCAGCTCTACGAAAAAGAGCGACATGCCGATCCCCCAGTAGAAAGTCCAACAGCTGGAAAGAACAGCATATTAACGGTCATGAGAACTATCTATAATAACATAGCATATGTAAAACAAAACAAATTAAAGTAATATAAGAAAGAGCACCCTCAGTGCCAGTACATCGAGAATTACCTTGCTAATTGGATATGCCACCGGAAAGCAGATCCAAACTAGTACTCGGACAACTGGAGCCACAGCAGCTCCAATTGCCAAACCATGTCGAGAACAGATAGATTGGGGTATAATCTAGAAGTGTACAGAGAACCAATTAGCATGCATCAAAATAAATTAAACTAAAATAGCATGCATTAGTTTCCAAATGGTGTTTAGATCAAACTGATTGATTTACTTTGCGACACATAATAAGTAATGGTATCCTGAACACAGATAGTTGTAACCTTTATAAACTTTAAATTTCATAACTTAAACAGCAACCAGGATGAGTTTCTAACCTCTCCAAACAAAAGTATCAAGGTCACTGAGATCAGTATAGCTCCCCAAGCTGTAATGAGACTATCAAGGAAAATGGGCAGCGCCTGGTGAAAAAACGGGAATTCAATAGAAAGTTAGCCTCACCTGGAAACGTGTTACAAAAATTATTAATAAATATTCCTGAGGAGACTTTACCTCCATGGCAGCAGCATTGCAAATCAGTAGGGTGCATAACAGCAAATGCTGTCTTTTGACCACTGGTAATATCTTCGCTGGTGGAAACAGTTTGCCAAAACTGTTAGTACATGCAGCCACAGTGTTATAAATGCGATATATCACATTAAGATATAGTTATTGTCTCATCTCATATCACATCATATATCGTACGACATGAGTACCATAAAAAGTACAGACAAAAGCATGTTCTACAAATACATGTAACAGTTACACATTAGTAGTACTTCGCTGCCCAGCCTTTGAAATGGACAATGTGTTTCCATCATATAACAGGGCTAACTTGGAAATGATCAAGTGGTTAGCCTGGATGATGACATTTGAGTCATCGTGCGATTCAAAAAACATATAATCTGTAAGTAGACGGTTTACAACGTTTTCAATTTTTATGTTAACATGGTGAAATCTATGATGGGAATCTTTGCCTCCTAGACCCTACACAGTTTGATTTGGACAAATTATCTGTCCCTCTTCTATTATTTAGGATAAATCGACTTGAAAAGAAGTCAAGAACTCAATCTTGAGCTGCAAATAAGGGCACATTTACTTTATTCCTCCAATTTCCCTGCTCCAATTATTGCTCACACAACCTTAACTGCATTGTTTGAGACTACAAATTTGAACTTACAAATTGCTACTTCTCTAGAGTACCACATGTAGAACCTTATGGTCTCTTCAAGGGCACATTTGGATAACCAACAGGTGAGAATCCCAATTGTGCCCTATTAGTTGAATACAGCCCATAATATGCGAATCAATGACAAGAATAGAATCACATAATTGACCTCCATCAACCAAACGTTTAAAGTATGCAAAATGTGAAAAATATAGTAGGGGAAAGAAAAGAAAAAAGAGAGTAAACAAATTTACCGGCATGTTTCCGATCAATCGGTGTACCGGATTTAGCAAGAACTTCAAGATCAACCAAACTCATTGACATTAGACCAAGCGTAAGTCCAGACATCATTCCAGCAAACAAAACCAAAACTGTTATTATCAGAATGTGAAGGAAAAACCCTGCCTCACAGCAGGTATACTCTACCGCCATTCCCAAATTAACTCTTCTCTTTCAATTCTTGAAACTCAAAAACCCTAACACACTCACACTCATAAACCCTTAAATCAACAACCAAAAAGCTTCAGCAACTCCATTAATGGGTTGATATTTCAGTCTCAGAGAAGAGGGACGGAGAGAGAGATGTTTCTGACGGAGGAGGGTGGTGGTGGGGATTACAGTGGCAGTTTAAGTTTAAAAGAGAAAAAATAAATAATGGAGTTTGTTTTTATGGGGAGAAAACAAGCTTCCACGGCATGTTCCACCTATGAGTACACGTGTAGTTCTCTCATGATTTTCATATGTGCATGAAGAAATAAAGTGCAAAGCTGAGAAAAGCGGAGATATAAAGGCGCATAGTGTTTGGGGTCTGATGTCGATAAAGACAATACAATATTATCTTTCTGTTGCAACAACTACAAACTCGAACTTATACCAGAAATGCTGATGCAGTGGTAATGTAATTCCTCTTTTTCTTTTCTTTTATGGAATAATTCAATGTTGGTGTTGTAGTTTGATTCCTCGAAAAAGTATTCCTTTCTCCTTTTCCAGTTGATATATTAATCTAAGAAGCATTTGGATACACATCCAAAAAATTATTTTTTGACTTTTCGAAGCAAAAAAGTCAGAAATTAGTTTGGATAAAAACAATTTTAGAATGACTTCCAGAAACAGAAAAGTTAACTTTTTGTGAAGCAAAATGTTTTAGCTTCTGGAGAAGCAGATTTGTATCCAAACGCGCTAATAGCTTGTTTGGATGTGAGAAGTAGAAGTCAAAAGCAGAAGTTGAAGCAAAATATTTTTACTTCACAAAAGTTAACTTTTTTACTTTTAGAAGTCATTTTGAAACTGTGTATCCAAACTAACTTCTGAATTTTCTTCTTCCAAAAGTCAAAAAGCAACTTCTGAAGTGATATCCCGACAAGCTATAAGAGTGATTTTGGAACTTAACAAAAATCGAGATTACAAGGCCGTTCCCATGCACCTGGCAAATTAATACTATGGGAATGGCTAATAGAAATGGTAAAGTGGCCGCTTTGTCCATTGAGATAAAATATCAACCGAGCAGTAGAGGCTTGACCATTCGGTTAAACATTTATCGCTTGGTGTTTTATCATTCAAAGGTTGTAAATAAGTCCTTTATAAATACACAAATTCTCGTACAATTTCACTTACACTTATACTATCTTTGTAATTATCATAATTTCATTTCGAATTATTATATTTCGTTTCGTATTATGGATAGTGGATTTTACATGGCTGAGTTGATAGAAAACTAATGTTTTAGTCAAAAGAAAAAACAAGGACCAGTTTAATGAGAGATTGTAAATAAGGATCTTCAAAAGAGTCGTCTATCTGTAGAGAAATTTTTCAAGATAATCGGGATAAGCATAAGATTCTTAAAGTGGACACCGAAACAATGAATGCACAGCAAGTTAAAGAAATCAAAGAATGATGTGCTAGTTATGATTTTTTTAATTTAAATATAATTATTAGATATTTTGACTAAAATATAATTGTCCGTTTCAAATGAGATATCCTTGCCGCAAGCAGCTTAGACTATGTCGTCTCAATGTAAAACTGGTTTGGATTTGAACACTAATTCTAAGATAATTTTTGTTAATTAAAAAAAGAGCAATCACATCAAATATTTGAAATTAAATTACATTTATACACGTTGATTTCCATCTATCCCGTCAGGTTTTTGGATCAAGAATGGTGTTCAAGATAGCAGAAAACTCAATGGTTTGAGTCTGAGTTGTTGGTTGAGTAGAATCAAGTGAATCATCTTCAAAACCTTGAAAAGTAACCCAAGAGGGATCACTCATGTGGAGAGGAACACAATAGCAATAATGAAATGAGTGAAATGTTGATGCGGTTGAGGCAATTAGGGTATAGAGAGTACATCGCCGAGTTGCTTCAATGTTCAAGCCACCACCAGGAGTTTACAACTAAGATGCTTCAATGTCAAAGCCACCACCAGGATTTTGCAGTGGAGCTACTTCGATATTAAAGCCTCATCACCAGGTGGTATTTGAGTCACGTGCACAATATTTAGAGTAAAGAGTCTTTAACTTTTATGACTTCCATGATTCGTATCAGAAGGAGCACCACCACCGCCAAAGGAAAAACCAACAGCAACAATAAAAGAAGAACCTGCACCACCATGACCACCATCATGAGCAGAAAAAACTGGAGTAGATATGTCAAACATCGGGTTATCTCTCGATTGGTCATCTCAAGAAAATGAAGGTGTTTGTAATCCGTGTACATAATATTCTCACTCGGTCAACCTGTCATGGTATTGCCCATGTCTAGCTTATACATCCCAATATAGATAAGTCTGATTGAGACCTTGAGAAGTAATTGGAACCATAATAGTCTCTCTCCACTTGGAGATATAATTTGTACATCATAAATAAATGGTAGCATAGCTGACGATGACGCTCCTTGACTACTAGGATATGAAAATTCGACGGGCGTTGGAGGTGGAGGTTGAGAAGGAAGATAATCATTATCAAGTAGAATCCTACCTAAAGCTGGCATATCCATCGCACCCAAATTTTGTGGTTGTATAACAATAACACACTTGTGAATCTTGTTAAACCAATCAAGGTATTCAAATTCATCGTTAGACACCTACATTAAATGTTCATCTTCTTCTCAAGATTGATTATTCCTTAAAATATAACCAATCATCACGAGAAATCTCTCCGCTTCGATGGGGATTGATGGATATTATAAGCCCAGTTTAATTGAAACGAACTAATGGTTAGAACCCATTTATGAGTATAGTTTGTACACAGTTAAAGACAGGGTTTCTCATAAACAGATGAACCCATTATTATGCTTATGCTCATTATAGATCATTAATGGAAAGTGAAAAAGCGGGGGTATAACAACCACACCCAATATTTCGCTTAGCAATCTGTATGGACTAACTCCAATATACTTTTAAGAGAATCAACTAGACAGTCAATCTTAACAAAAGTATATCAAAGAGTCATATCTCAATTTCTCGATTCAATCCACACTCAAACAAATAGGAATTTGCGAGCCTGATTGAATACAAGAGAAAGAACTTGAATGGTACCAACGACCAATGTTCAAGGATCAATCAATTTTAATCAACAACCAAAGCTTGGATTTACCAATTGATCAATTCAACGCACAACCTGTGATATTTCAATTATATAATAAAATATAATGCGGAAAAGAAATAACACAGACACCAGAAGTTTTGTTAATGAGGAAACCGCAAATGCAGAAAAACCCCGGGACCTAGTCCAGATTTGAACACCACACTGTATTAAGCTGCTACAGACACTAGCCTACTACAAACTAACTTCGGTCTGGACTGTAGTTGAACCCCAATCAATCTCATACTGATTCAAGGTACAGTTGCTCTCCTTACGTCTCTGATCCCAGCATGATACTACACACTTGATTCCCTTAGATGATCTCACCCAGAACTAAGAGTTGCTAAGACCCAAAGTCGAAGACTTTAATAAATAAATCTGTTTCACACAGAAAAGTCTACAGGAATAGATAAATCTGTCTTCCACAGAAATACCTATGAGATTTGTTCCATCTTTTGATAAATCAAGGTGAACAGGAACCAATTGATAACCCGTACTTATATTCCCGAAGAACAGACTAGAATTATCTCACCTCACAATAATCTTAATCGACTAGCGAAACAAGATATTGTGGAATCACAAACGATGAGACGAAGATGTTTGTGACTACTTTTCTATCTTGCCTATCGGAGATATAAATCTCAAGCCAATCTTATGATTGCACTCAATCACGATAGAAACAGCAAGATTGGATCATGAAACTACAGAGAAAATAGTTGGGTCTGGCTTCACAATCCCAATGAAGTCTTTAAGTTGTTAACCTACAGGGTCTCGAGAGAAACCTAAGGTAAAAGGAGAATCGACTCTAGTTTATGCAACTAGTATCACACAGAAGGTGTGGGGATTAGGTTTCCCAGTTGCTAGAGTTCTCCTTTATATAGTCTTCAAATCAGTGTTTGCAATCTAAGTTACCTTGGTAACAAAGCATTCAATATTCACCGTTAGATAAAAAACCTGATTAGATTCAAGCTAATATCTTCCAACCGTTAGATCGAACTTAACTTGTTATACACAAATGAAATGTAACTTCATTTAGGTTTGGGTAACCATACCTAAACGTGTACACTTAGTTGGTTCAATAATAGTTAACCAATGGTTAGCCGTATGAGCACTTTCATATCAACCTTATTCATCTTCACCATAACTAGTTCAAGTGACTCAAATGAACTAGTTAGAGAGTTGTTCAATTGCTTAGATCTCATAGAAGTATACAAGACACAATTGAAGCAAAATCGATTTTGATTCACTCGAATCAATTAATGAACATTATAGCCATGGTTTACAAAGATTGCATTCCTTATTATATAAATATTTTAGTTCATGAACAAACCGATTTTAGAAAGTAACCTACCTAAGTATGCGAATAGGTACGCGTACTTAAGTAACCGGATGAGTTTGTTTTTCACTTTCAAACTCCAGCAGAAATTCACGGACATGAACTTTCCGCCAGTATGCGTACGGGTACGCATACTTACCCGTATTTCCAACAACTGCCAGTACGCGTAAGGGTACGCATACTTTGGGTTACCGGTTTTGGACTTTTACACAAATGTGAGAACACGCTATGTTTATATCAAAAGATGGTTACATGTTCTAACCTCTCATTTCAATCATTGAAACTTTCTTAGAGGATGTTATATAGTTGTTATTCACAAACTATTTTTCATCAAAGCGATTTTCAAGTTATTGAAATAATCAACATGACTTTCGTCACTAGTAAAGATGAACTTGGCCAAAGCGAAAGCTTACCAACACATATTTCGAGGCATAGATAAGTGAGTTAAACTTGGCTCGAAATAGCACATGTGTATAATTGAAGTCTATATAACAATACGACTTTTGTCTCAAAATAGGAGATAGAATAGATAGACTTTTGAGTGATAGATAAGTTCAAGTCTTAACATACCTTTTTGTCGATGAAGTTCCACAAGTTCCTTGAGTAGTTCTTCGTCTTCGCATGATGAACGCCGTGGAGTCTAGAGCTCAACTACACTTACTATCCTAGTCCAAGACTTAGCTATAAGTAGACTAGAAATTAAGACTTATAGTTTTGGCAACTAAACTTGACAAACAAGCTTGAGATAGCAACACTTGTGAGTTCGATCGAGCAGTGCTCTAACAATCTCCCCCTTTGTCAATTTTAGTGACAAAACTATCATTACATATGGAATACAAAATAAATAAACTTTGTAGCTTCTCATCCAAATGCTTGATCTCCTTGGTTCTTCAACATTACTCGAAATCTTCGTCAATTCCAAGTACTCCAATGATTCCAAAGGTATTCAATTCAGCATCATCGTTGTTAAAGATCCGTAGCCATAACAATGAGAAAACAGAAGCTCTCAATCATTGTTATACAGTGTCATAGTATTATTACACAACATCAAAGTTCAATTGTATCACAACTTCGATAACAATACAATGGTGATATGTATCACTCCCCCTTAGTCAATACTCCATCTCACATGAAAACTACCCCCCTACATAATGATCCGAAAACCATATGTATTTGAAGTGTGAACTACACATTAATTCTCCCCCTTTTTGTCAATAAAATTGGCAAAGGTACGAAAATTAGTGGGATCCTAATGAAATTTCCATAGAGACACTTCATGACCAAAAGAAAAGCACATATCAACTTTTTTAGATGCAATCATCTAGCCGAAACTAAATGCATTCATCAAGGAGTTTATAAAGATACAAGATAACCCCTATAATATTCCACAGCCGCACTCCCCACAAAGATTTGGCAATTAAGCACAAGTTCAATTAAGAACTTTCCCCCATAAAATGTCATTCCCGAAAGAACAACAAGAGCGACCTTACTTTCTTTGGACATTAACAAATCACATAAGAATATGAATTTGTATCCAAAAAAACCTAATTAAATTAACCACAAGAGAACCCATGATTAATTTAATCGGAAATGCTCACATAAGAGAACTTACGGATCCGCGCAATATTTACATAGAAAATATGGATCAGGGAAGATCAATACTGCGGAATAAACAAAGATTCATTCTATTCTTTATCATTATTTTGCACAATGACATATAATAGACTTTAATCTTTGTAAACAAAAGTTCATCCTTTCTTCCATCAATATTTGCATAATGACATAAAAGGCTTAACTTTTGTTTGTCAAAAGTTTATTCAATCTTTTATCAATACTTGCATATCGACATATGAAAGAATTAACTTTTGACCACGTATGGGACAATCACAGTTCACGAACGCAAACACACATATCCCATAACAAGTTGCAATATATGAAACCATAAGGATTAATACTGCAAAATCATCTTCCAGATAAACTTTAGAATTTAAATAAATAAATCTAAAAACATTGCAAGATGAAAAAACGTTGGAAATAGCTATGTGTACTCACGATAATGGCTATTCCAAACCCTATTTATCCTTCTTAAAAACACAAGAATAAATTATCATAATAAGTTTCCTAGACAATAAAAAAAATCAAGTTTCCTTGATAACATCATACCTCTGAAAGGGTCCATCATAAAAGGTATCAATTATATCATTGATTCTTTTAACCGTAGAGACCCCATGTTCATAAGAGAGAACATTAACTTTCCGATCAACAATACGGGCAAGATGCCTAGCTTTGACACAGTCCATGATGAGCTTTTTCTGATTCCTGATCAAGGCATTTTGATTATCAAGGATTTTTGCCTGTCCATCAATAAGCTGGTTTATTTGCAGTTGAAGATTAGCAAACTCGACCCTAGAGTCATTCTGAAAAAGAATTAAATCCTTGACAGATTCTCCAACCCAGGAGTTGTACTCTTTCCTTTCAATCATCCTTTTCAAAACAAGTTCTTTAACAGAATCGCATCCTTTAGAGTCTTCTTCCATCTCAAGATTCACAACTTCTTGAGATCTTGAGGAGTTTTCCATGCCCTTTTTAAAAAAAATAAGGAAGGCAAACAATATAAGATATATATATATATATGTTTTCAAGAGAGGGACACCCTTGATGTGGAAACCCTAAAACTCCCAAGAGAGACACGGACGTACGTGGACTGGTTGAAGAAAACAATTCAGAAGAGATCCAAGAAGAATAGAATACACTCTGTTTTCATATGTACCTTGTCATCATGACTCCAATTAAAAGATTTAATCAGAGCATAAGAAAGAGAATCAGAGCAACATGGAGTCAAGAAGTGACTCTACTTTCTCAACCTAATGAAAACAGCAATGTCAAACATAATATCAATGAAAAACAACAGTAGACTTGAGCATCTCTCGAATGTCATTCTTGCATCTCTCAAATTAGATACAAGAATGAAATTCCCTACGATTAGGTAGTCGAGTGAGATCTAATCTCACTATGTATATCAAGAGATGAGTTGTAAGTTCCATCTGAAAGTTTGAACCTTGTATTCCTTGCCTTCTTTCGGTTATTTTTCGTTCCTGAAAAGTTCAACATAACCTTGTTAGGTGATCCATCATAGAAATTTTTATGAGGATTAAGTCTAGGACCTCTAGAAATTGGTTCCAGTGGGTTAGAAGATACATGTCTCCATCATCTAGACTTAGATTTACCAGACTTGTTCTCATAAATACTGGGAATGTGTATTTTTGTGGTGTAAGAACTTTCACCATGCGGAGCGACACGATTCCTGTGGGAATTTCGAGATGGGTGACCATTGAAATCCATTTTATGAAAGATCTGGCTTTCTGTAGGAAAAGAATTCATTGTAGATGCTGTCAGACAATTTACTTTGTCTATAGTAAACAGAAAAAGATTTTGAAGATCATAAATCTATTTCTCTCTAGCAAAACAATGTTGAACATAGTGATTCTTTTCCCCACAAAAAGAACAGGTTTGTGGAAGAGGAACATTGGAAGGAACCTGTTTTAAATTCATATCTCTATTAGAAGACTGCAAGCTATGTAAACACTTCTTAGCAGGGACTTCCTTTTGAGAACATTTCTTCATGTACAATAATTCTTTCTGAGAACTAGTGATCGGTACAGAAGAATTTCTCACTAAAACAGAGTTTTCCTTTTTTAAGGATTTGCACTGTTCCTGGGCTAGAATAAGGGACGCACCCAGTTTTTCTTTTTCAACACGAAATCTGTTTAGATCAGATGAATGCGTCTCAATCAAACGTTTTTCTCTAATTGAGTCTTCTTTAACAATATTCTCAAAAACACACATCTTTTCACGTTGTAAGGTAGTTTCTTGAATTAGTTTTTCGATATTGTTGGAGAATGACTCAATGACACTATAGAGATCCCGTTCTCGACCAAGAGACTTTTCAAATTCATCAATGAGCTGAGCATGATTTTGAAAATCAATAGACTCAGTAGTTTTTTTTTAGATTCTAGTGAGTTCCATTTCAGTTTCTGACAAAATGTCAAATATCTCATTTGAGGGAATGTTATCAGAATCTGATAAAACAACCTTTCTGTCTCGGGATTCGGAAGAATCAGCTAAGTAGTTATCCTTTGAGGCAATTCCAAGACATTTGGCATAGTTAAAAGCTTTGGAAGACATTTTGGTATGCGTAAATGCAAGAGATGAAATTATGTCCACATAATTAGATTGCTACAAACACATACTTATGAGGTCTTAAGCGTGTATGCCCGCTCTGATACCAATTGAAAAAGAGGGGGTCCCAATATTTCGCTTAGCAATCTGTATGGACTAACTCCAATATACTTTTAAGAGAATCAACTAGACAGTCAATCTTAACAAAAGTATATCAAAGAGTTATATCTTAATTTCTCGATTCAATCCACACTCAAACAAATAGGTATTTGTGAGCCTGATTGAATACAAGATAAATAACTTGAACGGTACCTATTGAGGGGTGAATATCATTTTGGTTCTACAAGTCCTAGCCGCAACACAACCAATTCCCAAGAGGAGAGAGAGAGAAAAAAAAAAACCTTTCCATTGTACTATGTGCCTCTCCTTTGATAGACTTTCCCAAAAGCCCTTCCTTTTATGACATCATGCCATATGTCCTAAACCTCCTAAATTACCACTAATGCCACTCCTTCTCTAATACAACCTTCTCATTTTCCATTAATTCCCTCCTTATCCTTTCCATTTTATGGATACCTTTTAGTGGACTTGGGTCTTAGTCCCCATGTTTCATGTTGGGTTTGCCTCCCTTTTGGGGGCGCCCTAGCCCAGCTAAGGGGTGATATTTTTCATGTATCAACATTAGTCCCCTGACTATTGGGTTAATTGTTAAATAACCCGATAGTCATATTACGTTCCATTCTAGCACCCCTTGTACTGTCTTCTCGAGTCGAGTCTCCAATCAGCAAGTTTGAGGAATTTATGAAATGAGATAGGTTTTTACAAGAAATTTGCGTCATGCGCGCTGGTGTTTGGATAGGCATTTTCCAAGAATTTTGTATGAAATGACTGAACATTTTCTTAGACCTTTGGATATTATTACCAGCACAATTTGAGGGTCTCAGTGTGAGCGTGATGAAGACGTGGCGTGGACTTTACTTATCCCCATTCTTTTCTTTTCTCTAACGGTTCCGCATGATTGGGGATGTCTTTAGCTTGTATCTCTTTCTTACCTTCAGGACGAACTGGCGCGCCTGTTAGTGTTGAGAGAGGAAGTGGGTATGCTATGGATTCTCAGACTGGTTCGTCAAGACAAAGCACGTAAGGAATATGATGAACATGAAGACACTCTTTCATTCGTCAAGACAAAGCGCGTAAGGAATATGATGAACATGGAGACACTCTTTCATTCGTGCGTGGGGCACAAGCTAAAGACGATTATACAGGATATAAAAAAGTTGGTAGCGCGTATCATGCCTCGATGAGGGGGGATGGGGCGTGTGGTTAAACACACCTACTCAATCAAAAAATTTTTTGTGGAGGATGGGCTAGGGTGTGCCTATTACCCTCTTATTTTTGTAGAGGATGGGCTAGGATGTGCCTATTCCCCCTTCTTTTTGTAGAGGATGGGCTAGGGCGTGTGGTTAAACGTGCCTACCCCCCCTTTCATTTTAGTGGAGGATGGGCTAGGGTGTGCCTATTCCCTCCTTTTTTTGTAGAGGATGGGCTAGGGCGTGTGGTTAAACGCGCCTACTCCCCCCTTCATTTTGGTGGAGGATGGGCTAGGGTGTGC
>JAJJMB010011222.1:7506785-7722573 GCA_023531105.1 Papaver atlanticum | reverse complement strand
CTACTCCCCCCTTCATTTTGGTGGAGGATGGGCTAGGGTGTGCCTATTCCCTCCTTTTTTTTGGTAGAGGATGGGCTAGGGCGTGTGGTTAAACGCGCCTACTCCCCCTTATTTTTGGTGGAGGATGGGCTAGGGTGTGCCTATCCCTCTTCTTTTTGTAGAGGATGGGCTAGGGTGTGCCTATTCCCTCCTTTTTGTAGAGGATAGGCTAGGGCGTGCGGTTAAATGCGCCTATTCCCCCCCTTCTTTTTTTGTAGAGGATGGGCTAGGGTGTGCTTATTCCCTCCTTCTTTTTGTAGAGGATGGGCTAGCATGTGTGGTTAAACGCGCCTACTCCCCCCTTCATTTTGGTAGAGGATGGGCTAGGGTGTGCCTATTCCCTCCTTTTTTGTAAAGGATGGGCTAGGGCGTGTGGTTAAACGCGCCTACTCCCCCGTTCTTTTTGGTGGAGGATGGGCAACGGTGTGCCTATCCCCCCTTCTTTTTGTAGAGGATGGGCTAGGGTGTGCCTATTCCCTCCTTTTTGTAGAGGATAGGCTAGGGCATGCGGTTAAATGCGCCTATTCCCCTCTTCTTTTTTGTAGAGGATGGGATAGGGTGTGCCTATTCCCTCCTTCTTTTTTGTAGAGGATGGGCTAGGGCGTGTGGTTAAACGCGCCTACTCCCCCCTTCATTTTGGTGGAGGATGGGTTAGGGTGTGCCTATTCCCTCCTTCTTTTTTGTAAAGGATAGGTTAGGGCGTGTGGTTAAACGCGCCTACTCCCCCCTTCTTTTTGGTGGAGGATGGGATAAGGTGTGCCTATCCTACCTTCTTTTTGTAGAGGATGGGATAGGGTGTGCCTATTCCCTCCTTTTTGTAGAGGGTGGGCTAGGGCGTGCGGTTAAATGCGCCTATTCCCACCTTCTTTTTTGTAGAGGATGGGCTAGGGTGTGCCTATTCCCGTAGCCTTCTGTAGATTTGCTAGCCGAATGGGCGCCTTTGGCATTACCATAGCCTTTTGTAGATTTGTCAGCCGACCGGGCGCCTTTGGAATTCCCGTAGCCTTTTGTAGATTTTTCAGCCGATCGGGCACCTTTGGCATTCCCGTAGCCTTTTGTAGATTTGTCAGCCGACCGGGCGCCTTTGGCATTCCCGTAACCTTTTGTAGATTTGTCAGCCGTCCGGACGCCTTTGGCATTCCCGTAGCCTTTTGTAGATTTGTCAGCCGACCGGGTGCCTTTGGCATTCCCGTAGCCTTTTGTAGATTTGTCAGCCGACCGGGCGCCTTTGGCATTCCCGTAGACTTTTGTAGATTTGTCAGCCGACCGGATTCCCGTAGCCTTTTGTAAATTTGTATTTGTTCAAGCGGCCTCTATGGACCCTTGCTAGCATGGTGCCCGGAACACTTTACTAGGATTTTTAATAAAGTAATATTGATTCATAGCCGATCATGATATTCAAAATAATATTGATGCTTGTGAAGTTGATAAAGTGACGGCCTATACATGGGACTAGGTTACATGCATATTTCAAAGCGAAAACGTTCACACTCAAATAAGATTTAATTTAGGCGCTTTGTACTTTGGATAGACTAAACATGTGGACAAGCGGAAAAAGGTATCTATACAAAATTGCATGTGTCGCGCTTCTAGAAGCGAGTTTAACAAACCGGTGCCGTCTACATTTTTTAAAATAAAACGGTGGCGCGTGCAATTTTTTAAAATTCAGATAGTGTCTGTACATGTGCCTATAGAAAATTATTAACATATGAAATTTCATACATATAGTTTGGCGGGTACATGCTTTTGTACTTGAAATATAAGCAAAACAGAAATTAAATAGTATCATTCTAATGCGAACAAGGTTTCCACGGGCTTTCAAACATGCATTTAGTGTTAATCAGACTAACACATGTAGGGTACGGTTATCAAATCTAAACAGTTGAACATTTAAACAAATATTTCTATCAAGTTTTATAAACATGACTAGGCGGCTAGCATCTCCCCTATTCACACATCACGTTTTCTATGAATTCATGCTTCATGCTTTACAAATATGTGTCAGTCGCTAGAATTCTATCTATTTTTATCCAAACAACTGTAATATGAAAATAGATGAGATCGAAGTCAGGATACCGAGGTGTGGTGTTTTAGAGTGATAGCAGTCGCGTCGCTTTTTAGTCTTGTACGCGTTTCTTTTTGCACTGAACTAATAATTGTTATATAATTAGTAGCAAGTGTGCTCGCGCCACATACGTTGACAAATGATGCCGCTTGCAAATCAACGCTTGATCGCCCCTTTGCTCGTAGAAAAGCGCGTTCATATAGATTCCCATCTTGGTTTAGCGTCCGTAGGAACCATGTACTAGCAACTTTTTTCAGTTTTTAGTCGAACACTTAACGAGCGTAGAGCTGTTGATCAGGGTTGCTGGTATCTCCCTTTTTCTTTCCCGCAATTCCTGCCGATTGATCAAGGTTGAAAGATAGATAGAGAGGGTTAAAACAATCAAGAACGAACCTAAACTCCGATTAAGTCAAAAAATAAAGATGAAAGTAAATCAAAAATGATTTGATGGGTAGTAAAATTAATGTGTATTGGTCTCAAGCATGGGATCTAATTTTTCCTTTCCTTATTATTTTTTTTGAATCGTGATGGGATGTTTTTCATGAAGAAAAAAAATCTAAGAATACGTTTACCAAGGTAGAAATTAAGCAAAGATAGAACTTATCTCTATAATCGCCATCTTTTATTCCTTAGTGTTGAGGATGTTTGCCACTTAAATCGGCTTGGTTCTCTGCTGATTGATTGAGCGCGTGAAGGGGAGGGGGCGAGAGAGGTGAACGTAAGTAGTACTGGTGGTATGGTGTAGCTAGAGGGGGAGAGAAGTGGCGCTCATGCAGTGAAGCGACGGCTATTTACCTCTTTAATTAGTAATATGGATGGTCTTGGACGCGGAAATTGAGAAATAAGTATGGTGAGCAAGATAAGACATGGAGGAAAACACGGGTAAAGAGTGAGGACGCGGCTAAAAATGAAGAACGTAGAAAGAATGAATAACGAGAAGCCGTTTTAAGTGGAGAAATGAAAGGAACGCTGATAGAAAAGAAATGGTGTGGGAATTAGGTGGTTGGGCTAGAGAAGAGCCTCCGGGAGTGGTCGCCAAATGTTGAGGGGTGAATATTATTTTGGTTCTACAAGTCCTAGCCACAACACAACCAATTCCCAAGAGGAGAGAGAGAAAGAGGGAAAAGACCCCCTTTCCATTGTCTATGTGCCTCCTTTTATAGACTTTCCCAAAAGCCCTTCCTTTTATGACATCATGCCACATGTCCTAAACCTCCTAAATTACCACTAATGCCACTCCTTCTCTAATACAACCTTCTCATTTTCCATTAATTCCCTCATTATCCTTTCCATTTTATGGATACCTTTTAGTGGACTTGGGTCTTAGTCCCCAAGTCCCCATGTTTCATGTTGGTTTTGCCTCCCTTATGGGGCACCCTAGCCCGGCTAAGGGGTGATATTTTTCATGTATCAACAGTACCAACGACCAATGTTCAAGGATCAATCAATTTCAATCAACAATCAAAGGTTGGATTTACCAATTGATCGATTCAACGCACAACCTGTGATATTTCAATTATATAACAAAATATAATGCGGAAAAGAAATAACACAGACACCATAAGTTTTGTTAACGGGGAAACCGCAAATGCATAAAAACCCCGGGACCTAGTTCAGATTTGAACACCACACTGTATTAAGCCGTTACAGACACTAGCCTACTACAAACTAACTTCGGTCTGGACTGTAATTGAACCCCAATCAATCTCACAATGATTCAAGGTACAGTTGCGCTCCTTACGTCTCTGATCCCAGCATGATACTACGCACTTGATTCCCTTAGCTGATCTCACCCACAACTAAGAGTTGTTACGACCCAAAGTCGAAGACTTTAATAAACAAATCTGTCTCACACAGAAAGGTCTACAGGAATATATAAATATGTCTCCCATAGAAATACCTACGAATTTTTTTCTATCTTTTGATAAATCAAGGTGAACAAGAACCAATCGATAACCCGTACTTATATTCCCGAAGAACAACCTAGAATTATCAATCACCTCACAATAATCTTAATCGACTAGCGAAACAAGATATTGTGAAATCACAAACGATGCGACGAAGATGTTTGTGACTACTTTTCTATCTTGCATATCGGAGATATAAATCTCAAGCCAATCTTACAATTGCACTCAATCACGATAGAAACAGCAAGATCAGATCACGCAACTACATATAAAATAGTTGGGTCTGGCTTCACAATCCCAATGAAGTCTTTAATTGAAAACTTGATTAGATTCAAGCTAATATCTTTCAACCGTTAGATCAAACTTAGCTTGTTATACACAAATGAAATGTAACTTCATTTAGGTTTGGGTAACCGTACCTAAACGTGTACACTTAGTCGGTTCAACAATAGTTAACCAATGGTTAGCCATATGAGCACTTTCATATCAACCTTATTCATCTTCGCCGTAACTAGTTCAAGTGACTCAAATGAACTAGTTAAAGAGTTGTTCAATTTCTTAGATCTCATAGAAGTATACAAGACACAATCGAAGCAAAATCGATTTTGATTCACTCGGATCAATTCATGAACATTATATCCACGGTTTGCAAAGATTGCATTCCTTATTATATAAATGTTTTAGTTCATGAACAAACCGATTTTAGAAAGTAACCTACCTAAGTATGCGAACAGGTACGCGTACTTAAGTAACCAGATGAGTTTGTTTTTCACTTTCAAACTCCAGAAGAAATTCACGGACGTGAACTTTCTGCCGGTATGCGTACGGGTACGCATACTGGCCCGGATTTCCAAGAACCGCTAGTACGCGTACGGGTACGCATACTTTGGGTTCCCGGTTTTGGACTTTTACATAAATGTGAGAACACACTATGTTTATATCCAAAGATGGTTACATGTTTTAACCTCTCATTTCAATCATTGAAACTTTCTTAGAGGATGTTATATAGTTGTTATTCACAAACTATTTTTCATCAAAGCGATTTTCAAGTTATTGAAATAATCAACATGACTTTCGTCACTAGTAAAGATGAACTTGGCCAAAGCGAAAGCTTACCAACATATATTTCGAGGCATAGATAAGTGAGTTAAACTCGGCTCGAAATAGCACATGTGTATAATTGAAGTCTATATAGCAATACGAATTTTGTCTCAAAATAGGAGATAGAATAGATAGACTTTTGAGTGATAGATAAGTTCAAGTCTCCACATACCTTTTTGTCGATGAAGTTCCACAAGTTCCTTGAGTAGTTCTTCGTCTTCGTATGATGAACGTCGTGGAGTCTGGAGCTCAACTACACTTACTATCCTAGTCCGAGACTTAGCTATAAGTAGACTAGAAATCAAGACTTATACTTTTGGAAACTAAACTTGACAAATAAGCTTGAGATAGCAACGCTTGCGAGTTCGACCGAGCAGTGCTCTAACAGAAAGTATAAATTTATTTTCTATCAAATGTCATTTTTGTATTATAGAACCAAATAAAAAATATAATCATTCTATATTTATTTTTTTATAATAATTAAAACTAATTTCTATAATAGTGTTAAGAAATTTTGAATTGGTTTTTACTTAAAAAAATGTGAACCAACTAATATTCTACCACTTTATTAAAATTATTAATGCATAATTTATGCCGATTTCTTATTGAAGGAATTTATTATAGATTTTATGATTAAAATCTTTTTTGCATTACTAAACTTGTGTGTACATTATGATTGATTTAAGTGTGTGTGCCTCATGATGTAGTTTTCTCTTAGTGTTATTTAAATCAAAGATATGTGAGATTATGTGCTCAAGATTATTAATTAGGTGGGGATTCTTTAGTTATCACCACATTAACACTAGAATGTTTTATCTTAGCAACAATCATATTGTTATCGTAAGCATGAATTTTCTAAACATAAAATTAAGGTTTAGTGATGTTGGAAAATTGTAAAACAATTTACATATGAATGAAAAAGGTTAAGTGCCTTAATGGATCTGGGAGTTGGGTTTATTGTTTGGGCCTTTAGTTAAAGTTAGTTTCACGGAAGTTTCACCTCAAAACTAACAGGCGCCTAAACAACATGAGAACCTTTCATAGGGAAAGGATGCAACCCTTCGTGAAACCAAATAGGGATTCATGTTTAGCATTCCTTGAAGAATCTCCATGAAACATCACATAGTTTCAATGAAGAGGTACTTTACATCTATAAATACCTTGCATATTTAGATTAGAGAATAACTAGAAACCTAATAACCATCCTACTGCATTCTAAAATCATTTATTTAGTTTGTCTTAAAGAGAGAGTTCATCACTTTAAGTTTGGTTCGCCGTTTCTCGAAGTTTGGAGTGCTACTATATCGAGAAGATTGTCGTTGTATCCTGGGAGACAGACATCGATAATCTGTAAGCATCAGTGCGGGGTGAATCTGTCTTAAGGCTAGAGGATATAATCCTTGCCTCGACTTTGATTTCGTTTAATTGGGTTTGCGTTTCTCTTCTTCTCTGTTTGTTTTATTGCAGTTTATACACAAGATTGCCAACAAGTGATTATTGAATTTATAATGATAAGGGAATTATATTTAAATTGTTTGGCAATTACCACAGTAAACATCATACTTCCATATGCTTATAATGCTTCTTTTTTTTTTCTTAAATATATTAGATTAACAATTACCCTAGGTGATTTGAGTTCATATATTTAAGAAAACATTGAAGGATATGATCTTAATTTGATCATACATTTATGGATAGGAAATGCTTTAAGTATTGATAGGTGTTTAGTGTCATTATGTTTCGTTTTTGTCCCTTAAATACCATTTTTGACTGTTTTCTCTGTGACATCTAAATAGAGATCTTGATAAAGTAAATGCCACATAATTTTCGATTATTTCTTAAAAGTACATGAAACGATTTACTTAAATTAACTTATTAGATCCAAAATTCGGTGTATCCTATATATACAAAATATTGAAGCTTTATTTTATTTAGATAAATTTTATAATAAATGATATTCCTCACCTATTTTAAGTATTCTTCATCATTATTTACATTATAACCCTTATTTTTCGTAATCCTTAAAACTCGTATCGAATTTAACTAGCATCGAAAAGATTTTTCCTCAATGAATTTCATTATTGCATAATGCTTGATTTGAGTTAAGAAAGGTTCTTCATGTTTTAATTTCTTTTTTAATTTCTTTTTTACAATTAAGGGGTGTTGATGTTTTCACAATTTATATATATAACATGATTTTGGATAAATGTTTTTTGACTAAAGTTAGAGATAGAGTTACTCATAATTTTTTATAATTGTCTAAATTTATGATCAAATCAAGTTTGTCCATAGCATTAAGTTGGACTATGCAACTTCAGAGAAAAAGTCAATTTTCGTATTTCAATTTTTACATGATTGCTGCATTGTTTGGTTATTACCATAGTGATACTGAACTATTATGTTATAAGTGTTGTATATATTTTGAGTCCTCTTAGTTTGATTTAAAGATTAAAACAACGCTAGACACAAGTAGTTTTGGTTCACACTTTTAAAAAAGCGTCGAGGTTATCAAAATGTTTCATATACAAGTGAAATATTAGCCAACCACTGAAATGAAGGGAACCCAAGTACACCACAATCTTTTATGATATCTTAAGTGATCGTGTATGGACAAAGTCAGGACAATACAACTTCAAGATATTCACTTGACAATAGTTACGGTACAAGACCGATGGACTATAGGATCAATGTCAAGTAATTAGGATTTAAAGTACAAGTGTTATTTATTTTATTTTATTATAATAAAACAATTATAATGCGGAAGTAAAGTAAATGACACAACAAGATTTTGTTAACGAGGAAACCGCATATGCAGAAAAACCCTGGGACCTAGTCCAGTTTTGAATACTCTCAGAATTAAGTCGTTATACAAAGAACAAAGCCAACTTCATATAGTTGAGACCGAGTATTCTATCCCTAATTATTTAGTTCCCTTAGTATCCTTGCGTCTACGACTGTTTGGTCACGCACGTGAATCCCAAGACAGAAATCATTATCTTAAGTTACTTAACCGGTGTAAAGTCTTAAGCACTCAACTCCCTTTGATCGTCTTCCAAACAGTAAAGGAACAAAGCTATTTGGTAACTACTCCAATAATCTTTTAGAAAAGATTCGTTGAGTTTTGACAAAGGCTCTTCCGTATAAACTAGTAAACTCCTTCGTCGGGTAAGATCAATCCAAATCAGTAACTTAGATTCAGATTCACAACTATCAGATTCAGATATTCAAAAATACCACCAAATGATAGTTGTTAATCTAAATGACTATATGATCAAATCTATCAAAGATAAATCAGATCTAAGTCGGATCCCAGCCGATCAAGATATGTGCAAAAATCACGAGATACGAAAACCAATAAGAAAACTCTTCTTATCTTCAAATCTTCAATTGCCTTCTTTTGTACCTGCACAACATAGCTTGAATCCACTTATGATCGATCACGCACAGAATGGGGTCTATTAACAACGGATGACCACAAGTTATCTTTTGATCTAAAAATAGTTCTAAATATCCCGTCAATAATTTGATATAGTTTGATTGACCCTTATGTCAGAAGAGAAGGCTCTCGAGTATAATCAAACTAGGTGCAATCAAAGTTTCAACAATTGTTAGTCAATCAAATCAATAATCGAAAACTAAAATAACAATTCAATTATCTAGTTTCCCACCGACGGTACTCATAGAGCTTCTTCATCCCACATAAGTCTTTAGACGAGCGGTCGTAAGAGATTTCGTCTAATTAGGGTACTTTCTTTTCCGGATAGACGACTCCACCAGAAACAACATGAATGAAGTTTGCATGGATCTTAGGATAGTTTGCAAGGAATAAAAACTCAACTATTTATAGACGAAGGTTGTTTGGACAACAAGAAAATTCCAAAATCGAAAATATTCTCAAGATATGCAATAAGTACCTAATTTCAGTTTTCATATTTCCAACTAATATCTAACCTTTAATTTCGAAATCTCTCATTAGAAAATATATAATATTAGTTTAGCACTTAACTAATATAATTTTCTAAGAGATATGTTTTGATTGTTGGAAAATCAAAAACATATAATCGAAAATCTTAATTAAAAGATTCTCAATATTTCGGTTTGAGATCACCTTGAGTATCAAGGAATATCTTTGAGTTATAAAAGATAAGAATTATATTCATGTTTAAATTATGTCGACATCTAGAACTTTCCTGTTTAGAAATACCTAATTCCAAACTCACACAAAACCGTAAAGTAATATGTGATAGTAGAGGATTGGTTTTTCTCTTGGGACCGGTTCTACCATGACTCCTAACATAGGCTAAGATCGGTTCTACCAAGTCTCCAAATATAGGTGGGGATCGGTTCTACCATGACTCTCAACAATATTTAGGATGGTTCTACCAGGTATCCCAAAATAAGTAAGGATCGTAACTACCATGACTCCCAACAATAGCTAGGATCGGTTCTACCATGTATCCCAAAATAGGTAAGGATTGGTTTTACCAAAACTCTCAACATAAGTCAAGATCGGTTCTACCGTGTATCCCAAACTAGGTAAGATCATTTTTACCATAACTCTCAACATAGGTCAAGATCGAATCTACCAAGGTTCATACCTAGGTTCGAATTGGTCATCCAATAGATCTTCAATGAAAACTGGACCAAAACGCCTATTGATTTCCTTTCGATATGTACTTTATTTAAACATAGCTTCCTAGAATGAAATCACACCTATATCTAATACACAATCAAGTAACGAGTTACATAGATTATGTCGATATCGCATTTATGAAGTTCAAAAGATAAAAGTTATAATTCATAATCAAATATTCTTCCTTAACACTTTGATCATAATAAAATGACCAAGTCTAATACTAGAGTGTTAAATATAACCTCGCATGTTATGTTTTCAATCTTATTAAATTGCTTGAAAGCAACGATAGGAATGGAAACAAGTAAAGTCGGTATCACTAACCTCAAGTGGATGGATGATGTCTTCATTATAGTCGATAAGTATTCACGTTCTTCAAGTCTTCAAGGTAATACTTGTATATCTCAATATTCCTAGACTTTCTAGTCTAACCTAAACAAAGTTGACTCTAGTATATTTAATAAAGTGACTTTAATTGATTTTTGATTCTAAAATATGACAACCAAACTTGACATACCAACGCTTGGTGGGTTCAACTGAGCAATGCTCTAACAACCACAGGTGACTACAAACAATGTATTAGGTTGGACATATTTAGAAGTATTGGAATTTTTTAATACATTTTACGATGAGAATCGCCCACAAGTAATTCAAGTTGTGGTATTTAGAAGACATAATTAATGTTGTATCATGAGAATGTAAAAATATTCATAGATATTTTGCATGTGTCATTTTGATCTTTGATAAGATTTTACCCACAAGAGAGTCTTATTAAAGGTGTGACCTATTGTAAGATTAATCTTCATGTATGTCTATTTTAACTATCAACTTTTTGTTCTTATTAAATTGTTGATTATGAAATGGTCCAAATTTTGGAAGATAAGTTTTTTTTTAACACTTTGATTGATGATTTTCACGTGATTGTCGCATCTACTAATTGCATCATGAGTCTTAATATGTGGATTTTTCTCGAATATTCATTACTAAAATTGAGAGGCAATTATAGAAAAAAAAGTACAAATCATAAAATGTAACAAAGGTGGTGAATTTTTTTAAAGGTTGTTGATGGTGGGTTTTTGACGAACGTTAGATTCGTAAAATCACATCGGGAATTATGTATCTCTGACAATATCAGAAGCATGAGAGATTATGTCTTCATGTTCTGCAAGAGAAGTGAATTGCAGTTCTGTAACCTCGTCAAAGAAATAATACATGACGAAAATGTTAGATCCTCTGAGGCAAGAGCCCTCAATATTCCATGTATTTCATGATGAGCGGCTCAGTATTCCTTTCAATGTTCGGAATTCATTTGAAAATGCCTCTGGTGCTGCAGGAACACATCTCATAATAATATTAAGAACAAACATGATGTTGTAATTGTGAGAGCATTGCTCAGTCGAACTCGCAAGCGTTGCTATCTCAAGCTTGTTTGTCAAGTTTAGTTGCCAAAACTATAAGTCTTGATTTCTAGTCTACTTATAGCTAAGTCTCGGATTAGGATAGTAAGTGTAGTTGAGCTTTAAACTCCACGACATTCATCGAATGAATATGAAGAACTACTCAAGGGAATTTGTTGAACTTCATCAACAAAAGGTATGTGAAGACTTGAACTTATCTATCACTCAAAAGTCTATCTATTCTATCTCCTATTTTGCCACAAAAGTCGTATTGCTATATAGACTTAAATTATACACATTTGCTATTTCGAGCCGAGTTTATCTCACTTATCTATTTCTCGAAATATGTGTTGTTAAGCTTTCACTTTGGCCAAGTTCATCTTTACTCGTGACGAAAGTCATATTGATTATTTCAATAACTTGAAAATCGCTTTGATGAAAATAGTTTGTGGATAACAACTATTTTAACACCCTCTAAGAAAGTTTCAATGATTGAAATGAGAGTTTAGAACAAGTAACCATGTTTGGATATAAACATAGGGTGTTCTCACATTTGTGTAAAAGTCCAAAACCGGGAACCTAAAGTATGCGTACCCGTATGCATACTGGTGGTTGTTGGAAATCCGGGTAAGTATGCGTTCACGTCCGTGAATTTCTGCTGGAGTTTGAAGTAAAAAACAAACTCAATACGGGTACTTAAGTATGTCTACCCGTTTGCATACTTAAGGAGGTTACTTTCTAAAATCGGTTTGTTTATGAACTAAAACATTTATATAATAAGGAATTCAATCTTTACAAATCGTGGCTATAATGTTCATGAATTGATTCGAGTGAATCAAAATCAATTTTGCTTCGATTGTGTCTTGTATACTTCTATGAGATATAAGCAATTGAACAACTTTATAACTAGTTCATTTGAGTCATTTGAACTAGTTATGGTAAAGATGAATAAGGTTGATATGAAAGTGCTCATATGGCTAACCATTGGTTAACTATTGTTGAACCGACTAAGTGTACACGTTTAGGTACGGTTACTCAAACCTAAATAATGGTACATTTTATTTGTGTATAACAAGCTAAGTTCGATCTAACGGTTGAAAGATATTAGCTTGAAAATCAGGTTTTCATCTAACGGTGAATATTAAATGCTTTGTTACCAAGGTAACTTAGATTGCAAACCCTGATTTGAAATCTATGTAAAGGAGAAATCTAGCAACTGGGAAACCTAATCTCCACACCTCCTGTATGATACTAGTTGTATAAGCTAGATTCGATTCTCCTTTAACCTTAGGTTTTTCACGAAACCCTGTAGGTTAACGACTTCATTGGGATTGTTAAGCCAGACCCAACTATTTTCTCTGTAGTTGCGTGATCTGATCTTTCTGTTTTCTATCGTGATTGAGTACAATCATAAGATTGTCTTGATATTTATATCTCCGATAGGCAAGATTGAAAAGTAGTCACAAACACCTTCGTCTCATCGTTTGTGATTCCACAATATCTTGTTTCGTTAATCGATTAAGATTATTGTGAGGTGATTGATGATTCTAGGATGTTCTTCGGGATTATAAGTCCGGGTTATCAATTGGTTCCTGTTCACCTTGATTTATCAAAAGAAGGAACAAAACTCGTAGGTGTTTCTGTGGGAGACAAATTTATCTATTCCAATAGACTTTTCTGTGTGAGACAGATTTGTTTATCAAGTCTTCGACTTTGGGTCGTAGCAACTCTTAGTTGTGGGTGAGATCAGCTAAGGGAATCAAGTGCGTAGTATCCTGCTGGGATCGGAGACGTAAGGAGCGCAATTGTACCTTGAATCAGTGTGAGATTGATTGGGGTTCAACTACAGTCCAGACCGAAGTTAGCTTTGTAGTATGCTAGTGTCTGTAGCGTCTTAATACAACGTGGTGTTTGATAGACGCATCTATGTGTCTATTTTCATCTCTATTGTGTATATTGTTAGTACCCATTTTGTACTAATTTTGGTATTTTATCCCTTTGTAGGTGTTTTTGGAGAAATAGACTTTTGCGGCGAAAATTGCTCGAAAAGTTGTTGAAGGCACCTGGGAGGACATTTTCTATTCGGACTCTCATTTTTGATAAGGGGTAACCCATTTCCAGGCAGCTGCTAAGCACAGACCGGGATTGGATAGGGGGGGCACTTTTTTCACGTTTTGAAAATGAAATCTGGCGGGAAAGTTTTCCGCAGTGAAGAACAGAGTTAGGATTGCGATTTTGGGTTAGTTATGAAGAGATTAAAGCTCTGATTTTTATTGGGCTTGCTTCTTAACCATCAACAAGCGAGGTAAGGGTGTTGGAATGGATCCAAATTGGCTAGAACCCGGGTTGGAGGCAAAACAGGGTTGAATAATATCACGGGTAATTTTATGGTTTATTTTCGGAAACAAACGTGAATAAGAGGAAAGAAACTCTTCTGAGGGATTTGATTCTATCACACAGAGAGTTTGGACAACTTGGATTGACTGAGGATACGTGTAGCTGATGAGAAAAGGGAAATTTCGTGACTTGGAGAGAAAGGAAAAACCAAAGATATTCTCGAATTTTCTTAGCCCTATGATGTATAAAAGAGTTGGTTCGAGTCCTAGGAAGGGAAGGAACACTTTAGGGGAAGTTTAGAGTACTAGAGAAGCGAAGAAAATCGAGTACAGAAACTCTGCTGCTGCTGCTAAAGAAGAAGAAAACGAAGAACATAAGACCCACAGAGTCAGTCGCAGAGGCAGACTTATTTTCAGTGACAACGAGTTACTGTCGCTCCTATCTGCAGTCACCGAAGCCTTTCAGCAACGATTCAGTCTTCTGTATTAGACTTTCAGCGACTACAGTATACCTTTTTCTCCCTTTTAATCAATTTTTGAGCCATAAACATGTATTTTGAGAACATGATTAATATGAGGAGCTAAACCCCATTGCTGAGGCGATAGAGGAAGCTATTTTTCCAACAAAAAGTGGTATATTCTATTTTATTTATTTTATTGCAATTATTTTATGATTATTTGCCTTGATTGAAAATTGTTTGAGTGATTTTTGTTGAACAATTGTTATTTCTTTTGATAGAGCATTCTTGGACCTAGGTTTTTGATGTTTTATGCTTCGGATTTACACTTGTTATTTTGAAAATCTACATGTTGCAATAGTTTAGAATCAAATTGAACGAGAAAATTGCATGAATATAAATACTAGATTAAATCACTTTGAACTTGGAAAATAGTGGAATCTCAGCCTTAGTGTTCTTTTAATATTGATATCAACTTTGTCAGTGTTTGCTATAATTTTTAGTGATTTTTCTATTTAGTTTTGAATTTAAGTATAAAGTTATCCTTCACAAGTTCGAGAATCGAATCCCTCTTTTTAGCACTACAACTACAATACACATCAATTTTTGGCGTCGTTGCCGGGGAAGCAGTCTTATATTCAACTGTTTGCAGAGAAGGAGGACAATTACGATATTGTCTCTGCACCTTGGGTTCGTACACTGACGCAGGAGTCAGTGGCCCGAGTCGACTACAACCGATTCATCCCCCGTATGGAACGGGAGGTAAGATTCTGAACACTCGTGAATCCCCTATCAGCGAGTTACTGTATTCCTTAAGGTGCATATATGCTAAGGAATTGAATACGGACGTTTATTTTCCTAGTAAAGGGTAAGGCCTGGCCATACAAGATAAGGGTTCGGATTTCATCACCGTTCTCTTCTTGCCCGCCTTAGGAAAACAATACCGAACGCGAACCTAAGCTTAAAATATTGACTAGAACGAGACCGATAGGGTAACGAGCTTATAGGAAAGTCGTTCAAAAGGATCGTATTGGGTATCTTGTTAGCCTAACTCAAAGTTCATGAAGATTACTGTAAGTCGATTAGAGCCTCCTTGTAACCCATGGAAGCGTTGCCAAAGAGGTGGGGGTATCAAAGCTCCTCTGAGCTTCTCCTACTTCTCTTCGACTTACTTTATTCGGATCGTCCTACGAGGTTTGCTAAAATTATACCCAGTTGCCTCTTGGAAGAGTAGAAGCTGGTCTAGAAACAATCTAAGTGGAGCCATCATGCTTTTTGTTTGCTAGAAATCAATAGGGTTGATTTGGTTGAGTCGTCCTTGATTTACGATTGATTATCCTTCCAATTTAGGGAATTCTTGTATGCCTGAACGTAAAAGAGACGCCATAGGTAGATTTGTTAAAGAACAACCTAACAGTTCTAAGCGTCTCGATTACCTTGACCTAGAAGGTCCGATTTTCGGAGAGTCCTGTTTTGAACGTACTCCTTTTAATGTGGAGAGTATCCCCAATACTCCGATAGCACCAGAAATGGCTACTTTGAAAGCTTTATTAAATCCGACTAGGACTACTCGTCCCTCGTGTATTAAGTTAGCTGACACAGAAGCCACCTATGAACTTAAACCTGGGACCATACAGATGCTCCCAATCTTTTTAGGGAAAGAAAATGAAAACCCCTATTTCCATGTTAGGGATTTTGAAGAAATTTGCAGTACCCTAAGAATTAGAGGCTTAGATGATGATGCTTTGAAACTTAGGTTATTTCCCTTTCCCTGAAAGATAAATCCAAATCATGGTTGTATAGTTTGACTTATGAGTCAATCGAAACATATGAACAACTTACATCTGCCTTTTTCAATAAGTTTTTCCCTAGGCACAAAACATCGTCTATTAGGACGCAAATCTGCACATTCTCACAACAAGAGGGAGAATCTTTGTATAGGTATTTGGAAAGGTTCAATGATTTGTTAACACAATGTCCTCACAATGGTTTAGAAAAGGCTAGGCTAGTTCAGATCCTTTATGAGGGTTTAGATTATTCCACAATAACCACGGTTGAAGCTCTGTGTACAGGTGGGTTTGAGAACCAAATTGTTGATGCGGCAATGGCATTTTTGAATGAAGCCGCCGAAAAGACCCAACAATGGGAAAATAGTAGGGAACCCCGGAAAACGATTCTTCTAAGCAGAGGAAACGTTAATAGAATAGAAGGAGGCTCTGAATCAGATGTCAAGATTGCAGCGATAGCTAAGAGGTTAGAAGCTCTAGAAATGGGTCACGCTAGTGGTAGGTTGGAGCCTTTTTGGGAAGGCCAGAATAATGCAGAGCAAGCCAATGCTCTTTATAATAACACTAGATTCGATAATCGTCAGAAATTTGACCAATATTCAGAAACCTATAATCCTGGGTGGAGAAACCATCCCAACTTTTCATGGTCTAAGGGCCAGAATCAAGGTCAGTTTAGTAACTCTAATGCTCCCCCAGATTTTAGTTATGCTAAGAATCCTTCAGGGCCAACTCAATTTCAGAATCAGTCGGATAAGAGAATCCTAAGCCTAGAGGAGTCTCTCGTTTTGTTAACTCAGCAAACTGCAAAATTTCAGCAATCAGTAGAACTAAGTCTACAAGCTAGTAACAAGATAGGACAAGAAAATAGTCAGGCCATTTCCGAGCTGAAAACCCAGGTAGGTATGATAAATGAGTCTTTGAGAGAAAAAGGTAGGTTTCCTAGTTAAACACAACCCAACCCTAGAGGAGTTCATGAAGTAAATATAAAACAATTGAATGTTATTAGAACCCTTAGGAGTGGTAGAATTGTAGACAACAAGGTAACCATGCCCGATAGTGACCGGTAATTTTTGGTTGCCCATTTTTAGCCACGTCTAATGCTGTTATCAACTGTAGGACCGGACTTATGAACATATCCTTTGGTAATATGACCACTGAACTAAATGTCTTTAATGTTACTAGACAACCTTCTGATGATTTAGAGGAAGTGAATATGATTAGTACTTTGGTTCAGGATCTAGTTCAGGATAGTTGGGACGACACTTTGTTTGGTGATTCTTTAGATAAATTTGATGAGACAATTATCTTAGGTAAGATAGATGACCAAACTTTGGAACTATAAGAAGCTTTCGAATATTTTAAGGACTCTACAGACCCAGAAATTCAGTCACTAGTGTTAGGTCTTTCTGTGAGTAATGATGACCCTAAGTTTGGGGGTAGAGAACAGGAAGAAGCTCTTGAGTATTTTAAAGACTCTGAGGATCCGGAAATTCAAGCAATAATTAGAGGTTTGTCTGAGAATACTGACTACCCTAATTTTGGGGGTAGTGATGGTCAAGTATCCTTATTAGAAGTCCCTAACTTGGGACTCGAGTCCAGTGTACCTGAGGTATTACTTGAGTCTGTCCCGACTCCACAACCCGATCCTCCTGATACTGTCCGGGAATTGGGAACTCATAGTTCGGAAAAATATGTTTGTCAAGACACTCACATAAATCCTAAGAGGGCATCACAGATAAACCCAGTTGTCTTGCAAGAGAGTTTAGATCAGGTTGTGCTCCATCTGTTAATTTTTCTAATCCTGTGCAGTTGTCTCATATTAGTGGCAGTGCTATTTGGTTCTGATGACCCACGGTTATTTCGACTACTGATATATGATTTGAAAGGTAAGTAGCCATTTTATGGTACTTGATGTCTGGCTGAAGACTTTAAACTTAGCACTTCTTGGGAGGTAACCCATTCTCATGCAACACGGTAATATCTTTCCTTAACTCTTTTTCTTCAAATGGTAACAGTTTCTCCTTGTTCATGCTTTTAATTTCATCTTTAGAACATTGAGGACAATGTTAGATTTAAGTTTGGGGGTATGGGAGAAACTTTTTAGTTGCATTTTAAACTCCAGAGCCTAGAAATTTATGCCTATTAAGGATGGCACTAACCAATCTAAGTGGATGGAAGCATTTTGGTTTTAGGAGTTGAGGGACCAATCTGACTAGATGGAAACATCTATAAGAGTCTATTCATAAAAGCACGGAGCTCAGGTGTTAGAAATAACATGATAGTTTCACCGTATCTCGGAATCATCTTATTACTTCTGTTTTTGTTTTTGCAAATTTTTATGTTGATGTCTGCTGGGTTGAAATAGGGTGATTGAGTTACTAAAAAAAAAAAAACCAGACCAATTAGACCAATCGGAATAAATATTAACACTTGGATAGCAATATGTGTATGTTCTCCCTGTCTCCGTCGCCTAAACAAGCGTGGAACGCAGGATCCACGGGAATTACCATATAATCTGCTGACAAGAAGCATGCGCTTGGATCCAAAAGATCTAATCATGTCGTTAAAAAAAAAAAAAAAAGGTTTATTATAAAGTCGACCACTGGTTCCCTTGTATATGCCAGTTGTGTTTATATTAGTCCAGACCAATATCTCAATCCACTAGGTCATAGGTTCATCTTGCCATTGAAGTCCATTCGCAACCATCTACTTCTATATCCATCTTCTTAATCTATTCATGTAATTTGTTTGATTCCGGATATTGATGTCCATAGTGCGACTATCTGAGTAGAGCTCTGTCACTTATATATGAATTTTAGTATACTTGAGTGCAAACTCATATACAGCAATTGGAATTTCGCATCAGGGTACTTCCTCCCGTAATCAATAAGTATGCCAACCAAGGAGGTTCTTTAGTGCATTCCAAGGGTCTGCGTAGATAGCTAGGGTCTGGAGTAAAGGTTTTGTGGGTACACCTCTGGTAAACCCTCCCGAGACTATAACTCGGCCACTAGGGCCACCTGGGGGTTTAAATGCTTGTTGCACATGCTAAATGCAACCGACGATGCCTGCGACAGTGAGTTAGGATTTTATTTTGTAGTTTTAATTTGCTCGGGACTAGCAAATAATAGTGTTCAAATCTGGACTAGGTCCCGTGGTTTTTCTGCATTTGCGGTTTCCTCGTTAACAAAACTTCTGGTGTCTGTGTTATTTCTTTTCCGCATTATATTTTGTTATATAATTGAAATATCACAGGTTATGCGTTAAATCGATCAATTGGTAAATCCAACCTTTGGTTGTTGATTGAAATTGATTGATCCTTGAACATTGGTCTTTGGTACCGTTCAAGTTATTTCTCTTGTATTCAATCAGGCTCACAAATTCTTATTTGTTTGATTGCGGATTGAATTTAGAAATTGAGATATAACTCTTTGATATACTTTTCTTAAGATTGAGTCTAACTGTCTAGTTGATTCTCTTGAAAGTATATTGGAGTTAGTCCATACAGATTGCTAAGCGAAATATTGGGTGAGGTGTTGTACCCCCGCTTTTTCAATTGGTATCAGAGAGGGCAAACACATTAAAGATCTTATAAGTCTGTGTTTGTAGCAATCTGATTATTATGGACGAGTCTATCTCTAATAACGTACCAGGTCAGAAATTACCAGATGATATTCAAAGCTTGAATTCACCTAAGAGAACTGTCACATCTAAGTCAATATCAAAACATTCTCTGAATGTAGAAACTGTTGATTGGGAAACATGCCTAGAAGAACAGTTGGATGAACTTTCTGATGAAGGTGATTCAGATATTGATAGAGATGTTGATGAGGAAGTCTAAGAGTATGTTAAGTTTTCGGATTCATTGAAAATGAAGAAGATTACAACTTCTCATGTCACACCTCTTCTGACTCCCCTCTGTCGAGAAAACAAGAAATTGAAAAGGATTTACGGAGGTCTTTATGGTTGTAATCGCTCTTGCGAATCGATCCTCAAAGATACCGAGGAAAACCTGAGTAGAAAGTCACTTGAATGTGATCGTGTTTATCAAAAATACTTCTTGTTAGAAGAGAAACTTGCAGAAATTGAAGCAAGGATTAACTCCAATCAAGCAAGTTTTGATGACAGAGAAGGCGCGTATCTCGCTCGATAAAAACGTCTTGAGGCTGATTTAGCTGCTGCTCTTGATAAAATCAAGATGTTGGAAGATGACTTGAAAAAGTTCAATACTAGTTCAAGCAAATTAACCACTATGCTAGGAGCAAGTAAAAATCATCGTGATACACGAGGATTGGGATATAAGGGAATAGATACTCCAAGTATTAGCAAAGAGGTAAAATTTATCAAGGCTAGTGATTCTTATCAACAAAAGGTTTCCACTGATGGAAAAAGTGAAATACCTTCACCAGCAGTTAAGATTCAAAAGAGAAAAGTATATCAACCTCCAAAGTCAGCACACATGGATCGAGGTAAGAACATTCCTATGTTTGCCACTATTGCGGAAATAAAGGTCACCTGGAAAGTAAATGTCGTTTCCGTATAAGGAATGAGAAACTTCGTGATGTTCTTGTTTGGGAATCACAAGAAGTTGTGAAACCAAGATCATATGTTACGACTAATCCCCTTAACGTTACAGGTTGTAACTGTCCAACCTTTAGGCAAAGGAATCAGTGTTTTGATAAACCTATATTTTCCTATAAACTTCATACGAATCCTTTTCACAATTGTAATGGTTATCAAAAGGATAACTTCGTAAAGACGAAAACAAGATCCGATGCTCCCAATTGGAGAAAGACTAACTTGCAAAAGAATAGTCAATCCAATTCTCTTCCGAGAATTCTAGAAGAGAGTAATGGGAAGAAGGTTCCAGTTGTTCCTAAACACACTCAGAAGTGGATACCAAAGAAAGTCAATGATTTTTTGAGTGTGAAAAGGAATGATCTCCCAGAAAATTCCATGACTATGGAGAAGGAAGTATCCATGATGTTGGAACTTAAAAAGTTCTTTGGAAAGATGGATTTTGATGTGAAAGGCTCTAAAAGTGATCTCTTTCATGATAATCCAAATGTAACTTGTGGTGAGCAAGACATTGCTCACCTCAACACAACTTGATTGTGTTGTTAGTGCATCCTCACCAAGGAATGCCCTGCTATGTATACGGTGAGGTAAGCACGAGAATTGGGGCGCACAGATTATGTTCGGTAAGGCTGTAGAATTCTATTGGATTCTTCTAAAAAGGTATGTCTATAAACTTGAGCAAGACTTGTGTTTTTATTTGCTTAGAGTTCTTATAATGATCCATGTACCTTGCTTATAGTTCATTTCTACCTAACTTGATTTGTGTTTAAGGTTCTTAAATGTTTAGGTTTGAAAATAGTAGTTCGAGATGTTTGGACTTCATGGTACACATACCAGGTATGCATACCATCATTTAAAATCAAAATCCAGGGATTTTAGTACGCATACCTGTTTGCATACTGCTCCAGGTTATGAAAATTAGTTTGCAAACCGGTATGCATACTTGACCGTGGACGTCGATATTCGGTAAACTTGTTTTGGCCATAACTTCTTCGTCCGAACTCGGAATTACCTCATTCTTTTTGCATTCTCTTTCTTTTTGAATTCCCTTAAAAATGGAGATGAGAATTCTTGAATTTGGATGAGTTAAGATTGATCTTTGTCCTGTCTCTTGCTTTTGAGTGTTTTACTCCGTTTCATCGCACTTGTTCCACTTCTCTTGGACTTGGGCACTTGGATTCTTGGAATACTACTCATCTAAGCTCATTTGTAGATTTTACAAGAATGTTGTTGGTGGATCACAAAGAAGTAAGTTCAAGAATGGGTAGTAGTACACATTGCTATGGGATTCTTGAATGTTCACAATCATCTTATGTGAACTATGGTGCATGGTCATTAATGACTTTATATGTTCTTCTTTGTTAATAAAATATTTTTATACGCCTTTGGTAGCTATTCTTGGTGTAAATCCGTGCGAAAAAGATTGATTCTACCCACTAAGGACAAACCATCTTATATGTGCATTACGAGTTTGTCTTGATGTCTAGGAAACTTCTTATGAGAATTTATTCTTGTGTTTTAAGAAGGTTAACTAGGGTTTGGAATAGCCATTATTGTGAGTACACATAGCTATTGCCAACGTTTTCATCTTGCAATGTTTTTAGATTTATTTGTTTAAATTCTAAAGTTTATTTGGAAGATGATTTTTGCAGTATTAATCTTTATGGTTTTATATATTGCAAATTTTTATGGGATATGTTGTTTACGTCCGTGAACATTGACTGTCCCATACTTGTTCAAAAGTTATCTTTATTATATGTCAGTATGAAAGTATTGATAAAAGATAGAATGAACTTTTGACTACAAAAGTTAAGCCTTTTATGTCATTATGCAAATATTGATGGAAGAAAGGATGAACTTTTGTTTACAAAGATTAAGTCTATTACATGTCATTGTGGAAATAGTGATGAAAAATAGAATGAATCTTTGATTATTCCGCAGTATTGGTCTTTCCCTGATCCACATCTTTATGCATATACTTTGTTGTTCCGTAAGTTTTGTTATGTTGAGCATGACCAATTGAATTGATCATTTTTCTTGTGGTTAATTCAATTGAGATTTTTGGATACAAATTCATGTTTCATGTGATTTGTTAATGTCCAAAGAAATCCTTCTTTTCTTGTAAAAGTAAGGTCACTCTTGTTGTTCTTTCGGGAATAACATTTTATGGGGGAGAGTTCTTATTTGAACTTGTGCTTAATTGCCAAATCTTTGTGGGGAGTGTGGCTGTGGAATATTATAGGAGTTATCTTGTATTTTTATAAACTCCTTGATGAATGCATTTAGTTTCGGCTATATGATTGCATCTAAAAAGTTGATATATGCTTTTCTTTTGGTCATGAAGTATCTTTATGGAAATTTCATTAGGATCCAACTAATTTTCGTACGTTTGCCAATTTTATTGACAAAAAGGGGGAGAATTAATGTGTAGCTCACACTACAAATACATATGGTTTTCGGATTATTATGTAAGGGGGAGTGGTTTTCATGTGAGATGAAGTATTGACTAAGGTGGAGTGATACATATCACCATGGTATTGTTGTCAAAGTTGTGATAAAATTGAACTTTGATGCTGTGTAATAATAATATGACACTGTATAACAATGATTAAGAGCTATTGTTTTCTCATTATTATAGCTACGGATCTTCAACAACGATGATGCTGAGTTGAACACATTTAGAATCATTGGAGTACTTGGAAGTGACGAAGATTTCGAGTAATGTTGAAGAACAGAGGAGATCAAGCATTTGGAAGAGAAGCTACAAAGTTTATTTATTTTGTATTCCATATGTATTGATAGTTTTGTCACTAAAATTGACAAAGAGGGAGATTGTTAGAGCATTGCTCGGTCGAACTCGCAAGCGTTGCTATCTCAAGCTTGTTTGTCAAGTTTAGTTGCCAAAACTATAAGTCTTGATTTCTAGTCTACTTATAGCTAAGTCTCGGATTAGGATAGTAAGTGTAGTTGAGCTTTAGACTCAACGACGTTCATCGAATGAAGACGAAGAACTACTCAAGGGAACTTGTGGAACTTCATCAACAAAAGGTATGTGGAGACTTGAACTTATCTATCACTCAAAATTCTACCTATTCTATCTCCTATTTTGAGACAAAAGTCGTATTGCTATATAGACTTCAATTATACACATTTGCTATTTCGAGCCGAGTTTATCTCATTTATTTATTTCTAGAAATATGTGTTGGTAAGCTTTCGCTTTAGCCAAGTTCATCTTTACTCGTGACGAAAGTAATATTGATTATTTCAATAACTTGAAAATCGCTTTGATGAAAATAGTTTGTGGATCCTCTAAGAAAGTTTCAATGATTGAAATGAGAATTTAGAACAAGTAACCATGTTTGGATATAAACATAGTGTGTTCTCACATTTGTGTAAAAGTCCAAAATCGAGAACCTAAAGTATGTGTACCCGTACGCATACTGACGGTTGTTGGAAATCCGGGTAAGTATGCGTACCCGTATGCATACTGGCGGAAGTTTCACGTCTGTGAATTTCTGCTAAAGTTTAAAATAAAAAACAAACTCAATCCGGGTACTTAAGTATGCGTACCCGTTTGCATACTTAAGGAGGTTACTTTCTAAAATCGGTTTGTTCATGAACTAAAACATTTATATAATAAGGAATTCAATCTTTGCAAACCGTGGCTATAATGTTCATGAATTGATTCGAGTGAATCAAAATCGATTTTGCTTCAATTGTGTCTTGTATACTTCTATGAGATCTAAGCAATTTAACAACTCTCTAACTAGTTCATTTGAGTCATTTGAACTAGTTATGGTAAAGATGAATAAGGTTGATAAGAAAGTGCTCATATGACTAACCATTGGTTAATTATTGTTGAACCGACTAAGTGTACACGTTTAGGTATGGTTACTCAAACCTAAATAAAGGTACATTTCATTTGTGTATAACAAGCTAAGTTCGATCTAACGGTTGAAAGATATTAGCTTGAATCTAATCAGGTTTTCATCTAATGGTGAATATTGAATGCGTTGTTACCAAGGTAACTTAGATTCCAAACCCTGATTTGAAATCTATAAAGGAAAACTCTAGCAACTGGGAAACCTAATCCCCACACCTCCTGTGTGATACTAGTTGTATAAGCTAGAGTCGATTCTCCTTTAACCTTAGGTTTTTAACGAAACCTTGTAGGTTAACGACTTAAAGACTTTATTGGGATTGTGAAGCTAGACCCAACTATTTTCTTTGTAGTTGCGTAATCTGATCTTGCTGTTTTCTATCGTGATTGAGTACAATCGTAAGATTATCTTGAGATTTATATCTCCGATAGGAAAAATTGAAAAGTAGTCACAAACACCTTCGTCTCATCATTTGTGATTCCACAATATCTTGTTTCGTTAATCGATTAAGATTATTGTGAGGTGATTGATGATTCTAGGATGTTCTTCGGGATTATAAGTCCGAGTTATCAATTGGTTCCTGTTCACCTTGATTTATCAAAAGACGGAACAAAACTTGTAGGTGTTTCTGTGGGAGACAAATTTATCTATTCCAATAGATTTTTCTGTATGAGACAGATTTGTTTATCAAGTCTTCGACTTTGGGTCGTAGCAACTCTTAGTTGTGGGTGAGATCAGCTAAGGGAATCAAATGCGTAGTATCCTGCTGGGATCAGAGACGTAAGGAGCGCAATTGTACCTTGAATCGGTGTGAGATTGATTAGGGTTCATCTACAGTCCAGACCGAAGTTAGCTTTGTAGTAGGCTAGTGTCTGTAGCGGCTTAATACATTGTGATGTTCAAATCTGGACTAGGTACCGGGGTTTTGTTATATAATTGAAATATCACAGGTTATGCGTTGAATCGATCAATTGGTAAATCCAACCTTTGGTTGTTGATTTAAATTTATTGATCCTTGAACATTGGTCTTTGGTACCATTCAAGTAATTTCTCTTGTATTCAATCAGGCTCGCAAATTATTATTTGTTTGATTGCGGATTGAATTGAGAAATTGAGATATAACTCTTTTATATACTTTTCTTAAGATTGAGTCTAACTGTCTAGTTGATTCTCTTGAAAGTATATTGGAGTTAGTCCATACAGATTGCTAAGCGAAATATTGGGTGAGGTTGTTGTACCCCCGCTTTTTCAATAATGTCATATTTGAATCAATTAAATGCTACTAGACAGGTTGTTTGCTAGTATAAAGCATTTAATTATATGAATCTAGTGTTGAATTCATCGGGTGAACTCCTGGATTAATGTGTTAATTTACCCTAATATTTATCTACTTCAATTCATGGCTCTTCTCAGCTGAATTCCATGGATTAATAATGAATTATTCACCTTTCGGACAAAAGGGTCACCACCGAGTAAGTCTCGAGTAAAAAGCATGGGTGTACTTAGTTATAATGGTCCAAAGAGCATCCAAAAGTATGGATGAACAAGGATATGGTAGTTGAATCAAATAAGGAAAAGAAAGAGAGAGAAATAATAATAATAAATAAAAAATTTAATGGAAACCGTGAGCATGGGCCCACATGCTCGGTCGGCCGGCCATGTCGCCGGTTTTGGCCGGTCCCCCCTCTTTTTCCTTTTTATTTTATTAACATTATTTTATTTTTATTTAGGGTTTCTTCTTTCAAGGACTTCCTCTTTTGATTAAAACTCAGTATTTTCATATATTTTCAAATCTTACTCCATGAACCATATGGTTTGCAAAGTAAGTGGTCCTGCAACCATTATGACTTTCAGTCATAAAAATATCAAAGTAATATTATTATAGTATTTCAAAAATACCGGTCTTTCAAGCAAAGTTAAGAGTTTCAGTCAAAATCAAATTCTTCTGAAAAGAGAAAATAATGCTCGATGGTCCATCAAAAAATACCAAAAAATTCTCTGCGGATAACACGGCGACACGGACACGCCACAATGGGCGGTCTTGGTCGGCCCTTTGGTATTAATAGCCGCTCCCACCTTATTCATTGATTAATGACATAATTAATCATCTTTAGTCCATATTTGGTTCGAACTCTTTTCATTAACTTGGACTATCATCCATATACCATCATTTGGTCCCACGACCACCAATAATTGGTTCCAACACCTTTGGTTGGTCCCTCCTTCTGCCATAATTAGGTTTTACTACCTAATTCTCGACATAGCACTATTTTAATTATGATCAAACATCAATTAATCATCCTTTCATCAAATGCTCTGCAACTGACTATGGTGAATGTTCAATCGAGCACCTGGGCACCACATGGTCGGTCCATCACCACCAATGGTCGGTCCTCTCTCACCATTGGTTTCTCCCCATTCATTCATTGGTAGATCATTCATCGATCAAAATTAGGGTTTTGAACCTAATGTTCTGCAGAGTATAATTCTAAACGGATTCAAAACACCAATAATATTATATTATTCAGCAATCAATATTGAAATTAATTATTTAATATTCAGTCATCTACCAATATTTTATTAATATTTTAATTTTATTGATTCAACTATCAATTGCTCTGCAAAGCAATATTGATTCAATTATCAATATTAAGGAAGCAGTGTTTCCTACTTATCCAGCTATCAGTATTTTATTGGTTCATCAACCAATACCCAGTTGGTCCATCAACCAATATTTAGTAGGTTCGTCAGTCTATCATTATTTTAATATTATAATAATCTCTTTGCTTGTCGTTCGACTGACTCATGACATGTCGATCGAAGATGAACCTTCTATGATCATTCATCAATGATTATCTTCATATGACTTACTTTCAAATGATTGACGCATCAACATAATGGTTTATGATTGATCCAACACTCTCATTAAACCTGATCTTATTAATCCAAGTCATTTGACTATCATCGATGCTTCACCTAACACAATGATATGTCACAACTATCAGTGACCCATCAGACTCAACGTCTATGATCCACAAAGCATGTTCATGTTCCAGCAAACACTTCATGCTTCATCCATCATAACCTTGAATTACGAACTATGTTTATCAGTTAAGATTCATGGTGTAACTAGGTCAAAGGTTAACCGAATACGTCTGCAAGGCAGACTTTCACATGAGCCTTCAATTCATGTCACATGGGGGGATATTCACTAGGGTTTTGGTATGGCGGCCTACATCATGTGCGATGTGCAATACATCCACGATGAAAAATGTGAGTAAGTCGTGATGGCAGTTAAAGGAGTAAATGAGATAGTGGATGGTCAATAATCAACCAAGTCTCCTACGCAAAGTGGAACTAGATTACACACGATTTCCCACTTTCGCATTCTTCCACTCTCTTCAACCGTTACCACTTACAGGAGATCGATGTGCTAACAACCTCTGCAATGAATAGGTTCCTCAACCTATTACTTGATAAAAGACTCAACGTAAGCAAACCTACGATAGTCAATTATCAAGCATATAGAGGATTTCTCTCATCTTACACAGAGAAATCATCTTCAAATAAGTTCTACACATCACACATCAATTGATAAATCTTCATTGATTTCCTCACACTCTCAGCTTCACTCCATACAGACTGACCCTTCTCCTTCCTTGTGACCGGATTGAATCTGAAATAACCATTATCTTGGTTTAGGCCAGAGTCCTACAGATTAGTCTCTCGAACTCAAAGTAGTCTCGTGCAGTACATTTGTTTAAAGTGAGGCGATTTGCATCATCGAGCACTTGCCTACTCCACCACTTTTACCCAAAAAACCGTTTTTACCCGCAAACAATGGTATGACGAAACATAATAATATTTTGAACCTTTTGCATAGATTTCCCAAAGGCTTGGAATTATTGCTAAATACACAATGCCGAATTATCCTTGGATAATGGTGTATATCACAAGGAGAGATCATATTATTATGAAAATCGTTAGAAGCATGACTAGTCATGCATAATTAGACATATGTTTATGATTATATGTTCTTTAATTCTACAACTGTGTAATTTATGCAGATTTCCGAGTAAAACAGTTTCAAAGACACACTTTGAAGTGTAAAAATGCTGTAAATTTAGTTTAAATCACTCTTAAGTTAAGGTTGTTCAGTTGGAGACTAGGGCTTACATTCCAAATAATAGAAGTTGGATTTGAAAACTATTGTTGGTTAATCATTAGTTTTTCTAAATAATTCGTAGGGTGCATATAATGTTCTAACCATAATATGAGATTCGTTGAATTGAAAAATGTAAATTCATTAGTGATGGCATACTTTGTGGGATTACATGGATACATTTGCTTCAAAAGTCAGGATAATGATCCCTTTATCTAAGACTTCCAAAGATATTGTGACTCTTTTCATTGTCACCGTTTGATAATAAAAGACCACAAATTAGTGATCCAACACCCCATGATGAAACTACTGTCATTAAAAAAAACTTTTAACAACCACAAGAATCAAGATTAAGAAGGTCTTAAAGAGATCGTAAAATAGCTTTTTATGTTGTTTTAGTAATTTGTTTGCAAGAATTTTATTTTCAAATGGGATGGTAGATATTTGGTTTCCGATTCACAAGCTATTATGAATTATAATTTTGATTAACGGATTGATGCATGGCAGCTAATTCAATGGTTGAACATTAAGTCTGGGATATTGTTTAACTGCTCGAAAGATACAAACCGGTTGTATGTAAATGGCCTTTCAGATCTAACACAATTGTAACGACAATGATAAATGATATGAAGTTGGACTTGTAACCAAATATTTTAATCAAAAGTGATTTTAAATAAGTTTTTCTCCCTTGTCAAATAAATACATGTTTAAAATTATTATATAGTTTGTTAATTAAATATGAATTAGAGTTGTAAATGTGAAAAATAAGCCTTTATTAATAGTAAATTATAAATACAACAAAATTTACACGTGATAACCTGAAGGCCTTGCCTTATAAAGGCAGGAACGCGTAGTCTGCAAACTTAATGTTAGACCATCACTCGGTATCGAAATTGGCGCTAAAAGGTGGTACTTCATTTTTAATACTTAGGTTATGTTAAGTTTGAATTTGTTTTTTTCTTTCATACTTTAGGAGCTTGAAAATAAAAAATACTTTATTGAGTGAGATTGAAGTATAGTAAAAATACTGAATTTACTTTATGAGAATTTTTATGAGTCATCTTTACTTGGACCATGATATTCAATTTTCATGGAATTTTCTTCGTCAGATGTTATTTAGAAATCGAAGATGCTCTAATATTAAGTTTGAGAAGGAGAGAGATCCAAAGATGTATCATTTTTTTGGGTAGAATAAGTTTGTTTATGAAGTAGTGATGAAGTACAATTAACTCGCATTTAATCTTACTACAAGTATCAAATAGTATCAATCAATTTATTGTTTCAACCTGATTTTTTTTATGCATCGATTTCTTAGTTGTTTATTTAAAATTCATTTTATGCTCCAGGCTTTTTGATTTGTTTTTTTTTTAGTTCAATCTATATCTTATTTCTTGTGCATTTATTGTCCATTAAAAGAAACTATTTGTATAACCTTCACATTGTCTATTTAATATTTAATGTCTACATGACTAATGAAAATTGCATCATCCTTAAAAAACAACAACTTGTTACCGTTTGCGCAACCTTCAAATTGTATGTTCCATGCCTCCATCCAGCAGATGGTCCTCCTCTATGCACCTCCATCCAAATAAAATTACAAACAAAACAAGGATATTCTAAACTAACCAATATATAAAAACAAAAACAAACGAGTAACTTCCTGCTAACTATGCTGTTGAATGAAAACAATTAGATGCATTGTTTCTCAACAACAAATATCGTAAAAAACTTAAAACCTGTATAGAATCCAAAGTCAAAACAAATAGAGATGAACATTGTGCTCTTTAAATCAAATGAAGACAGTGGAAAATGGATCACACAAACAACTAGATATCTAAGGTGAATAAAGAGCTAAGCATATTGCTTTTACATTAATCGTGATGCAAGGATGACTGGAAAAAAAAATTTGGACAACATTGTACTTAATGTGAAGGTAAATACGTTTATATAACTTAAAACAAGATGGAAAACTAAAACTTACTGATAAACAATGGTGATCCTATGGCGCTTACCAAGAAATAATCGATAGTATGTCTCAAGAATTTCATCAAATATAACCAACACATGAGCGCAATCCTTTTTCCTAGCCCTCAATTACTTCATAAACAAACATCTCAAAGACTGCTTGCTCATTGAAAGCAAGACCAAGTCCTTAGGCAACACATTCCACAAAAAGCTAATAAATTCATCGTCATATCTTTAATTTGATAATTAAGTTGCGGGACCTTGCTCCGAAATCCAACATAAGTATGAATCTTTTGTTGTTCATACATGCAAGAAAGATAAGACTTCTGTAGGTAATTCAGACGGGAATTCTCTTCTTCCATACCTGGTTTGCAATAAAAATAAAAAACCAAAACTCTTTCAGAAAACAGTTTTAGCACATCAAATATAACAACATCGAACAAAACAAGGACCAGTTCGTGAACAGTTAATTATATTCAAATCATGATTTGAAAAGAAAGAAACAACCCTATAAGAAAATTAGAGAATGATTATGGAATCATACATGGAACTAAGAACAACGACTAAAAATTTTGTAAACTGTAATCAAAATCCACAGATAAAAAATAAATAAATCAAAAGCCTAGAGCATAAAATGAATTTGTAAACTCGTGAAAGAAAAAGAGTTGGGTGTTCTTATTTCTTCTTTAGTCGGCGCCGCTGCATCTCAGGTGAGAAATGCTCATCTCACTTGTACCCTTTATGTAGCTTAGATATGGATAATGTTTTTTTTCTTTGTGGATGCCGAAACAATTTTTTTTTTGATAAATAACTAAGAAATCATTGCACAAAGTGAAATCAGAAAGAAAAGTAGATTAATCTAAAAAACAAATCAAAAGCCTAGAGCATAAAATTAATTTCAAATTAAACAACTAAGAAATCAATGCATGAAAGAAATTAGAAAGAAACAAGAAATAAATTGATATTCGATACCTGTGGTAAGATTAAAGATGGGTTGATTGTAGCTCATCACTACTTTGTATACAAACTTATTCTACTCAAGATAAGGATGCGTCTTTGGTTCTCTTTCGTTCTGATGGGAGTTGGTGAGTATTTTGGTTTCATAAAGTTTTCTTATTCCTCGGTTGGTCGCCCAAAAAATTGGTGAGCATTTTGGTTTCGTATGATTTGCTTATGTTTGTTATTATAAATTTACACTAATCTTACATGTTTAAATTGTAGATGATATATGGTCAGACTGAATACTTGAAACAACATAAGAAAAGCTTCACATGCGATGAGTGTTACGGGATATGTAAACATGAACTGGGTTATGAGATATAAAAAACTTCAGTACATTTTGTTTAACTCAGGAGACACATTTTCACAATTAAATTAGTATTAATGCACAAAAGTATATACATTAAGATATTATGATTCGTTATGAGATTTGACCATAATTATTTTACAATAATATTTTTGTAATACTTAAATAATAACACAATAAAACTTCGATAAATTAATCTGAGAAATATTAATAACTTTATTAAAATAATATTTTGTGTCAGTCCGGACTTGGGTCAGTGTGCTAAATTAATAACCTTGCTAAGATAATAGACATTTTAGGTTTTCAGAATTCGACTAATATATAAATTAATGATCGTTATGATAACACTACATTATAGTGCCTTTATTATTATAATAGTAACCCATATTTATATAATATTAGACTATATTTTTAATTTTTTGTAGTCCTTTGAAAGGTTCTTGAGTATTTTTTTTCTTCATATTGTAGGAGAACATCATTGGGATATTTAACGTTTAGTACCCAGCAAATGTCCAACACCTAGCTTTGGTACCTAACATCTAAAATATTAGCGGTTGGTACTTGGTACCTAGACCAACCGTTGACCATCAAAATTAAAATTTGACCTAACAGTTATTAAATTTCAGTAACTTTAATTAAAAAAAAAGGAAATTTCAGTACCTTTAATTAAAAAAGAAAAGGAAAAAAGAAAAGGAAAAAAGAAAAGAAAAAGTTATACAATTATATTTGTAACCCTTATCCACTTCCTCCGTTTATTTTATTTTTTTTCCTATGAAGTACCATCTGCGTCTCTTCCTCAGTATACATATATATTTAACCTAATCCATTTGCGATCAAATGAAAAAAATCGTGTCTCTTGATCTGATGTGAGTTTTGAAATGGGTTTCTCATATTTGTTTTGGTGATTGTAATTTGGTACCAGATACTTCTATTTGGGGTCACCACCATGGCACCATCTTCTTCTGATTGCCGATGATCATCATCTTGATGGTGGTTAGTTTGATTTCAGAGAAACTCGAATTTGATTGAATTAATGGGTTGCTGAGGCTATTTGAAGACGTGGGTAGTACGTGGAATTCAATAGAGCTTGACAGTGGTGTTGCTGCCATTAATGGCAGTAAGGAAGTGGTGCTCGAGTTGGTCGTTGCTGCCATGATTGGTGATGGAGAAAGATTAATAGGCCCGAGTTTGCAGCCAACGATAATGAGACAGAGAAGGTGGAGATCGAGCTGCCAGATGCTTTGATGAAACGAGAAGAAAACATGGGAGATATGTTCTTACAGCCATTGAAGAGGAAGAATGAGTTGCGAAAGAAAATTCGTTTTCTCAACTTGGAAGTGACAATGAAGTATGGTGGAAGAATATGAGTATTGCCGTATTGGGTTTATTTGTGGCATCGAAATGTAAAAACGTATTAGGGTTTGAAAAATTACCGATTCCTCAAAATCATTTACTAATCCATGTTTTCACTAACAAAGGGTTAAGCTTTAATTGCTGGAACTTCTTCTTGGAATTTTGAATCGGTATGTGAGAACACTTTTTATAGTTTCGGAAAAAGCGAAGGAGTGAGCTAGTGGTGGTGATGTGTTAAGGAAGAATTTATTTTTTATTTTAGGGTAAATCTGTAAAGTCATATTAAAATGATAATTAGAAAAAGTAAATAATTATTAGTCAACCAGTTTAACTTGACAATCAACGGCTGGTCCAGGTACCAACCGCTAATATTTCAAATGTTGGGTACCAAACCTAGGTGCTGGACATTTGCTGGGTACCAAACGTTAAATATCCCCAAATCATTTAGTTTTAGTATGACAGTGATCGCCACCATGACTGGAAGAACTGGAGTAGATGTGTCAAACATCAGGTTATCCCTCGATTGGTCATCTCAAGAAAGTGAGTGATTTGTAAGTATACATAATATTCAAACTCATTCAACCTGTCCTGATATTGCTCTTGTGTAGCTTGAACCTCCCGATAAATATTAGTCCGATCGAGACCTTCAGAAGTAATTGGAATTTTAATACGCTTTCCATTTAGAGATATAGTTTGTACATCATAAGGAAATGCTAGAAAAAATAAACTTGGAAATCTTATTAAACCAATCAAGGTACTCAAATTCATCGTTAGGCACCTAGATTGATTGTTCATATTTTTCCCAAGGTTGATTGTTCCTTAAAATCTAACAAATCATCATGAGAAATATCCTCGATTGGATGCATATTGATGTCCATTAATTTTCTGCCTTATATCTGAAGAAGGTGTATTTCTCCAAAGAACCAAACAACTTTATCAGAAATATGACTGTATAACACAATCCTCTTTCCGCATCTGTTGGGCTTTATACTTTGGTACTCATCAATTATTTCATACGGCATGGTAACAATGTTACAGATTGATTTATTCGTTTGTTGAATCATCTGAACCAGGGAAATGTTTTGACTATCATGAACCTGACATGACATCCAATTATATGCTTGGTATTTTTGTATGGCTGGGAAAATATCACTTGTGCTGCCAAAATATGGTTCACCAACAAGGAAGTAAGTACCACCAATACTGAAAATAATAACATCGATGTTAGTACATTACTATTTCAAAAATGAAAATGAATATAGATAAATGATGGAAATGAATTGTGGTTTTACCTCCAAACCTCCCAAAAAAACCATTCACCATTGGTTTGGATCCCGAGCATTCACCCAGGCTTATGTCTAGTCCAGCTATAATTGCATACCCCGACCTAATATTGGTGCCCCCTTTAAATCTTCTAGCGTTCGAGAAAACCAATTAACCTCACTGATCTAGCATTTGGAAATAGACAATGACCGAGTACGTGTTACACAAAAGTTGTTCGAGCTCATTTAATGACTATGAATAAATATTGCTTGTTCTTCGATTTGTTCTTTTTCATTTTCTATGAAATAACGTTTTAAAAGACTCTTCAACCCAGACACCCTTTATCTATTGGCTGTCAATCTTCTATGCTCTGGGTTTCCTTCTTGGTCAGCACATAATGACTGAAGTCGTTCTTTCTATTTTGATTATGACTCATACTTTTATTGGTCAAATATAACCAAATCTCCCTCACATAAAATTCCCAGCAACGCGTACATATCCAATAATGTAACTGCTATAAACAACATGTTCATTATTAAAATTTGCATAATCTAAAGTTTTGTATGATATATTTTACATATACCTGAATTGAAACTAAATAAAACTAAAATTAAATCCAAGAAATATAGATTAAAACAAACTTACCGCAGTAAAATGTATTTGTAGTCTTTCACTAACGTTCTAATATAGCTTGAACAATTTCGGTCCTACGGTTTTTAGGTTTTATAAAATAAGGACGCCATTAAAGATTATATAGTTGGACTCTTTCTTTAACCGCAAGGGGAAGAAACTCGTACACTTCTCTGAACTCAGACCATTCACCACTTAATCAATTTGATCTAACTCGCTTTTGATAGCTAGATATATGCATATGTACTACACCAGGGCCAACTTTTTGTTTGGGAATTTTGAACTCTTGTTGTTTATTTTGTGCCCAGATTAATCCATTCATTAAGATGTTGTTTACAACTTTGTCTTTTCTGTTTTTTTTCTTCTTAGATTATTCATTTGATTTTTTTTGTTGGAAAAGGATAGGTTTAACCAAAATTTTTTGGAGAAGAAATATGTAGAAAGCGTAAAGAAATAAGAGAAATGTGTACTTATTTATCGGCGATAACGAACCGACCGTTGACAATAGAAATCCAACCGTTAAATATAAATTATGGATCGAAAGACAACGTCTTTATCGTCATCGACAGAATCTTTATCGCTGATGGCAGAAATTTTATCGCTCGATTGGGACTCCTTCTCTTAACTCATTTATTATAGTGGCGAGGCAAGTTTTCCAGGCCACCTGGCATAACAGAAAAATTTGTTATCTTTCACAAGAACTGGCCTACAGTATCTTCAAATTTTATCTTTAAAATCGAGAGAGTATCTGTTAATATTGAAATGATTATCTTATAATAATTTTGACACTTATAATATGTCTTCTTGCCATGCTTGTTCACTGGATTTTTCACCTATTATCACATAGAGCCAATGAAGTAGCCAAATAGCAGAATTGAGCATTTTTGGTCTACTATGAAATAAAAAAATGGACTAAGGCCTGTTCCTGTGCACCATGGAGAAAATTTTTACTCCCTCCGTCCCAAATTAATTGAGCTATTTGGTTTTAAGTTTTGTCCCATAAATAATTGAGTTATTTCACTAATCAAGGGGATATCTCTAAAACTACCCTTTTAATTGATTATTGTTACTATAAGAAATATGTATAATTTGATAATCATGTTTATATTCATTACGTAGGTGTTTTAAAATGCTTTTCAACGATATAAAATTTACGAAAAACCGTGGTATAGTTTAAGAAATAAATCATTTCTAAGTTTTACTAGTTATCATCCATAAGGGTATAATTGTAAAAAATACTTAAACATACTCCCCTTTTCTCCTTGCCTTAATAATTGTGCAAACTACAAATAGCTCAATTAATTTGGGACGGAGGGAGTATTTGACATACCATGTGGGATGGCAAATGACTTGTGCTACTATGGTAATAGAATGAAGCGACGGAATTCCTAGCGAGCGATATTGTTAATAGCATCAGCGATTAAGACTTTATCGCTTGATATAATGATAATATCGCTTGATTTAATGACTAGCGCTAACGGCTAGTTCTTTCTCGCCTATAAATAAGTAATTTTCAAATCAAATTTTCACACCGAAACCAAAATTTTATCTATTTCCATCTGTCTCAATCTAAGTTTTTTCAAAATTTCTCAAATGGCAGAGTTTAAAGCCCAGCTTGATTCGGCAACGCAACTTGACTTTTCTGGAGTAATACTTGAAAGTGCTGTTAAGAAGATATGTGATAGTTATAAAGAATAAGTAAAAAACAAATAAGTCTTCAAGTTTGGGATATTAACCAACTCAAACCTGCAGCTAAGAAAAGGCAAAGAAGAGTTCAAGGCAATGAAAATCAAGGCAAAGCAATTTCGAAGGTAAAGAAGAGGATAAACAAATGAAACTCTGTTCATGAGCGCATTGATTGAAAGTTATGTGAAACGAAGAAGATAAACAAGATGAAGAACATTGTCCCAGATTTTTATTTTTAAAGTCTATATTTCAAATAATTATTATCTAGTTTTATGTCTTGTAAAATGACTATTAATGATTAATTTGAAGTTTATACAAAAAATCACTTGTTTTTATGAATTCGAAATTTTGACTCGTATTATTGAATTTAAGCTTGTATTTTATTCTTAATTTAGTCCTACATTTCAATTAGACTTACATTTTAAATAAAGTAAAAAAGATATTAAAACTTCTACTTGGGCTTAAGTTGATAATTAAGAAATTAAAACATAAAAATTGGATTATATCTGGCAACACTCATAACATCTCAAAACAACTTCCAAATTGGAAGTCTTTTCCTTTGATGTGACGATATTCCGCATGAAGCCTTTGTTCAAGGTCCATCATGGTTTCACCATCCCTCACGTTTCGACCCACTTGCTGAACTAAAGAAACATACTTAATAATTTCCTTATTGATTGTATTGAAGCACCGAGTCAACCCGTGAGCGTCCCGATTGTTAAGGTTCATTGATTCTTCTTGAAATCTCTCAAATATATTTTTTCAAAATGGCTGGGCATGGAGTGCACCGCCACTGATAGGATGATCAGTAAAAAAAACATAACTCCTACAAATACATTCATCTTACGCAGTAGTAAACTTTCGATTCAACCTTCTTATTTGATGCCTTCTTGTTTGATTTTGCACATTGGCTCGGTTAACAACTATTTGATTTTCGGCAACATGTTGGTTTTATATGAACTCAGCACATTGGCTCGGTTAACAACTCTTTGATTTTCGACAACATGTTGGTTTTCTATGAACTCAGCACATTGGCTTGGTTAACAGCTCTTTGATTTTCGGCAACATGTTGGTTTTCCAATGAACTCAGCCATGTTAAAAGTTCCAGCCATGCTCTTCAAAAAATTTGAAGAGTGATGAAAATAATGGAAGATGTGTGAGTTTAAGAAATTCTAGAGAGACCAAAAAATCCTGGTGTGAGTTGAAATGATTTTGAAGTTTAGTATTTATAGAGGGGAAATTCTAACCGTTGGATCATAAACTGCTGAACGATGATCAAACTGACGAGCGCTAAAAAGACTAGCTAATTACCCTCGAGCGATGGAAATACCAACAAGCGATGGACTATCTATCGCTCGCTGGAATGCCTGTCACGTGTGACTATGTGGTATATTTGACACATACTTTGACACATAATGGGTGTAAAAATAGCAAACCGTGTTGTTTGACATGTGCTAAAGAATAGGACTAACAAGGTGGATAAATGCCTATTGCTATTTGCGGCCAAGCTATAGCCGTTCGGCTATGTTATCGCCGAGCAGCCATGTAATAGCCGCTTAGCGTTGCATTTCTTCCATTTTCGGTTTTGATAAGACACAAACTCTTTTGCCGTGGCTCCCAAATTCACCGGTACAAGTTAGTATGACTTTGACCTAGACTAGACTGGTCGACCTCTAAACAGCTAAACTTCTAAGTTCCTTTTTCCACCTCGCACGATCAAACCCACAGCGATTCATTTCATTCATAATTTCAACTGTATCCAAATCAAGCTTCTCGACTTCGGGGAAAACCCCCCTAAACCCCATCAAATGTTCAGAACCATTTCTCTGTTACGGAGAACTCTACCTCAAACCCTCACTGCCTCCTCATCATTTTCATCTTCAAATCAACATTTTGTCTCTCCAATTCACAGAATTTCATCAGATTATTTACAATCAAAACCTCCACCACTCTCATTTCATTCCTCCCCATTATCTTCTCGACAGAGAAATGCAAACCCAGATAAAGATTGTGGGTATTCAGACAGTAGTGAACCTAAAGGTCCGCCAAAACTGTTTGTGGTTCAACCTCGTGTTCGTCCTGATGCTGTTTTAAATTCTAAACTTTCTGAAGCTTTGAATCTTGCTCAGTCATTAGAGGAACAACAAAGAGATGGAGATTGTGGATTTGAATCCAGCAACAAGGAAGTTCCTCCTCATGTTATTGTCCAAAATCCAGCTTCTAGAGCTACTAAAAAACACGCAGGTATACCTAGAATTCGATACATTTCTTAAATTTATTGATCATTAGAATTAGATAGTGAAGAATCTTGAAATGGGTGTGTTGAAGTTATGAATTGAATTGTTTGCACTTGGTATGTTTGTGTTAGATAAGTATTTTGGACAAGGAACTGTGGATACAGTGAAGTGCCATCTTAATGCATTGAAGGTAAGGGAAAACAAGTTTTTTTTTCTTCTTCTGAATTTGATATTATGTTGTTTCGTCGGTTGTTAATGTTTTTATTCATGTGGAGTTGTTGCATTGAGTACTTTTACTTACAAATGTGGAGTTTGACAGGATGATTTGGATGCGGTATTTGTAAATGCAGTTCTTACGGCGGGTCAACAGAGAAATTTAGAGGCAAGTTACATCTAGAATACTGTATTGCTCGAAGTTATGCATTACCCTTACCATCCTAAAAGCTTAATGATTTTATCTTCCTAAACAAAATGTTGTGCATTTATCTTTTGACGTGGGATTGCAGCGGGCTTGGGGGATGCCTGTTTTGGACCGTGTGGGACTTATTATAGAGATATTTAATGCTCATGCCAATACAAAGGAAGCTAAGCTGCAGGTATTGTTTATGTCTTCTCTTATATTTGGTTATTTTGGTCACATTATTATATGTGTGGGTTTATCTTGGAATCTTCTCTTCATGAGGTACTATTTCTTTTGTAACAGGCTGAGTTAGCAGCACTAATGTACAAGAAAACTAGGCTTGTTCGTATACGTGCTGCGGATGGGCGATTTACTTTTGGAGCAGGTGGAGAAGCCGAAGTTGTTAGTGCTCGTGGGTGAGTTTAAACCATCTTTAGTTCTGAACTTTATTTGTCTGCTAATGGTGAGAGATATTTTGACAATAGTGTTTGGCAACTGTCGCGTGAAATAGACATTTACGATAATCCCATGTTCAGATAGATAATAACTTTTGAGTGGAGGTACCCTTATAGGATTTTAAGTGACTTAGTTACTGATTTTGATTCGGCTTGAGATTTGCCTTGCACAGTGCTTACAAGTTAAAGCGTCTGTGATGAATCTTCTGTAGAAAAACAGACTGTAGATGCAAAACTATGTTATTTTAGAACACTTGAAAAGTAGTCCTAGATGAGTAGGATATTTATACCTCTCTTTAGTTACTAGTTACGCGTGAAACATTATTCATCTATCACAGAGCACAATTAACCTATAGATTAACCCAAACTAGCCCAATTAGATTCAAAATCAATGAATTTGAAATCCAATGAAGGCATTCCACTTTAACATTTCTCATCTATTTAAAATGGGGTGTGGTTTGACTTTGAGCAAATGATTATGTTATGAGTATAGCTCAGATACTAATTCCCAACAAGGAAGTGAAAAGAGGGTCATACATTCTACTCCAAATGTTTCAATAGAGTAAAATGAACGTTTTATAGCAGGAAGTTTACGTTGGAAAGGTCATTTTCACTTTATTGTGTTTTCGTAGTTTAGGCGCATTATATGGCGAGCACTACAAAATACAAATGTTCCACTATGATTGTTTCTGAAGCTGCCTTATTTGGATTATTGTTGTGAGGTTTACCTTCTGTATATTTTGCTTTTATATTATCCATTTTACTAGCTACGGTTTCAGTTTACTCACAATCATATGGATGACTATTATGCAGGAGAGGAAGTGGGGGTCAAGGATTTATTAGCGGTGCTGGAGAAACTGAGCTCCAGCTTCAACGGCGCAGGTTTGCTACCTTGCTCTATGCTGTTCTAGATCTTTATTCTGCATTGGCTACTAATACTTGTTAACAAGTTGGTCTGATGCCAATCTTACCCTATTGTCAGAATTCTAGAAAGAAGAAATCGTTTATTAACAGAAATTGAAGAGGTCCGTCGAACTCGGGCTCTGCAACGAGCTTCACGCAAGAGACGTGGAGGTACAGAAGGTCAAGGTCTAGCAACTGTTGCTATTGTTGGATACACAAATGCTGTATGTGCTTCTAATACCAGCTCATGTAAATTTTTATTTCATTAGCATCCAACATAGTTTGGTGTGGCCTACTTTAGCGAAGGAATGTCTTGACTTACATACTTGGTTTCCAACGTGTTGTTTTATGGCAGGGAAAGTCTACTTTAGTTAGCACACTTTCTGAAAGTGACCTGTACAGCGACGATCGGTACTCTTTCTATTCACAAACACCATACTCAAATAATCAGATTGTTTGTTGTCGAGATTAATAATGCTAGTTGTTCACGCAAACTAATTTATTTTCTTCAGGCTATTTGCAACAGTGGATCCTCAATTAAAGAATGTAGTTCTTCCATCAGGGTAATGCAGTCAGTTATAGAAGCATCTGTATTTAATGTTTCTGTAATTTCCAAAGACTTAGTGTTGGAATTTAACGTTTTTATTGACTCCTATACAACAACATCAGGAATATTATTCTGATAAATCTATATGTAAATAACGTGCAGGAAGAAAGTGCTGCTGAGTGATACTGTTGGGTTCATCTCAGATTTACCTGTGCAGGTATGATGCACTTTCTAGGTACTCATTTGTGTTATTATTCTTATTTATTTGTTGACAGATGTTTCATTTGTTTTTGTGTATTCTGCAGTTAGTGGAAGCTTTTCATGCAACCCTAGAAGAAGTGACTGAAGCTGAACTCCTTGTGGTATAGAGTATTGACATCTCTCAGTTTTATTTTTTGTTTCCCCTGCTGAGATTAAGTTTTTGTGCAATTCGGGTTGAACTAGGAGAAGGCTTTGTGCGATATTGTTCTCCAATTCCTCAATATTATATCAAAACTTAATCTCCTCTTGATTAACTAGGAAGAGGTCACGACTTAGGAACCTCCCTTTGCGATTTTTACTCCTTTCTGGTCTTCAGGAATGGTTTGATTAAGTTGACAGTTAAATATTTCTATCCATGCTATGGTTGAAAGTAACGGGTCACAACCTTTTTTGATATTGGTGCAGCATGTTATAGATTCTAGTGCCCTTAATGTGGAAGATCAGCGGTCAAGTGTATTGCAAGTGCTACAACAGATTGGGGTCTCTGATGCTAAACTTCAAAATATGATTGAAGTTTGGAATAAAGTACATCTCTATACTAGTTTCTTCATCTGGGTGGACATGAAACTCTTTCTTCTTTTTCCTGACATCCCTTTTGCATTTTGTCCTGAATTGTTTTGTTTTAGGTGGATCTCCGAAAAGAGGAAGACAAGGATAAATTTGTAGAGGATGGTGAAATTGATGAAGAAGAATTTGAGGAGGGTGAGCAAGAATTCAAGGAGTATGTTGAACTATCGTCCGAAGAGGCTCTTAAAGAGGATGACCAAGAAGATGACCGTGAAGATGGGTTATTGAAAGAAAAGAATACAGTATCTGTGAACCAAGGAGACAACATTTTCTTAGAGGAATGGGAGACGGGGGATGAAGATGAACCAGAAAGTAATTATGAAGGTTTGAACAGCAGTAGCATGGGTGACAAACAAAGTGAGTATTTGCCAAGCCTAACAAAAAGAGACTCACATTTGGAGCTTCTGAATGTTCAGCGGTTAGAAACGTCTGCTGTGACGGGAGTTGGACTGCAAGAGTTATTAAACGCCATCGACAATAAATTAGATACCCAAGGAGTGGTTGAAAGCAGGAACGATGATTTCTTCAATCGTAAATGGAGACCTCCTCAGGCAGCTAATAGCGGTGCACACTAGCAGTTAGTTTAATCTTGCACCCATTCTGTTAGTTGCTAAGTCAGTTCGCAGTTTCTCAACGTGTTGTTGTGCGCGTGGTCGGTCCTTTTCTATTCGACTGTTACTGTGGGTGTATAATAAATACCAGTAGAATCAATAATCATTTCAATTCAATCTGAGATTGATGTTATCACCCATGGTTGTTGTTATAAGGGGGACCAAATTCTTTTATATAATTTGAGTGATAATCCCATTGATGGACGGCCAACAAAGCTTTGTAATGAAAAGATAAAATTCAAAAATCTTATCTCTTCAATATGAGGCTCTTGTTCGCCAACCATAACATATGGGACCTTACTGGGTTTTTTTCTTCCCTTAGAAATGAAATACAATGAAGAAAACAACAGAGGTTAACGAAGAAGAACATGAACTTGAAATTCACAAGGCTGTGGCACAAGCTTGGCATGGCCGTTCAGGAAATTCTAAACCCATCATAGAATTTGAAGCCTATCGAAACCGCTACAAGCAGAGACCCACTCGGTTCAGGCACGAAGCGATGAACAAGTTATCATCCTCGAAGGAGTCTGAGGCAGCTGCTCATAACAACTGGGACTTCGGGCAATCTTTATGGGACTCTTATGAGATTGTGAACTTATCAAAGCGGCTAGAGACTGGACTCATGTTAGAAACATCTATAAATCATGCGACATTGGAAGATATGCGTCCGAAGTCGTCGTATAATAAGAGACGAAGAGAGAGTAAGAATAGTTTGAGAAATTTACTTCATCGAATGTCTTCTTCGAAAAGATTTGATGATGCAGACATCCCAAATGAAGATGATGATCATGATCAATTTTGAAACATTTTATATAGGTAAGATTTCTAATTCTTGCTTTAATTAATAATTTAAAGGATGTAATCAAACAAGATTATTTAGCAAAATACGGCATAAGTACAGTTTAAGGCATTATAATCGCTTTACTAATACCCTCTGAGGGACATCCATTTAGAAAGCTCAAAGTTCTTATGCTTGTTCTGGATGAAATCGGACGCCTCAACGTCGATATTTGATTCATAACCTTGTTGCTTTTTGCCATTAATCTTCTTCTTTGTGATTTTGCTGTCCTTGTTTTGTTCCTCAAACTGCACTACCTTCTTCTGAGCCGGCACTTGAACCGTGCTGACTGAAGGGACATCGTTGCTGCTGCTGCTGTCTTTGATCTGTTTCTCAATTTGCACCACTTTTTCCTCAGGTGGCACTTGAACCGTGCTCGACTTGGTAGTCTCAGACGGTTCTTCTTTTTGAACAACTACTTCTTCATGAACATCCTCATGATCAGTTGTAGTAGTAGTATTTGCAATTTTTGTGTTGTTGAAGAGAGTGTGAAAGTTTGGGAATTTGGGAGCTTCTAAGATTGTACTTGGCAGCCGTTCCATTCGCGAAACATGAACATAGTAGTCATCAGTGGTTGTTTGCCAACCCTTGTAGTCTCCATGACCGTATGCACCTCTTTGGTAAGACATTATGAACTGATTAACTGCAACTGCACCTCTACAACCAACTATTTGCAGTGGGCAAAATGATGGACTGCTTAAGCTCATTTTATAGCTCTAAAATACTTTTAAGCATATATTCCCCAAATTAATTAGTGGTAGTATAGCTACGTTGAATCTGATACCCATTACTTTCTATCTCTTCCGGTGACGCTCTCTAAAGCATCTCATCATCTTGTTGGGAATAACTTATAGCTGGGCAGCAGAATGGTTTGCTAATCGACCGAAAGGGAATCACAAAAGTAGCAATTGCGAGCACTTATATGTGGTCTAGATGTTGTCCAGGAAAAATTCCTTTCCAAGAGATTGGGCTAAGACCATAACTTTTTGAGCTTCATTTTGTTTAATTTTTGTTTTGGTTTTCCTGGTGCATTTTTGTATAATGAAGAAACTATTCTTTAGAACGAGGTTAATGTGGATTAGAACCTCATTAATGCTCTAAGTCCACTGGATAAAGTACACTAATTCATACTTCCCCGTGCCACATATATAGGCGGAGGAAGGACCAATTCTCTTAGATTAAGATTTTTTTTTTGATTTTACAAATATCCATGTTTTTTCCTGCTTTGCCCTTTGTTATATTTCCTATGTTAGAAACATAAACTCAATTATGATGAAAACCAAACAACATAACTAAGGGTAAGATAGTTAAAAACCATCTTGGAATTATCATTCCGCCTATCTAATTGTATAAAAAAAAATCAATATTCCGCCTATATAATAGGTACCGAGGGGAGTGAGTATAAAATCCAGATTCCAGTCCATTAATTATTGGATTTGTTTGTGTATAAACACGAAACGATCAAAGCCAGCATCAAAAGTATAAAATAGTAACCATATGTACTTGTTTATACTAATAAAATCTTTTAAAGGACCAAAAAAACTGAAGAAAAGTGGAATGACTGCCGACACACGTCTCATTGTTTATTTGTGGTATTGATATCCACAGCAAGCAAAATCTATAAGGGTGACCATGGTAATTTTATATGGTATTTGTTGTATGGAGGATATGTGGCTATGAGCATTATACATCTCTAACTAGTAACTAGTAACAACTTACTACTAGGCCAAGGGGCAAGGGACATCAGCCAATTTAAACTTCAAATAGACTTTTAGCGAGACATTTTTGCATATATTTACCTTAATACTACTAGCAAAATCGGCTTGAAAGTCGATTTCACTGAAGTGTACAGGTAAAGTTTCCGGGCGATAATATCAAATGATCAGAGTTTCTAAAGAGCGTTTGGATACATATCCAAAAATAGCTTTTCAATTCCTAGAAATAAAAAAATCAAGAATTTATAGGATACACATACAAAAGTAAATTTTTTACTTCCAGAAATCAAAAACCAAAAAGTTAGTTTAGGTGTACAATTTCAGAACGACTTCTGGTATCCAAACAAGCTATTAATTTGGATATAAAATTTCAAACCAATTTCTAAAAACATAAAAGTCAACTTTTTGTGAAGCAACCTTTGGCATCTATTTATGGAGAACCAGAAGAACGTCAGCTCCTGATATCGAAAGGCCCTTAGTGTTAACAGTAGGTTTGAAACTCCCCAAGTCCCACACACACACACAAGTGTCTGTCTGTCTATAGATTGGGACCAAATTTCTTTCGCTCTGTTTTTTTTTTTTTTTCTTTGCCCTCCTCCCCCTATCTTGTTTGTTATTTCTGTTGATCATACTCTATATTTTTAATGATCTCCTCTTCTCTCTCTTGAGCTGAGTGTGTCTTTTAGGATCCCTGTCTAGATCCGTTTCTACAGAGAGTATTGTTTGAACATCCTGAATGCAGTAATCTACATTTTCTATACCTCCAGGTATTTATCTCTTCATCGATTTATTGGTATTTTTTTCTTATAATTTCTTCTGGGTTTAGATTTGGTTATCAAATTCAGGTATTAAACTTAAGTAATTGCGCGTGATTGCTCATTTGAAGGGTGGGTTTGTGACTGGATTTGCATTTCATAATAATTTATTGAAAGTGAATTTTAATGTAAATGTTCTAGTATAGATCTGTAAATACAGATAAAAGAAGTTTATGAATTTACCCATTTTAATCATCATATGATTGTAATAAGATCTGTTTAAATTTGATTGCTGATTTCTCTGTTTGTTTGATGTTTATTCTTAATAAATTCTGTTTTCTGGAATCTGTACTTAACTCTTCTTTTAATGCTTTGCACCCTTTTTTTTGTTCAGTTTCTGTTACTTTTGGTAGATATAAATGGTGGCATGGTGATGATATAGATAATCTGTTTATTTTCATTTCTTCTTTTCAGGAGAAATTTGCGAAAGGTCATTGCTTTATTTTGTGACCAATAGCTATCAAAGATCAACATGTCAAGGAGGCCAGTAAATCCCGCACGCCGCTTTGCAGACGGTGCTAGTACTCCATTTGGAGGCTCTTTGCATCATAAGTCACGCTCTTCCTCTTTACTACCCATTGGCCTTGTTGTGGTGGTAATTCTCATTCCTCGTCCTTTTTGTTTTGTGTAAACGAAGCATTGATGCAATAACTGGATCATGTGATACTTTCTTTGTCAATCCATGTTTAACTTATTGTGAGATCAGCTGTTATAATTTCGGAAATTGAGGTGTAGTCCAAATACTAACCTTATTTACCCTTTTGTTTTCCTCTTCTTTGTGTAAATTTAGGGTGCACTTCTTTTTATCGGTTACTATTACAGTGATTCAGGTTAGTTCACAATCCAGAGCTCTAATTCAGTATGTAGCAATATCAAGTTTAATTTGTATTTGCACATATGATCAGGAGAAACAATGAACCACTTCTTAGATTGCGTAACATTCCAATTTCCAACTACTGTTGTGTTTCATTTCAACATCGCGCCCGCTGATTTTTTGAATTTACTTATATGGCAGGTGGAGGTAGTAATGATGCAGAAGTTGTCAGTAAGGTTGAAGGTATAAATTGATGGTTTACCATTGCATGTCATTGTAGTATGCTATTAAAAATAACTAGCGCAGAAAGTAGATAGCACTTGTTCAGCGGGGGATTTTTCCATGTTAGAGATACTGCTTCTGCAACTCCTTTAGTTGGCAATTTCACATGCAATGTGGAACCAACATTCTTGGATAAGATGACGCGTGTAAATGGAATGAATAGTGTAATCGAAAAGAATTGCTGAATCTTTTTTGATGTACGTCAATGTTAGCATGTGTAGGATATGAATACGGTATGGAGTCCTACGCATAAAGTCCCTAGATCTGGATCTTTTTTATCCGTGGTATTAGAAGAAGCTTGGTGACACCTGTTTCGTAAAAAGGAATCTCATAATCGGATGAGATTTTATCCGCTGATTTCATTTATCTAATAACAAGCATGATATTCACACTGTAATAACATCACTTGGCATCATAGTTGCAATGAACTTTAATAACTATATTATTTTGAGGAAACAATATGGAGGTCACTAACTAGGAAGTAACGTTAAGTGCTATGGATGCTTATCATCTGTATTTTTAAGCTGTCCCACATACTGATGAACCATGCCTTTCTGTTGCTTGTGAAACTATCTACTCCTTTTCCTCTTAGAATTGTAAATAAGTTTTTCCTTCTTGTCCTTTGTTCCCTTCTTAATTGAGAGTACTTGTCAATCTTGTTTATAGTTCCCTATGTTAACTTCCTGTGTGAACTTCACTATGGAGCTACTGCAATTATAATACAGGAAAATACGCATGGATAATGAGTCAAAAGTCACAATTATATGTCTCTTGTAAACATTTGGCTAAAGCTATTAAGCAGCATTAGAAGTTTGGCTACTAACTATTGTGAAGATTTATGGGATTTTTTATTGATCTTAATGGATGTATGTAAATGCAGGTGAACTTTCATGTACATCTGAACTTCGAAGCGTAATACCTATCCTGAAGAAGGCTTATGGTGATACCATGCATAAAGTCTTGCATGTAGGCCCCGACTCTTGCTCTGTGGTCACTACATTGTTGAAAGAAGAGGATACCGAAGCCTGGGGTGTGGAACCATATGACATAGAGGAAGTTGATGCTCCCTGCAAGAGTCTCATTCGCAAGGGAATTGTACGTGTTGCTGATATCAAGTTTCCATTGCCATATAGACCAAAGTCATTTAATCTTGTTATTGCCTCGGATGCACTAGATTACTTGTCCCCAAAGTACCTTAACAAGACTCTGCCTGAGTTGGCAAGGGTAGCAAGTGATGGCCTTATTATATTTGCTGGTAAGTTTCTGATCAGTTACGGTTTATTTTGTAGACTAGCAGTCGATAACAAGATATCAACTGGGTTAATTTCACTGAAGACCGCTTTTGTTTTCGCAATGAATGAACACCTCTTTTGCTTCCAGCAATGTGCTTAAACATACAATTAGCTCACTGTCCTTCAAAATCTGTCTCTAGTTAGTGTCTTGCCATCTCCTTCTTCTTAGTTGTCAGATATTTCTTGTTGTAAAAATTTGTTTGGGATACTAAATCTTCCTGACATTCTCATTGTTGTTCTAATATAATTACACAGGGTATCCTGGTAAGCAAAAAGCTAAAGCTGGAGAGCAATCAAAGTTTGGAAGACCGGTATGTGTCTATCTACTCTTTGTGGAATCTTCAGTAATGTTGTAAATCATTCTCTCGTCATATAATGTTGTTTATCATTTTTTGATGTCTCCAAAAGGCCAAATTGAGAAGCTCGTCTTGGTGGATTCGGTATTTTGTCCAAACTGGCTTAGAAGAGAATGAATCTATCATTAAGAAGTTTGAACAGGCTGCAGAAAAGAAGGGCTTCAAACCTAGCTGCCAAATTTTCCATCTCAGCTCGTAATGCTGGAATTACAACATAACATATTCTTTTTTGGTGTTCATCAAGCTTTTAACATTAAATGTGCGAGAGCTTCATCTTTGAATACATACCAGGTGATGTAATTTACCTACCGCAAAGTAAATTTTGTTCGAAAGGATCAATTTTTTTCAGGTTGCACCTTAGTTATAATATCTGTTGATTTGTTAGAAGTATTATGGAAAATTAGCCCTAAATGTGTAACTGCACAAACAGTTTTGTTGGTCAGTTCTATCTCGAGTTAAATTTTATGCTTGTTCTTTGCTCATAATGGTAAGTTTATCAACAAACACATTCTCAGCAGAAAGTAATTATGCGATACTTTTTTTAGTTCCCAAGTTATGATATTTCACAAAGAGATCAATGATATGCTTTTTCCTTCACACAAATAAAGACTAGATTGGCTTTCCCTCCTGCAACTTCCATACAAACGCAACTTGAAGAATATCCACCTTCAGTTCTGCTGGTGCTACAATCCAGTACATGCGTCCTAATCTTACATGGAAAAAATATCTAGTTTCCTTAATCTTCTCGGTATCTATATCCAAAAATAATTACCAACTCACTAACCGATTTACAATGTTAAAATATATATGTCCACATGTCCCTCTGTCATTGGGTGGGACTGTGGATACAGGAACTTTTCAGGCATAGAGGATGCGGAGCCATACCGGTAAGCTTAGTCCACAAGAAAAACCAAAACACGCAAATCCTATTCTCTTTTTCCATGCAATTACACTCTGTCATTCGGTATCTCAACTGATGCATCATGCAATTACACTCTTTTTCCATGCTCTGTCCATCAAAGTTAATTCAAATTTCCCTGTGAGTATGAAACCCTATCACCTCCTACAACTCTTTCCAAATTTTAGAAGCGCAGCCACTGCTTCAGACCCAATTCCCATTCAGCAAAAAAAACAAAAAACAGGAAGTGCAGTGTTCTGCACTTCTGCTTCCTGTGAGTGGTGAATTACTCTGTTACCACACTTTTGTCAGTAACGGAAGGATGCTCCCCGACCATTATAATCTGAAGTGAACACTGGTTGCTAGACAGGAAGTGAAAGTTTCTTTAAGTGATTATGTTGAACTTAAATTGACACAACCACTTCCGGAGGGTATATAAAAGTCAAGTATAGATCCAATCATGCTTTTTTTTAAGCATGCTCCTGCAAATTGCTAGACCATTATCACCAATAATCTCCACAAGAGCATTTACCTTCTTTGAAGCAATGAAATCTGTAAGTATCTCTAACAGTGATCTCTCTCTTCACAATGGCAGAGATAAACTTAATAGCATTGTGACAATCTCCGCAGATCCTAAGGTTTTTCCAGACTTTTAGGGGCTCTCCATCTGGACTACTAATCAGCCCAAATGCCACGGCAAGTTTCTCACTGTGATGCCCTAACATCACTTCCTTCTCCCCCTCCCTTGCACCATCATCTTTAACCAATGCCCATCTCACGTCAGGTACATATCCAGCTAGTTTCATCTTCCCTGACATCTCTTCCAAGAATTTATGAATTTCTCTAATCTGTGTGTGTGAACTATCTTCTGCAACAAATGTATGAAATACCCTATTCACCTCTATCCAACTACGTCCTGGACTTTTCTGCACCCTTTTATCTCTCATCTTTTTCCTTACTTCTGCATATTCTTCCCATTTGCCCACAGTTCCATATATGTTTGCAAGCATTATATAAGGAGCAGCGTTGTCGGGTTCAAGCTGAATAAGATGGTTTGCAGCTTTGACTCCAAGCTCTACATTCCCATGTGTTCTACATGCACCAAGCAACGCTGCCCAACCTATTGAGCCTGGATCAAATGGCATTGCATCAACCAGTTTTTCGGCTTCATTCAATTTCCCTGCTCTTCCGAGAAGATCAATCATACACGAGTAATGTTGTGTCAGTGGTTCGATTCCGAACTTCTCTTTCATCAAATTGAAATAATGTTGACCTTCTTCTACTTTCCCAGTATGCGCACATGCAGATAACACAGATATGAAGGTAATACTAGTAGGTGCAATCTCCGCTCCGAGCATCCTTTGGAACAGAAGTAATGATTCAGTTCCATGGCCATGCTGAGCATAACCTGCAATTATTGAATTGAATGAGACGTTATTATGCTCAGACATCTCTTCAAACACTCGTCTAGCATCCTGAAGACTTGCACACTTCGAATACATTGCAATTAATGCGTTGTTCACCGAGATTTTATTCTTTGGTATATCAGACTTAAGTACCAAAGAGTGCATCTGATTGCCCAGTGATGGAGATGACAAATCTGAACAGGCACTGATTGCACAGACAAAGCTGCAGTCATCTGGTAAGTAGCCTACACGTAGTACCTGTCGAAAACAATCCACAGCCTCTTCTGGGAACTCCTCACTTTGAGAATACCCTGAAATCATAGTGTTCCACAGAACTATATCAGGTCTTGGAATTTCTTTAAACACTTTCATAGCATCCGAACCACACCTACATTTCCAATACAGATCTATTAAACCACTCCCTACATGGGAATTCTGATTAAAGCCACTCTTAATCAACTGAGCATGAAATTGTATTCCGCCAGATAAATCTTTTACGCAAGTGAATGCAGTCAAAATACTAGCCAATGTAAACATATCCACAGTAAACCCTCTATGAACCATTTCCTGAAACAAACCCAAAGCTTTCGATCCTTCCCTATGTTGCCCGTAAGCCACAACCATTGAATTCCAAGAAACCACATCTTTAATAAAACCCATCTCATCAAAAATCCGCTTCGCCTCCATTAAAAACCCGTTTTTACCATAATAAGTAAGCAACGAATTACCCACCGAAACAAAGCAGTTCAAACCCGCCGTAATCCCAAAACAATGAATTTGCATAATCAAACCAACATCTTCACTACACGCTGTAATTGCCCCAGACAGTGTAAACCCATCCATATCAATACCCATCTCTCGCATTCTCCCCAACAAACCCAGAGCAGGTCTAACCTCCCCACAATCAGCATAACCAGATATAAGAGTATTCCATGAAACAAGATCAGGTTCAGGTATCTCATCAAACAACTTATGTGCAATCTGCATTTGTGATTCTTTTGTATAAGCAGAAATAATAGCATTATAAGAAAACACATTTGGTTCTAGTATTGAATCAAATGATTGATGAGCAGAACTAAGATGACCACATTTTGAGTAGAGAGTAATGAAATGATTAGATAAGTAAGTTGATTCAGGCACAACACCTTTTATGTAAAGTGTTTGTAGAGATCTTCCTGTTAATAGATTTCTTTCTACTATACATGTTCTTAATAGGTTCCGAAACCATTGATGGTTCCATGGCATTTGATTCATTTGAGAAAATGAGTTCTCTCTAATCTTCAGTCCACGGGGTACCCGCCAATAAAAAGTAGTACCTTTTTTCAAATGAAATCAAGAACTGGAGGCCTGCCTGCGTCCTGACTCCTTAGTTAGAAACCGGAATTCTGACCGTGGATATATATTTCACTGTTGCCGGCAAAGTTTTAGCCCTTTTCCTTTGGGAGGACCCGAGTCCCCATATAGAAGCAAAACCTGAGTCCCCATATAGAAGCAAAAATAGAAGAACACTGGAATGGGGACCCATAATAATCTTTATCCATCTGAAAACATGGTCTGCTGGTGGTGGGTCCCACTCCCCAATCAAACATCAGGAGATTCAGAAGGCACGCACGATTAAGAATGAAATTCAAATTTGAACCAAACAAAATCAACAAATCAAATTCAAATTATGATTTTCCATTTCAACAAATCAACAAGCAAGATCAATACACAAACTGAACACACACAAATTAAGTAGTAGTATAATATAGTAGTATTTTAATACAGTAGTTGAACTTTCAAAAAGAAAAATGTAAAAGAAAATGTATTAAGATCTACATCTTCTTCTTCTTCAGTTGTGATTCATCTTCTGTTCACCAAAATCCTTCAAAACCACCATGAGCTGAAGCTTTGATGTCATCGCAGTGGAATATTTGCGAAACAAAAGACAGGTTGAAGCATGACATTTAGAAGCAGGAAGAAAGTACATGAGAATGATAGAAACACTACTGTATACATCATTCTGAACCCTGAACTCATCAAAACAGATATTGGATTCAAAAACGGAGGAAATAAAAAGGGGAAAATAAAAAGGGGAGATTTGTTCAGTTTATTTTCTTCGTAGTTAAGCTTTCTGTCTTTCTTTCTCTCTTCCTTTACATGGGGAAAATAAAAAGGGGAGATTTGTTCATATTTTCAAATGCACGCGAATTCTCTAGATTTAGTACAAGTGTACGGCAGGTGATGAGATTATGTATCAAAGCCAGGAAGTTTGACTTTATGGGCATTGAATGCTGCCACGTGTGATACCATTGGTGGTTGGGACGATGACACCTGCTTACGATGAGTGGATGTTATTACTGGATGGATAAGATCTCACGATAGGTTGTATTGGGCTAGGCCCCCTTCCCTTTTATGGATTTTTTTTTGATGGCGCACCTGCGCAAGCAAAAATGATCGAGCACCTCTCTCACCATTGGATGATCAAGATGTGATGTCATCTACTAATAAACTTAACCAATAGTTAGGTAGGCCAATTTAACTATATCTTCCGTATTCTTTTAAATATCTGGTATATTTTTTTTGTTCACCTTCTTATCTATCATGATTCCCTCCTTATTTTAGGCGCCAAAATCTTTTTGTCAAATGATAACGTAAGACTGTTCTTATAGAATAGCAAACTCCATACAACATCAGGCGGGTCTATATCTTCATTGTTTGTTAGGTTGCTCATGAAACAATATGAAAACAAAAAGGTTTTTGTTTTGGCTGGTAATTAAATTCCATTGGAATCGACAAAACCTATTAGTAAATTGGAATCAAATAAACATCATCATCTTAAAAATCACGTAGAACCACCATTTTTTAACAATCAAAAAATTGAACAATCGTAAGTCGTTTGGTCGATCAAATTGTTTAAAGTTTCTCTGACATAACAAAAACAAATTAACAATGAAGAAAAATAACAAGGAACACAATCTTTATTCCAACATTTCAATGACGAAACAAAAATAAGCTGATCAAAGCAAACACGAATCACCTACAATGAGGAAGATTTTGTTAATTCCATAGAGTACTCTAAGGTTCGAGCCAACTAACTTCAATCTTTAACATAAATTTGTATTTCGTAAGTAAATTAGCTTGGATAACTTTGTTGCGATACAAGATGCAGTTAAATTGGCCTACCTAACTAGGGTTAAGTTTATTAGTAGATGACGTCACATCTTGACCATCCAATGGTGGGAGAGGTGCTCGATCATTTTTGCTTGCGCAGGTGCGCGATCAAAAAATTTTCCCCTTTCTATTTCCGGGCATACAAAACAATAGTCCCATTTTGGGTGACCTAATAAGGGGTATCTAGTGGGTGGTTCAATTACCTATATACCGTCAAACCATTTAAATTACTTATCTATCCCTACTCCTAATATATAACCCTAAATCAGTTTTTAAAAAATTAAAATCAGTTTCCAAAACATAATCTCTTCTTTTTCCTCCTCTAGCCAAACATCATCCTCTCACGAAGAAATTTCCGTGATAAAATCGTCGATTCGTGAAAATTTGATCGTCGATTAAATTCAACTACATAATGGGTCGTACAAAGTAAAAAGCAGGAAGTAGGCGTTCTAAATCCTCTTCTAATCCATTAATTGAAGAAGATGAAGGTGTATAAACTGAAATTGAACCACAAATCGAACCATAAATTGAACCAACTGCATCTCCAACTCTGAAAATGAGGATAAGAAAGTAAGTTCTACAAACCCAATCTCTTATTTGTTGTTTTTCATCGATTAAATGGGTTTAATTCCAAAAAAGTTAGGGTTTTTGACGGTTACAGTGTTGGGTTCGGTTAAAAATTGAGTTGCGTTTTGAGCCGAACTGTTTCTTATAATTTAAGCCTTAAAGTGTACATGAACAATTCGGCTTAAATTTCATCTGAATTTTACGCCGAACCTAGTCACGGATAGAGGTGCATAAGTGGTTTGGCGTATTCGATAATAACATTTTAAGCCGCACATATACTGTTTTCATTTTCATAAATCGTATAAGTATAGAAGTTCGGCTTGAAAGTATTTTTTAAATATAAGCCGAACATGTCACTGTGTTTATGAATCAACTGATGGTGGTTGGGTTCGACTTATATTTGTTTTTTCGGGCTAGCCGACCCCTTGATTTAATTTCAAAATAGTTCTTTTGTAGTGATAGAATTGGGCTAATATTTTAATATATTGACATATAATATCTTTGTTTAGTGTTTTGCATTTTCTTCATATTTGTCGGTCGATAAATTCCAAAATTGCACGACAAACATGAAGAAAATGCACGACGCTAAACAAACACTATTATATTTCAATCGATATCTCTTACAACCCTAGACTAGAGTTAATTCACCATTTTTCTATTTTTGTTCAATATATTAATCAAGTTTTATACTTATTTTAGGAATAATGAAGTTAAAACGAGGAAGAAGATGGAGTTACGCCTTCTAATTCTAAAACTCCCGATCCTCGAGGAGGAGGCAACAAAAAATTGGGAGCAGGAGGCAGAGGAAAGGATAAAAACGCCGCTTTAGAAATTCGTGAACCATTGCCAAAGATACAAATAGAAGAAGAATGAAGAGATGATGATGGTGGTGATGAAGAGAAAGGTGATGATAATTAAGAACCTCAACATCAACCAAAACCCCGGAAAGAGATAAAGCTTGCAGAACCTCGTATTAAAGGTTTGCACATTCTTCATAAGGGTAATGTAATCCCAAGTCGAGGTGATAGTTTGCCCCATGGTCTTCCAGAAGATGGAGGAAGAGTGTTGATCTGTTACGCCGAATCTTGGGCAAAGAGAGTATATGAGACTCCTGATCACAACAATGCGGTCCGAGTATTGAGATACCAGAGGGCAGCGGAATGGAAATTGTCTGAAGAGGTTCCCGAGGTGGTTGCTTATGTACAATCCTATGCTATATGGCCTGTGGTATAGGATGGACATCAGGAATGTGATAGAGTGACTATTTTCGCCTTTTCCGAGAGATTTTGTCCAGAGACTTATATGTTTCAGTTACCGATTGGGGAGATGACAATCACTATTGATGAGGCGAACAATATTACATGGCTTAAAGTGAGGGGTAAAAGCGTGGATGCTGACTATTATGATTTGAGTTGGGAGGAGGTATATAAGTTGTTCAATGAATGTCTTGGTTGGGATCAATACAAGACTAAACCTGAGTTTTGTCGCTCCGTTAAAGATGTAGATTGTGTTCAATAGAACGGTGTGAGAAACAAGAAGCTTAAGAATATAAAGCTTACTAACTTGAGAGATGAATTTGGAAATACAAAGGAGAAAGTAGAGAAAGGGGAGTTGGTAATGGATGAGATCAAAGTGAAGCAAACTGGAACCGCCTACTTGTTTTATACTCTTGGCAGAAATATCTTTCCCCGACCTTACTGGAAACAAGGTGAATGCCAATTATCTCATATTGGTAAAGGATCTTGATACCGTTAACAAGTACGCTTGGGGAACCGCTGCTGTTGCTTACCTTCTCGAACAACTTGCGACCGCCTCTAGGTTGACAAGTACAAACATTGGAGGGAACTCCACCATGCTTCAGGTAATTCTCGACGATCCATTTTTTTTTTGTTCCCAAAATTATACAATGCATCTTTTTGAAGTCCCGGTAGAGGGTTTGGCTAATTGGTGATTTCCTTTTCAAGCCGAACCCTTTACCGAAACTTCAAATTTGAAGGGTTCAACTCATTTTAAATTTTGTTACGGGCCGAACCCTATACTGAAACTTCAAATTTGTCAGGTTCGGATTATTTGTATTTTTGTTATGAGCCGTATCCTCTACTAAAACTTCAAATTTTGATGGGTTCTCGATTCCTATTTTAATTTTGGATATATGTGTGGGTATATGACCATTTCTCGATTTTGGAATTGTCCAAAAAACTTGAAAAGGATGTAGATTGGGTTGATACACTTCCAACAGCGGCATGGTACAAGTTTGAGGACGAGATGAAAAGGAATAAAGAGCAATTTGTGGCAAAGTTATGAGAGAAGTTAGACTCTTTGGAGGTCCATGCCGTCGATTTTGATCCATATTCGAAGCCGGATGAAGTCTTTGAAGATGAAGTTGAAGATGAAGAAATGTCGGTGGGTATGTACTATGGACCATTGTTTTATCCCGGTGGTTGTGTAATATATGATCCTCGACGAGTACTACGTCAAATGGGAACCATCCAAAAGGTCACTTTATTTGACGAGAAATTCACGTTGATGCCAAAGGGTCCTACTGGAACTAAAAGCTCTACTTCTTCGTGGATGCAACACTATGATCCCGAACCTAGCATTGAGCATTGGAAGTAGTTAGAAGACAACCGATTAAATATGGTTGTTTTAGAACCCGTGCATTATAATCCTCGTGAAGTTGATCCAGGCTACATGGATTGGTACAACCAAGTTTATCATCCCTTAATTATCAATAATAAAAGTCAGAAGATAGTTGATAAGTCGAAGGCGAAGGAAATGGTGACCATCATCTCCAAAAAGTCTACCCATGAAGAACTATCGAAGGTTTTCAAGACAATGATAATAATTGCATCAATTTATACTCTTGAATTTGTTATAACATAAATATAAAATTATATAAGTTACTCATAACTAAAAGTTATTGACAAATGAAATTAGGTTGCGGTGGGTAAGGAGATGTTGAAGAAAATGAAGAAGAAACTTAGTTGCAAAACACCGTTGACGGTTGATGAACAAAAATTCCTCATCGACGAGTGGGATGCTATTATAAATAAAGGACAAGGACCGCAGGTACCCACAAAAAGTCCGACGAAGAAGAGGGATCGACAAGATGGTGAATGCACAAGCGGAGGTGGTAGTAGCGGCCCAACCGGTGATGAGGACGCGACGAAAGATGAACGTGAAGGTGGCAGAAGAGGAGGCCGTGGAACCGGAAATAGGGGCCATGGTCAATGTACTTTCATGTTTGCAAGTTCATTTTAATGTTTTATTAAGTACACTTTTATCTTGGTTTGTGAACGTTGACTTTTAGGTTTTATTCGTGTTATCTGCAACTTGACTTTTCTGTTTTAATCGTGTTATGGATACCTTGAATTTTTGGTTTTAATCGTGCTATAAACAAGTTCAATGTATGGATTTTACCAGGTTCAGATGGTTCTATAAATCTCCATATATGCCAAACCTGACAAGTTTCAATATCTAGAATTTGTCAGGTTCGTCTAGTCCTGTAACTATGCATACAAGCCGAACCTGACAAGTTCCAGACAGTTGGATTTTACCAGGTTCGGCTGGTCCTGCAAATCTCCGAATGTGCCGAACCCAACAAGTTCAATATCTGGAATTTGTCAGGTTCGGCTAGTTCTCTAACTATACATACAAGCCGAACCTGACAAGTTCCAGACAGCTGGATTTTACCAGGTTAGGCTGGTTCCGTTATTTTCCATATGAGCCGAACCTTCTAATTTACAAATGAAAATTTCCACAACGACTAGTTTTTTTTTTTTTAAAGCATTGATTCGTTAGGGAATTTCTATATATATAGTGTTGGCCCTCTCTAACAATTTTTTTACTAAACTTGTTGTTGTTCCTCCAAACCAAATTTTATTTTACATTTCTATTAAAAAATGGAACCATTCACTGTTGAAGCTGATAAAATTATTGTCAGAGCTTTCATTCGAATTTATCGTGAACGGCCTAATGAACATTATTCGATGTTTTGGAAAAGGGTTAAATAATTCCAGTTTGAGTTAGATGGGAATCCAAAACGTCATAAGTGGGTGGAAATAGCTGAAAGATTTGAGAGTATCTGTTATACTATGCGAGATTACATCAGAATATTAAGATGGGTCAATTAATATCATCACAGTGATACTAATGAAGAGAAGGTGAGTATTCCAAATTCCACCGCGCTTATGTTAAGAAATAACGTACACTTTTGTTTGAATACTAACTTGCGAATTATTCTTTTTTAAGGATGCTAGAATTCAAAGCCTTTGAGAAATACGCCATGGAGGAAGATACGAGCTTGGGATGTGTTATACATGGTTGAGAAGAAGAATTCTGAGATTTATTAGAGAACCAGTTGTTGATAATTGTTAGAGATGATATCTGTCGAGATCCATTGAACTATTATGTAAAACGAGATTAGTAGTGTGAGAACTAATTTTCCATTTAAGTGAAACAGTAAGTGAAATTTAAGCAAAACAAAGGATATGGTTCATCTTATAAGTTCAATTTATAATGCGCTGAACCTTTTGAATTTTCAAACTTTTGAAAAATATAACCGTTACTTAAACAGGTTCGGCTTGTAATATAAACTTATGTAAGGCCGAACCTTTACATTTTACACGATTTTCAAGTAACGACTCTTTTTTTTTTTGAAAAATATAGCCATTGTAAACTTGTTATCTATATATATCTACCTATTGTTTCACATTAGAAAGAACATCTCCTGAAAAATATGACACCCTCTAGTCCTAAGTTTACTCTAGATGAAGATTTGTCTCTTTGCACAAACTATGTAGCATACTATCCAAAGAAGGGTGAAGAACGACGAGTGAAGGGTCTGATGAGTATGTACTACTTGGTTAGAATTCATGAAGCATTATCCAACGAAACAGGTAATCCTCACAACCGGGATCGTGCATCCTTGTTTTGCCGAATTGAATCTATAAAAAAAAAAGTTAAAGACTTTATGGCTTTAGTTCGGCTTGTGAATCTATATCGACTCAAGGGTGAAACAACCTCCGAGATTGAAGTGCGAGCTCTAGAGGAATGGTGAAGATGGAAAGGAAAGAATTTCAAGTATGAAGCTCACTACCACATCCTTATAAAGTTTCTCATAACCCGTTTCGGATATCAGATAGTTTTATTTTGTAATGCTACCATGTTTCTATGTTATGGGAATGTAATTTGGAATGTAATCATTTATCGTATGAATGAAAAAAAACTTTCGAATTGAAGAAAATTATCACTCAGGTTCGGCTGGTACATAATCTCTATAATGCTCCGAACCTGACTGGAATTCCTGGGTTTTAAAATTTAGTTAGGTTCGGCTTCTAAGTAATCTCTATAATAAGCCGAACCTGACTAGAATCTTTGGTTTTAATTTTTGTCAGGTTCGGATTTTTAGTAATCTCTATAATAAGCCAAATCTTTTGTATTGCTGAAGTTCGGCTTATTATTTGCTTGCCGAACCATATCATGTGTTTCCATTATGGTTTTTAAAATGGTTCGGCGTATAGGTAATATTACGGGATAGCCGAACTTGACTAAACTTTATGGTTTTAACACTTGTAGACAACTAAAACAAATTTACAAAAAATAAAAATAAACAATTCAAATATTAGCGTCTCGAGGGTACATTTAATTGCATTTCTGATGTTATATGATCCTCATCATCCGCTAAAAGCAAAAAAAAGACAAAATAGATTGAATGCGCCGGTACAAACCAAAAAACACCTTCATATATCATTTTATGGAGATCCTAGACAGATCTCATCATCTTCACTAACCTCTTTCTCATCATATTCATCCTGATCACTTGTACATAAATTTATTTGTCCACTTGTGAGCGACACATTCAAAGCTTTCCAAAGATCCATTTCCGTCGCATAATTTGCACACCAATCCATCGAGTAATTATTTTCAAATCTAGGCCAAAAGGCTAAACCCATCAAGGGGGGTAAGGGCAACCGGGTCTAAGTTTGAGGCCGATAAAATGACAACTTTGAACAAATCCAATAACAAGTCTTCTATCTTTTACACAATCATGGAAATTTTTTGTTGGAGGCGCGTAAGCAAAACTATTACCAATCCACCTGAAGCAATGTACGACGCAATCGAATGTCTCCGCTATTAAAAACCCACAAATGGGCATTGACATCTAATGATCTTGTGTGATGATGCAATCCCCATATAAATGACGTTCGAATGAAATATACTCTGATGCCACCCCGTCATCTCCTCTTGGACCTCCTCCCATCATTGTCTTGTAGAAATCTTTGTTCCGGCATAGGGTTTCTAACAATCATTGTCTAATATAGTTGAATTCATTTTCTTGGGCACCGGATTGTTCTCTTATTTAAAAGGACAAAGTTGTTCCACTGTGATGTAATATCCACAATTTCCATGACCTTCTATGTCGTCCATTGCTATAATATGCTTATGAATTATCTCCGGTAGGTCCACCAAGTAGTTATCATATATAAAATTGATAAGCCGCAAATAGTTATCGGACTTATCTCTTTTGGGTCCTCTCATCCTACCAACCTCATGTACCGTCCTTTTTTCCTTTATCTTGGTTTGTGAAGGATACATCTTACTTTTCCCCTTGACGTCCTCTTTACTATCCTTTGCTTGTGACAGACAATTATTCTCCTTGACCTCTTGGTTACTTGTTTCGCATTTTTAAATACTTGGACGACCACGTTTTCTTGGAACTTTCACTTCTTCCTCCTTCATCGCCTTCTCAATTTACTTCTTTGCCTTTTCATACCGTGCATCGTGGTACTCAAGGACGGATGGATCCCTATGGGTAGCCAATAATACCTTGTTTGCTTGTCTAGTTTGAGAACGATTCAATTTTTTACTCTTCCTACCTTTCGGGACCCCCTTCTCCGGTTCCAAAATATTCTCTTGGGTGAAAGGATACATGACCGTCATCATGTTATGCCATAGGATTTGTTTTTGATCTTGAAACATCTTCCTATACATATCCGCCAACTTTTTCCCATTTACCGTGTCCCAAATCTCCAGATCATCCTCGTCATCTTCAGTTGGGAGAGGCTCAAAACTTAATTGTTTCCAAAAAGGATCAATATCCTCAAATGGTATGATACCATCCTTGTACCGAAGTATGTCGTGGCGGCATGGAAGTCCCATAGATGTGTTCATTTTACAAACACACTCTTCCTCCAAGTTAGCGGATAATGTCTCAATCAACTTCACTTCTTTCATCAATAAGTCAATGCATAGATGAGAGACTCTATAATTTAATCCTCATAGCCATTTACTATCATAATATTTGTGTTTGAACATAAGGTTATATTCGAATGCCGCTTTAATTCTCACAACATCACTTTTGAAATATTCATTCATTGCATCAAATACCATGATAAACGTGTCAGCGCAACCAAAAAGATTCTTCTTCAACCGATAATGAGCCAACTCTACCATACTTGTAACTTGGTTGTCGAAGTGTTTGTGTCGATTTGTGAAACAAGACACAAACCTTTCTTTATTAGGTTCCAACACGTCTTTGAGCAAATAAATAATGACGTCGGGGTAGTCGGTCCTCCAATGTTCAATAAGCATTTTAACATTTTCTTCGTAGACTTCCTCGGTGATTGACCATACCAAAGCTTCCCACTCGCCGGAGAAACAAGCCCACAACCTCTCATTCTTGTCATATTCTTTCATGAAATCTCTCTATTTCTTTACTCGTTTTTCCGTCTGTAGTTTAGCAATATTCTAATTCTTTCATCTTAAGGGAAATTCTTATGGCAATGTACAAAATCAAATTTATTTTGAGCCAGACGGATGGTCAAATGGGTTTTTTTCACTATGGGAAAGAAGTGGGCGGTTGACCGTCAAGCGCCAGGACGAAGTGCTACCGCTGGCGTTTGAAGGACAAATGCTGGCGCGCTGGCGCTCGTTCTACAACCGCTGGCGTGCGTATGAAGGCCGCTGGCGTCTGAACCAAGACCGCCAACGGCTACTTTTAAACGGTTACCGGAACGGCTAGTTTCTACCTCCATAAATACGGCTCGAGTTTGAGCTCACAAATTTCACAACAATCTTTCATCTGATCAATCTTTTCTTAAATTCAATTGCTTTCGGTTTTCAACCATGAATCCTGATTTTGATTCTTCTGAGGAAGATATGGAGATGGATGAAATGTTGTATGAAGAAGAGGAAGAAATGTTTATGGATTTTTTGCGTCAAATGGATGAAGATGCAATTCAAGATAGAAGAAGGCGAAATTTTATGTTGCAATTACAAACCGGGATCATACCAAAGCCTTTAGAGCCATATGAAGTTACGACTAGAAGATGGACGTGGTGAGATCGACATTTTTACCACGAAAAGATGGTACATGATTATTTTAATCATGTTTGTGTCTATTTTGATGAGAATTTTCAGCGACGATTCCGCATGGGCCGCAACTTGACACAAAGGATTATTGCCTAGCTTTGTCAGGTACAACCTTTATTTAATTATCAGTATGATGCACGACATGTACGAGGATTTAGTCCCGAACAAAAGGTCACTGCATCCCTCCGTATACTACGTTATGGGGTACCAGCGGATCCACAGATGGTTACATCCGTATTGGGAAAACAACCGCCTTTAGGTATCTCAAATTGTTTTGTGAAACAATAGTTGAGCATTTTGGTCCAACTTTTTTAAGAAAGCCTACTCAGGAAGATGTTCAAAGAATAACTGAAGAAAACACCGAGAAGGGTTTTCCAGGAATGCTAGGTAGTATTGACTGCATGCACTGGACGTGGCATGCGTGTCCAGTTGAATGGGCATGCTAATATAAGGGTCATTATCCAAAACCAACTGTAATTTTGGAAGCTTCAGCTACTTATGATTGTTGGTTTTGGCATGTTTTTTTTGGACTCCCTGGTTCAAATAACAATCTCAACATTTTATACAAGTCACCATTGTTTGAAGATCTTAAGAATGGGATCGCGCCGCATTGTAATTTCACCATCAATGGTCATCACTACACTCAGGGTTATTATCTAGTAGACGGAATATATCCAGAATGGTCAACTATGGTTCAAGCTTATAGTCAGGTAGGTTTTGGACCGACGACTTCGAAGGATATTAAGTACTTTAACACCCAACAAATGAAATACAGAAAGGATGTTGAACGCGCTTTTGGCATACTGAAAATGAAGTTTTCCATCATAGCTGGGCCGACACGCTTTTTTGATCTTCAAAAAATGAACAAAATTATGATGACTTGTATTATTCTGCATAACATGGTCATTGAAGAAACCAGACGTGACCCAACCTGGACTAGTTTTCCAGATGAAGATTTGGAGCCGAATCTTGTAGTGGAGCATGGGCGCCCGACAAGAGAATATATACTTGCCACTGACAGACTCCAAAACCGGGGAATCTATGGACAACTAAGACAAGATCTAACGAAGCACATTTGGGCTTCAAAAAGAGCAAGAGACGATGCGCGGGGGCGAGGCAGAGGCAGAGAGGAGGCAGATAGATATTATTTTCAATTTAGTGTTGTTTATTTTAATTAATATTTTTTTAAATTTAAAGTTATTTGTTTAAACGACTACACTTAAAATTAAAATTAAGGCAATTATATTAAAAGTAATTTTAAATAAACGAGTACAATTAAATTAAACTTAACTAAACAAGAATTAAAATCAATTATCAAGATTGTATTCATCTTCGTTTTCTTCCGAGGAATCATCTTCGTCTTCTTCCACATTCTCAAACTGGCCAGTTTGTTGAGGGACTTGTTGTTGTTGGACCGCATCCATTTCCTTATTCCATACATCAAGTTGTCGTTCATTCATTGTTGAGTGTTCAAGGAGAGTAGCTTTTTTAGCTTACAATCCCTGTAGTATTGTTCTCACGAAAGACGGCTTTTTCGGGATTTCTTTATAGCAATGCCACGGTCCCTGGCTCTATCTGCTTCTATCTTCAACTCGAATTCCTTGTGTTCAGCATAGTTGAACTCGTTTGAACCTTCTTCTAATGCTCGTTGGTCTGCGTCTCTCGCTGCTTTTGCAGCTTTCTGACCCCCTCCTCTTATTCTCTTGACGTTGGTGTTAACGCCTAAATTAGTGTTGTGTTGTTCATAACTACTTGGAGACTCGGTATATGGAGATCCATTTATTTCAGGTGAGCAAGCATGCCCACCATTCTGAAAATCCTGCGAGATTGGACCATGTGGTGATCTTGCAGGCACTTGATTACCTTCCAGCAAGTATGGATTAAATTTGTTAAGCACCCTCAAAATGGTGAAACAAGTTTCATGTTGGAAGCCCGATTTGTGGGATCTTTGCCACTCTTCACGACATCTTCGTTCCACATCCGGTTCGCCATCACCACTTTTTTTATTGCGCCACATTTGAATGACCAAAGCTACATATTCACTAACGGATGCTGAAATTGTGTGAAATCGATGAGACAACCCTTCGGCATCACGCCTATTGATGTTACCGGTTTCTTCACAAAATTTTGTAAAATCTTTTCATAAAAAGTTTTTTTTTTCTTGATAAATACCATTGATTTCATCTAATGTATATAATACATAATTTCTAGAAATTGACTCGTCTTCATCAATCGTATACTTGACACCACAAATTCTTGTGTTTCTTGGTTGTGATTGTGGTGTATCTTGTTGTGTATTTTGTTGTGTTTATTGTTGTGATTGTTGTTGTGTTTGTTGTGGTGTTTGTTGTTGTGATCTTTGTTGTGATCGGTGCGATGAGGATGCCATATTTGTTAGGAATGGAATTTCTAGAGATGAGATTTTTTCTGGTAGATTGAGTTGATATGAATAGTTTTGTTTGAAATAAAATAAAAATTAGAGATGGTATGAAATTGTGAAATTTTGAGGTAGAGATGAAGAAGGTGTGAGTTTTAAGTTTCGAGATGAACTAAATTTATAGGGAAACAAAAAGGAGTAATAGCCGTTGGATGAAAGTAGCCGTTGGCGGTTTTGGGAAAAACGCGACGCTTTAACCAGAGATGCTGGCATTTGATGGAATAACGCGCGGTTTTGTGACAGACGCTAGCGTTTGATGGAATAACGCGTGGTTTTATGACAAACGCCAGCGTTTGTGCCACTATCGCCCGTCCTTCCATCGAGCGCGCGCATGTTCATCCGTTTTTCATGTTTGTTGAGTCCATAGTGGGATCAAAAAGAACAAATCCTTGTTTTTTTTAGTCCATAGGAACTGCTCTAAGTGGTTGAATTATCGGTTGACATGTTTTCCTCTCATTACACCATATATGAAACGTACAAAGAAAGTTGGTTGCATCCGGAAATACCTTATTAATACCATACATCAACGATGAATCTTGATCGGATACGAACACTTTAGGAAGATTACCCTCCCGGAAGATTAACTTCAATTGTTCTAACCCCCAAACATAACTTTCTTTCTTCTCGTTTTTCAAGAAACAAAAAGACACGGTGAACGGTGCCTTTGTCGACGTATGCCCAACTATGTTCATCAACGACATCTCATATTTGTTAGTCTTGTACGTGCAATCCAATATAAAAACTTGTGGGAAGTAAAGAGCCAATTGGACGCATTTCGGGTGGGCAAGAAAAAGATGTGTGACTTGACCGAACTCATCCAACTTCTTTTGGAATGCGTAGTTATGCTTCACCCCTAATGTCACAGGTTTGCACAATGCAAATGCAACAACCAACCTTGACAATGGCACTATGCTCCACAACACAGTTCAGCCAACTTCACACCTAGACAATACTTCTTCTTGTTGACTAAATCTTTATTCATCCCATACTAAACAGAGGTTCTGCTCACAAATATTTCAAGCCTGCAAATCAATACACACACTTCGCTTGATGAATAAACAGTAAGCCAAAACAAAGGTAAAAATGCACCAATAAAACTTAGCTTTAATCTTGGCCGAAGCCTTATTATTACTGCACACTTAGGGTTGCACAAAGTCTTCTTGTTCCGGACACCCAACCCATCACAAGATCAGACTTATATAGCCTTACAAAAGCTATAGACAAGTAACTGTCAGGCAGTTACAGATTTACTTTACACAAGGCAGTTGTCCAACCATGCCAAATTGCCAAACTCCTTTCCTAAAGCAAAACAAGAAATTCCCATCCTTAAAGAAAGCATAAAGCAAACAACTTCCGTGTAACCAACTTATAACCGTCAAGGCCATGTGCCCAACACATGTCATATAGCCTTGTTGCACAATGATTGCATTCACCATCCAAAGTCCGGCAATCATTGCTGAGCATCATTCCCCTAATGATGCAAGTCTGGCTTTCATTCCTGCATGCCACATGCATACAATTTACATGCCAAACTTATTTGGCATCTCTTGATGCTAATTTCCTATCATTGGCCATGTCTGAACCCTGTGCCTTTGCCTAGCTGCAACTCTGAATGCGCCACCGTATTTCTGGGCTATGCCATGTTGCCAATAATGCACAACAGTTACGCATTATTACTAAGCCGCTTGACCACCCGGTCATAGACCTCACCCACCAGCGGAACTCGACGCCCTCGTCGATTCTTTTTGCTGTAGGTAAGCCTGAATTTGTTCTTCAAATTGCCACAATGTAGTATCCTTCTCCCAAGAAGCTTCGGAGTCTGGTAAACCATGCCACTTTACCAAATAATAAGTTCTCCTATTCTTCTTGCTTTGCCCCTCAATTCGATCATCAAGTATAGCCTCAACTTGCTTTTCGAATTGTGATCTGATTACTGGTGGTGCACGCTTCACTTGTTGTCTCGAAGTGTCCAGCAAATTAGGATGGTACTTTTTCAAGAAGCTAACTTGAAAAGTGAGATGCACTTTCAATTGTTCCGGCAAAACGAGTCTGTAAGCCACCTTACCAACTCTTTTCATTACTTCAAAAAGACCATCATACCTTGGAATTGGGCGTCTATGCACTATCTTGCTAGAAATCTTCTTCCAAATATGGGGCGTTAACTTCAACAACACCATATCTCCCACCTCAAATTCCACATCTTTACGACATAAATCAGCATACTTCTTCATTCGTCTCACTGCATTGGACAAACTGTCACACGCTTGCCCAGTCATCTTCGTTTTTGACCTTGCATAACATATGCTGTTGGACATGAATCTTGCTTATTATCCTTTGGCACCTCATGAGGGGTTAATAGTTGCTGGCATGTTGCTAACTCAAAAGGACTCAACTCCTTTGATGAACTCTTGTGCAAATTGTAACATAATTGGGCCGTATCCAACAACGCCACCCAATTTCCCTGGCTTGCCGTCACATAATGACGCAAGTACTTTTCTAGCAATACATTTATCCTCTTCGTCTGACCATCGGTTTGGGGGTGATTGCTAATAGAAAACTTTAGTTCAGATCCAAGGAATCTGAACAAGGCAGTCCAAAATCTGCCTGTAAACTGTTAGTCTCTATCACTCACAATATCTTGAGGAAGTCCCCAATACTTTACTACATACTTGAAGAACAGATCCGCTGCAACGTCTGCATTACAAGAATGGGGATATGAATGAATGTAGCATACTTCGAAAAGCGATCAACGACGACCATTACCAATCTAAAGCCTTGCACCTTCGGCAGCCCGTTAATAAAGTCCATCGACAAGCATTGCCATGGCTTGTATGGAATCAGCAAAGGCTGTAGCAACCCTGATACACTTCTCCTTTCCATCTTATCTAGTTGACACACTAAGCATGTCTTCACATACAACTCAACATCTTCTTCCATCTTAGGCCAGTAATAGGAACGAGCTATCAAAGCATGCGTTCTTTCCATGCCTGGATGACCATCCCAAATGGAATCATGCGTCTCTCACAAGAGTTCCCTTCTCAATCCACCTGAATTGGGTACATAAATACCTCCTTTGGCATAGATGACTCCATCATCTATCCAATATCGACCAACGATTCCATCACAGATCTGCTTAGTCAGGCGCACACATGCCTGAACATTCTTCGTCTCTTCTTTGATTCGAGGAAACAACTCTTCCTCAATCGTGGTCAGTTCCGCAACATATTCTTCCACCAACTTTTTGCTCAACGCATCTTGCACAGACTTAAGTCTTCCTGTCTTATGCTCAAACTTGTAGTCGAACTCGCTCAAAAAGTCAAGCCACCTTGCTTGTTTTGGCGAAAGTTTCTTCTGGATGGAATAGAACGTAATGGCCACATTGTATGTCCTTATGATGAAATAAGTTCCCAACAGATAATTGCCCCATGTTCTTAGGCAATGTATCACTGACAACATCTCTTTCTTATGCACAATGTATTTACCTTCAGCATTGTTAAACTTACGACTCTCATAAGCTACCAGATGGCCATCTTGCACCAAGACTCCCCCTAAAGCCCTGTCTGAAGCATCAGTATGTACTTCAAATGGTGTATCGAAGGTTGGCAAGCGAAGAACTTATTCTGTCGAGACCGCTTCTTTTAATGCATCGAATGACAGCTAACACTCGTCAGTCCATGCCCATGATTTGTCCTTCCTCAAAAAATCTTTCAATGGGGATACTTTCTTTAAATAGCCAACTATAAAGCGCCGGTAATAGTTAGCAAAACCCAAGAAAGAACGAAGCTCTCCTAGCTTCTTTGGATCAGGACAATTCATAATGGCCTTTACCTTTTTCTGGTCCATATGCACGCACTCTTGCGATATCACATGGCCAAAGAAAGTAATTGTGGTCTGGGGAAACTCACACTTTTCCTTCTTCACATACAAACTTGCTTCCTTAAGATTCGCAAACACTTTGCGAAGATACATCGCATGCTCTTCCAAAGTCTCACTATAAATAACTATGTCGTCCAAGTATACTATTACAAAGCGGTCAATATACTCAGCGAACATATCATTCATCAGGTTCCAAAACGTTGCAGGAGCATTTGTCAAGCCTAATGGCATTACACGGTACTCATATGATCCATACCTGGTTACCATTGCAGTCTTAGGTTCATCTCCTTCTGCTATGCGCACTTGGTAATAACCTGATAGTAAATCCAACTTGGTGAAAAACTTGGCCTTGGCTAATCTATCAAACAAGTCTGCCACTAGCGGAATTGGGTACTTGTTCTTCACAGTTAGCTTGTTCAAATCCCTATAGTCTATACTCATACGAAGCGAGCTATCTTGCTTCTTTTGGAACGGAACCTGAGCACCAAATGGAGCTTTAGACGGTTGTATATAACCTGCCTCCAGCAGTTCAGAAATCTGCTTGCATATTTCCTCAAGTTCTAGCGTTGACATACGATATGGTGCTTGCACAGGAGGCCTCGCCCCTGGCACCAACACGACTAGAAAAATAGTCAAGCCTTTGCACATACCTTCTTTCACTTGAATTACAGAAAAACCTGGCTTAAGTGTCTTGTCTAGTTCACTTTGCCTCACCATAGAGAAAAAACATGGGTATTGAGGGTGTTGTATCAATATCCCATTTTTATGAGGAAGAGGCGACGCCTTCGCCACACAAAAGAAATACATGCCCAATATAAGGTCATAATAATCCATGACCATCACTATAAAATATAGTTTTCCTTCTAATTCTCTAACTTGAACATCTGCATTGCGAACTTTCCCTCGACTGGTTTGTGGTTCTAAGTTAATAGCTTTGATGGTGCTAGCCGCACTAGTAACTGTTAAGTTCAATGCCAAACCAACATAAGGATGAATAAAGGACTTGGTAGCACCGGTATCAGCCATCACTAATACCCATTCTCCATTGATCTTCACATCAATATACATCAGTCCAGAAGACATTTTCTTCTTGGTGTGTGCTTTGATCCATAGCAAATGACTGATGTTGCAATGTTGGCCCATGCCAACATCATGCTGAGCCTTCCCAACATCGTGATGTTTCTCATCATCACCTGCAGCGTCTCCAGTACCCTTAGTATAGTTCTTATATGTAGAATAACTCGTTTCACCCTCATCAAGTTGTTCCGAGGACATCCTTCTTATCTGATTATTTCTTGTAGATTGTTGGGTATAGGGTTCACATACCTTTAATGCTAACCTTTTGCCTGATCTTCGCCCCATCCTTTCTATGCCTTGTATTCTTTGTGTGATCCTTCATTTCAAATACAATTCACGGCCAACTTCAAGAACATCAATAAACTGAATCAGCCTTCTATAATCCAACGTGAACAGAGAGACCCTTAACCAGGGCTCTGATACACGAATTGCCATAGGTTCGTACAATCCAAATGCAACAACCAACCTTGACAATGGCACTATGCTCCACAGCGCTGTTCATCCAACTTCGCACCTAGCCAATACTTATTCTTCTTGACTAAATCTCTATTCAGCCCATACTAAATAGAGGTTCTGCTCACAAATCTTTCAAGCCTTCAAATAAATACACACACTCCACTTGATGCATAAACAGTAAGCCAAAATAAAAGGACAAATGCACCAACATAACTCAGCTTTAATCTTGTCCGAAGCCTTATTATTACTGCACACTTAGGGTTACACAAACTCTTCTTGTTACGGATACCGAACCCATCACAAGATCAGGCTTATATAGCCTTACAAAAGCTATAGACAAGTAACTGTCAGGCAGTTACAGATTTACTTTACACAAGGTAGTTAGCCAACCGTGCCAACTTGCCAAACTCCTTTCCTAAAGCCAAACAAGCAATTCTTATCCTTTAAGAAAGCATAAAGCAAACAACTTCCGTGTAACAAACTTATAACCGTCAAGTCCATGTGCCCGGCACATGTCATCTAGGCTTGTTGTATAATGATTGCATTCACAAGCCAAAGTCCGACAATCATTGTTGGGCATCACTCCCCTAATGATGCAAGTGTGCTAATGCAAGTCTTGCTTGCATTTCTGCACGCCACATGCATACATTTTACATGCCAAACTCATTTGGAATTTCTTGATGCTAATCTCGTATCATTGGCCATGTCCAAACCCTGTTTGTCACATGCCTTTGCCTAGCTGCAACTCTGAATGCGCCACCGCATTTCTGGGATATGCCATGTTGCATCACCATCCTACCTTGCAAATTAAGTTTTATTAACTTACTTCTTGCGTTGTAGATAGTTTGCATAGTCGACTTGTTATTCTTGTCGTCCTTCTTCAATTTACTAAGAATCCTAGATGGTGCCATATGTGATCGTGTCATTTTATCTACTTCATGCATTTCGCTGGGTTTGAGCCACGCGACTTTTGCATGTCCTTGAAGGTCAAGTGGACGTGGGTGGTTATGACGATAATCCATAGTTTTATTCATAATCCAATATTTTTCATCTTTCTTGAGGGGGTTATCCTTGAGGTTGAAAACGATCTTGAAAATGCACTTTGTTTTCCTCGTATTTGTCCGATTCTTTCTCCCGGTCTTCCCAACATATACAAAACCCTTTTTAGCCTTGCTATCGCCGGTTCCACTTCACTCACAAATCATTGCAAACCTATCCCGTTGGCTTTGTTGTCTACAAACTAGTACGCAATTTATTTTCAGTGTGTTCCTCAGCCCAAGCCTATGCTTCGAGTTTACTTTTCCATGTCTACGTTCATTCAAACACAAATAATTAGTAAGAAAAACTTCGGAATATTCCGAAAACATTAAGGTAAACACCAAATTCTTACATACTAAATCATTTTGAAAGTGATCCTTAGTATCTTCGTGAATTACGTCTACAGGATCAGGTTGATCGTCCATTGGTACAGGTCCACCAAGCACGATCTTCAAGAATATCACAAGGCTAAATATTATGAAAAAATTTAATGATTAGGTTTGGCACATATACTAAACAACTAATAAGCCGAACCTAGCTTTTTTTTGGAGGTTCGGCTCTTACGGTATTCCCTAAACTTGCCGAACCCTGAACAAGTTTTTTTCTTCCAAAGCACAGGAATAGGTTCGGCTTGTTATGAAAATTTATAACAAGCCGAACAATAAAGGTTCGGCATGTAAGTTTACAGTTCGATTGAGCCAAACTGTTCATCCTATATAGCAAACCAGGTAGGTTCGGCTGATTATTACTCGCCAAACCTATCGCTGGTTCGCCGAACTTTGGTGAAAAAAACAATTTTTAGGTGATTTATGTTAGGATTAAGACCTTAGAATTAACCTCTCACAAGACACTAGTTCTTTGGATCACGTAGAACTAAAGAAAACAGAAAACAGATGCACGAAACAGAAACAAAGACACAAGATTTAACGTGGTTCGGGAATATGCCTACGTCCACAAACGGCTACGATAAACTCTTATTATAGAACAGATTTAAAAAGAATTAAACCTTAACTATTGATGAATCAATCAACAAACTATGACTAGAAGAATGTTGTTCACAAACCCCAAATAATTCTCTATGAAAAAACGTTCTAAACCCTAAAATTCTATAGTTATGAGAACTCTTATCTAACCCTAACTAATACTTGTACACCTATTTATATAGGTTACAAACTTGTCTTCCAAGTATATGAGTTATACTAGGAAACCTTGAGTTTAACCCAAAAAAAGGAAACCTCTAGCTATACCAAAATATGGAAACACCTAGACAATTCTGGAATATTCTAGAATCTTATTAAAACATCGACAACTTCTAACAATTCTCCACCTTGCCGATATTTCCACCAAATTGAGTTGATCTTCAAAACAAGTTAACCGTAGTCTCAAATGCCCCTACGGCCTCAACAACAAGCAGCATTGATCAAGCTGAGACACTTTTCAAACTTGCCCTTAGGAACGACTTTCGTCAACATATCTGCTGGATTATCTTCAGTATCAACCTTCAATAGTTGTACTAATCCGTTATCAACCACTTCTCGTACCTTATGATAACAAACATCAATATGCTTGGTGCGTGCATGAAAAACTTGGTTCTTATCTAAATGAATAACACTTTGACTATCATAATTCACAACAACACTCTGTTGTATAATCCCCAAGTCTTCAACTAAACCACGAAGCCACAATGCTTCCTTAACAGCCTCTATCACAGCAATATACTCTGACTCCGTAGTAGACAAAGCTATAACTGATTGTAACATAGACCTCCAACTGATAGGTCCTCTACTCAATGTAAAACAATACCCCGAAGTAGAGAGACACTTATGTCTATCACCCACATAATCAGAATCAACAAATCCACACACCTTCAAACTCTGCTCCTTCTCAAACACTAAACCAATATCCAAGGTCCCTTGAAGATATCTCAAAATTCCCTTCACCGCGTACCAATATGCTCTCCCAGGATTAGCGATATAATGACTAACTAAACAACTGCTTGTGTAATATTCGGAGGAGTACAAACCATAACATACATCAAAGAACCTACCACATTATCATAGGGAACCTTTGACATAAACTCCTCCTCCTCAGTTGTAGTAGGACACAACTGTTTTGATAACTTCACTGTAGGCGGCATTGGAACACTAATAGCTTTGGAATTATGCATTCCAAAGCGACGAAGAACCTTCTCAAGATAGGATTTCTGAGTAAGACATAACTTCCCCTTAGATATATCTCGATTAATCTCCATACCCAAAATCCTCTTAGTTGGACCCAAATCTTTCATCTCAAACTCTAAACTCAATTGTTTCTTCAAAACATCAATTTCTGACTTGCTCTTGGAAGCTATGAGCATGTCATCCACATAGAGTAAAAGATAAACAAAACTTCCATTTGAAAATTCTTAAAGTACACACACTGATCGTATTCACTACGAGTATACTTTTGGTGCAACATAAACGTATCAAACCTCTTGTACCATTGTCTTGGTGATTGCTTCAAACCATACAATGATTTCTTAAGTAAACACGCATAATCATCCTTACCAGCAACTTCATAACCAATGGGCTGTGACATATAAATGTCTTCATCCAAATCTCCATGCAAGAAAGCAGTCTTGACATCTAATTGCTCGAACTCTAAGTCAAACTGTGCCACAAATGCTAAAAGGACTCGGATAGAAATGTGTTTAACAACCAGAGAGAAAATTTTATTATAATCCACACCTTCCAGTAAAATTGCTTTATATCGTACACCACTAACAATACCCTTGCAATCTGGAATTCCATCCTTTACCGTATAGACCCACTTACACGCAATCATCTTTCGTCCCTTAGGAAACTTAACAAGTTCCCAAGTGCGATTCTTGTGAAAAGACTTCATCTCCTCATCCATGGCTGTTTTCCACTCAACGGCATGAGTATTACTCATTGCCTCCTCAAAGGTAAATGGCTCATCCTCAAAAACAGATAATGCGTAAGACGCATACTCATCAAAACCATAACGGACTGGTGCACGTCACGTTGAGACGTCAAGGACGGAATATTCTCAACTTGTTGCTGTGTAGATTCCTCACTGGGAACCTCAAACTCAACTTCATCTTCTACAAGAGTTTCTTTTTCTTCTTTTATAGCAGATGAACTAGGAACTCTTTGCTCCACCTGCATCGAATCATCTTCAACACCGCTACTACTCTCACTTTCAATTTGAGAGTCCCAACCTATGAACTTTTTTGAATCAAGCATCGCTTTCTCATTAAAGGTCACATCACGACTAAATACGAACTTATTCAATTCTGGATACCATAAACGATATCCTTTCACACCTAATGGATAACCTAAGAAAATTGCTTTCTTATCCCTAACACCCAACTTATCTTATTTAACATGAAAATAGGCTGGACAACCGAATACCCTTAAATTAGAATAATTGACAGGATTATCGGTCCATACCTCCATATGTGACTTACACTTAATAGCTGTTGATGGTGATTGATTCACTATATAGCACGCCGTATTCACTGCTTCAGCCCACCAAATCTCAAGTAACGTTCGATTCATTCTCTCCGCTACTCCATTTTATTGTGGTGTACCTTTGACTGTGAAGTGCCTAACGATACCTTGTTCCTCACAAAACTCCTTCAGTGGGTCTTCGATATATTCAGCTCCATTATCGGAACGTATCTTCTTAACCACACGACCAAGTTGTTTCTCTACCATGGTCTTCCACTTATGAAACACCTCGGTGACTTAATTCTTATGCTTCATGGTGTAAAGCCAAACTCTCCTCGAAAAGTCCCACTCGATAAAGGTCAGAAACCACCTAACACCTCCCTTATAAACTGTACAAGAGGGACCCCAAACATCCGAATGGATGTAATCTAACGTACCCTGCGTGTGGTGCACAACGGTACAAAAATTTCTCCTACATTGCTTCCCAAAGATACAATTCTCACAGAAATCAAGCTTGCAAGTCTTCTCACCACCAAGCAAGCCTTTACTACTCAACACGGACATACCTTTCTCACTCATATGCCCAAGTCGCATATGCCATAAATGTGTTGACTCCACCTATTTCTCATCAATTGATTGAGAAACCATAGATCCACCACAAACTATATCTCCTTATAAGAAATATAAATTACCATGTCTTTCACCGGTCATCTTCACACTACCATTGTAGAATACCTTAAAGAATCCATATTCAGCAACATACTTGTATCCAAGAGATTCAAGTACTCCTAACGAAATCAAACTCTTCCTCAAATCTAGAACATGTCTAACCTCTGAAAGTGTTGTGATAACACCATGCGAACGAACTTGTATCATACCAACTCCAACTGTTTTGCAGGCATTAGAATTTCCCATCATAACAGTACCACCATTTACCTCTCTGTAAGTAGTGAAACAATCCTTTAAAGGACACATATGATATGAAGCACCGGAATCAAGCATCCAACCATGATTGAGATAACTCTTTGAGGTAAAGGTTAACACTTCCTCATCAAAACCATACACTGGTTCTTCTAAAACTTCACCGCCTTTAACAACCGAAGCAACAATATTCTTCAATATGATTTCTCACGTTTCTCATCTCTTGCCTTAAGCTTGAGACAATCAGCCCTAATATGACCAGGTTTTCGACAATAATAACACTCAATATCGCTCTTTTTGAAACGATTCTTTGACTTTGACTTCTTATTACCATTTTTTCCCCTATCAACAAACAAGCCCTCGACTTGTGCTTCATTGTTGAACTTTTGTTTCCTTAACGCCTTAGCTTGTAAAGCAGAGACCATATCATCGAAAACCAACTTATCTTCGTCTTCGTCTTCATCGGTTTTCCCACTCAGCAAATAGTCAATGAAAGCATCATACGATGGAGGAAGAGAACATAATAATATCATGGATTTATCCGTATCAGAGATAGTGACACTGATATTAGACAAATCAGAACAAATCTTATTAAACTCATTAATATGATCAATCATAGACTTAACTTAAGACATCCTAAAGGCATGAAGTCTACGCTTCAAGTAAAGTTCCGAAGTCAAATCCTTTTGTAAGTAGAGCTTCTCTAACTTCTCCCACAACACCTTTGCAGAGATTTCACTCGAAAATTTATGGGTGATTTCCCTTGACAAACATAAACGAATAGTTGAACACGCCTCCAAATCAAGGTCATCCCACCTCTCATCAGTCCAATCCTTTGGCAACATAGCTGGCTTCTCCTGGATTGTTTTGATTTGTTTCATACTAACAAGAATATCATTTACATCAGTTTGCCATGATGTGAAATTATTCTTCTCATTGAACTTGATAATATCAAATCCATGCACCTTGAAAAATCCACTTGATGTAGAACCAGGCATATTCACTTCGAACTATGATCCTCTCCATGCTCACCGCACCACTTATAAGGATTAGGACCTTAGAATTAAACTCTCACAAGATACTAGTTCTTTGGATCATGTAGAACTAAAGAAAACAGAAAACAGATACACGAAACAGAAACAAAGACACAAGATTTAACGTGGTTCGGCAATATGCCTACGTCCACAAACGGCTACGATAAACTCTTATTATAGAACAGATTTACAGAGAATTAAACCTTAACGATTGATGAATCAATCAACAAACTGTGACCAGCAGAATGCTGTTCACAAACCCAAAATAATTCTCTATGAACAAAACGTATTAAACCCTAAAATTCTCTAGTTATGAGAACTCTTCTCTAAATTGTGTTGTGTGTATTTCCCAAAGACTTGTACACCTATTTATATAGGTTACTGTTTTGGGGTAAAAACTGATTCTGCTGGAAATGGTAAATTTGGGTGTGTTGATGAGAAACAAATTCAAACCCTAAACAAATGCACTGCACGGGAGTACTTTTAGATTCGAGAGATCAATCTGTAAGACTCTGGCCTAAACCAAGAAATGACCGTTCCAGATTCAATTCGGTCACAAAGTGAAGGAGAAGGGTTGATCTTAGGGAGGGAAGCGAAGAAGGTGTTTGAAATCAGAATGTTGAATTATGAAGGTGTGGCTGTTTTATGACTTGTATCAGAATTTGGAACTGGCTCGCAGAATATAAGCTATCAGTTCTTGGTATTTTCTGGATACTTGTGTTGATAACACTTGTGTTTTTTGTTGAAATAGGTTGAAATCCTATTTATGCAAGTCATGTTCGAGCGCACCCTGATCTCGTAGGAAGTGGAGGCAATTAAGTAGTGGAGAAGTGGGGTTGTGCAAAAGGTGGTGATCATCACGTTTCCATTATGAGGGAAGACTGGTCACCCTCTTCACCCATTACTCTCTCTCATTGCTGTTAACCGTCCGTCCTTTCCTGACACTTTCTCGTAATGGGCGCGTTGCACGCCGCACGCCGTAAACCACCAGACCAATACCCCAGTAAGCATCCCATAGTTTGTGACATGTTTGATGTCTTGAGTATTTTGTATGAAAATATGTACAGCCGGCTGCTGAATGCGTCAAGTCATGAGACTCGTTGCTTAAAGTAGCATATAGTGCTTTTAGGTCAAATAATAAAATTATTTGTGGAATCAATATTTATAAAGCATCTTTATAATTGATGTACATGAAGCATCGCTTTTAAAAAAGCTGCTAAAAAATAATCGATGTAATGAAGCATCGTTGTTTTAGAGCTCGTCCAAATTAGTCGCGAGTTGAACGTCTTAAAAGGAGCGTGACCGGCCATTTTCAGGGAGCTGGTATGAGCTGTGTGCGTGTGTCTGAGACTGGCCGGTCGGTCCCTATAGGAGAGTGGCGATTGGTAGCTATTCTAAAATCCTACCAGTCGATCCAGGTTAGATCTGGAACGCTTAAATCGTCTAGCCAAGTTGAGTGGCTGAGACGATTTGCGGCAGTTAATGACTGCTGTAAAATCATTAAAATTGTATATAAGCAGCGCGAATGACCACCTTTGAGCGATCGTTTGGGAACCCTATGGGCAAGCCACAACTTGGCCGATCGTTCCCCGTGGAAGAGGGATGGCCGGTGATTACAGCGTAACCCTGTTGGCTTCTTGAAAATAAATCTAGACAATCCAACTAGGCTAGGGAAGTTGGATGGACGAGATGATTTGCGGCAGTTGCGTACTGCCATTGATTCAATTTAGGGTTTAGAAGCCATGTGTCCAACCCTATTTAAGCTAATCGATTCGAGGCACTGGACATTGGTTTGAGCAGGCCGATTGGTCAAATGCAAAGGCGGGTTTCCGGTGAGCATGCTGACATCTATTGGGCCGCATAAAATTGAATCTAAGCCATTCAATTTGGCTGGCGAAGATGTACGGCTGTGATCAATTTGCGACAGCAGCACGCTGCCGTAACACAAATTAGGGTTTCTGAAACAGCGTGTTCACCCTAGTTTGAGTAAACGATTTGATGCGCTCCTGGCTTGCCATGGGCAAGTCGATCGACCAGGGATGGAGCCGGGTTGCCGGTGAACATACCAGCACCTCTTTGATTATTCGAAGGAATATCTAGACCGTCCAACTAAGCTAACTAAGTTGGGCGCATGTGATGGATTTGAGACCGTTATGGTCGGTCTTAGCTCGTTTGAGCCTCTCTTTCAACAGCGCAATCACCCTGGTTCTGGCTAGCGATCAGGGGTACTGTGGGTGAACTAAAAGGATCCCGATCAGCTGGGATGCTAGTGGGGCCCGTCGGTGGACATCATGGAGATTTCCTAGTTCTGCTGGGAAGATGCTAAGCTTGTTTAATTTTCCGGCCAAATCGTGTGGCCGCGATTGCTTTTTAAGATATGGACAGTCTAGGTTTTCTTTAAGGAATTTAAGCGCATCGATCATGCTAACTTTTAATTAAAAAGCGCGTTGACACAAAAATCTCTTTATCAGATAGTGGTGTAGCCTGCGTGAGTGTTTTCATGCAGATCTCAATACTGACACTTCGGGAGATTCGTGTTACTCCGCTGCGAGTGAACATTAATCGTCATGTCATGCCAATATTGAGAGTTCGACTGGGGAACATAGCATATGAAAATACTAGGTGGACAATGCATTAGTGAATAATGCCGGTGGAAGATAAAATTTATAGAATATTTGGGATTATTGCTACATGCACCATTCTGAAGAAATTTTATATACATAGATATATTGAATTGCTCAATACATATATGAGCAAAGAGGCTTAGGTACTCATTACTTTCTAACTGGCTTAGTTCCTTTGCAGGATGGCAGCGCATTAAATACAGGGTTTCACAATTTGAGCCCTGAACTGAAAACCACCATCAACAGTTACAAACTTGTCTTCCAAGTATATGAGTTATACTAGGAAACCTAGAATTTAACTAAATCAGGAAACCTTGAGTTTAACCCAAAAAAGGAAACCTCTAGCTATACCAAAATCGAAACACCTAGACAATTTTAGAATATTCTAGAATCATCTTAAAACATTGACAACTTATAAAAATTTCAACCTACAAAAATGAAATTAAACATAACCTGGAAGTATACCTTTGTATTACTAGCATTGGGTTCTTCATAGAAGTATTCATCATCTAGATTTGGCTCATAAAAATCATCATCATGAGTTTGAGTTTGAGCTTGAGTTTGTGTAATAATCTAGAAAATCAGCCATCTCCGGATCATTGTTGTAGTTGATGTGTATTTTCTTAGCTTTTCTAGATGAATAATCTCCCTCCCCATCCATTTTGATTACTTAAATCAAAATACAAGTATTTCCTCACTCCCCCCTTCTTCTTCTCCAAAAAAACCTAAAAAAAAATAATTCTTTCCCAAAATTTATTATCAACACAAACTTTTATAACTTTATTATCTTAATCAATAATCATTAACATTAATCACTAATCAAGATTATTAACAACTAATCATTCTTATTAACACTAATACAGAAAGGGAAGATTTTCCATTACAAAAAATGTTTAGTTAATGGGCTTTTGATTTTACTATCTATAACCCGTTTTTGTCTTTATTCAATATGCCTTGAAATTTTCATGTATGCCCTAAAACATGGTTCCTGTTTTGAGGCCTTAATTAAACTTTCAAGGCATACAAAATAAAAATAAGTTTCTATTTTATTTTCCTCTTCTTTTATTTTTTTTACACCATTGCTAAAGACAGATACCACATTTATTTCGGAGGGCACCAATTCAGAAATCTCCCCCTTAGCAAAAACGGTACCTTCCTTTAGCAATCATGCTTTTCTAGCTTGACTCTTTCCTCCGAGAATAATTTCACATTTTAATTGTTATTAATTAATCATCGATTCATAAAGCTTTCATCGTCAATTAAATCCGTAAAATAAGTTGATATAAACAGCATGGTAAAGGTAAAGTTCCTAATCTGGGAATCACATTTCATTGATAACAAAATCCACCCAGATCCTGATAACAAAGCAGTATCAATCAATTCGAAGGATGGCGAAGTAAATACAACATTGCATCTTGCAACAACAAGAAGGAATTTGAAGGTATATGTCATATCTGTGTACCTATTACTCAAATTATATAATTTCGTAATTACTTATTTTATTTGTCTATATATTATCCAATAAATATTAAGTGTTTGAAACTTTTTGTACACATATTATAAACTACTTGTTGGAGAGTGGACTAGTTGGAAAAAAAAATGCCATAACAACAATGGTTTAGCAGCTATGGATGTTCTGATTAATGAATTTGGAAATTCAAAATGTTCTTGGAAAAGCTGGAGTCCTCTAGTCTTATATACTAGACAGGGCCGGTTCTGAAGGGTGGCTACCTGTGCTCTGGCACAAGGCGTACCATTTGGTTAAGCTTAAGCCTAAAGCTACACTATAGTGGGCTATTCTTTTAGTGTTCCAATAAGTTTTTAGTAGTGTTTATATCCAATTGAACTAGGATAATCCCATTTGATGAAATTTTCATTCCAAGCTTAGCTTATCAATCTATTAATAATCGCTTCCCTATATTGACATTTAACAATTTAACGTGTTAGTTCTTTTATAGTTTTAATTATCCACTTCAAACTTTGCATTATACGGATTATTTGTGATCTTTGGTTAATACTCTGTACTTAGTTGACTTCATCATTTCAAATCTTAATGTTGTTAATGTTAGGCCAAGAGATGTATGGACGTAGCTTAGTCCTCGAATTTTCCTCCTTATTTTTCATTTTTTATGGAGAGTTCCCAACTTCATGATGTTCTTTACCAAATGTTCTTCTTAGGTTGTGCGTCATAAATTACCTTATTTTAGTGTTATAGAGTAGATTTTATTTGGAAAATAATCTGTACGTGTGAAGAATTTTTTTTGCATTCAAGGGCATTCCCAACTCTTTCACACAAGGTTGTCTAAATATCAGAGACGACCTTGATAATAGAACATTTGGGATCTCACAATAATGATCACAATAATCACAAGGCACATGACTCTTACTCTATAATTGTAAGGAGGTATGAAAATACGAGGGTACCCAAATACACCACAATCTTTTTGTTTTCAACCTATAAGTCCTTGTACCGAAAGTGATCGTCTATGGACAAAGTCGAGACAATACAACAAATCCGTATTCACACTTTGTGTGATTGTCTATGGATACAAGATCGAGACAATACGACTGCCAAAGTGTGATACTTGATAATAGGTTCGGACTTAACCAAACTCTATAGGATCACTATCAAGTATATCGGAGTTAACGTTTGTGTATTTTACTTTTAATTATAATAAACAATTATAATTGCGGAAATAGAAAAGTAAAAGACACTGCAAGATTTTGTTAATGAGGAAAACTGCAAGTGCAGAAAACCCCCGGGACCTAGTCCATAATTGAATACTCTCAGAATTAAGCCGCTATACAAAATCTACACCAACTTCGTATAGTTGAGACCAAACAACTACCCCTAGTTCACTTAGTTTCATCAGTATCCCTGTGCTTCCGACTTCGATGAGTGCACGCACTGGTACAATTCCTTCGGATCGTATTCCAAACAGTAAAGGAATAAAAAATCTGTTTGGTAACAACTCTTTTGATTCTTTGAAGATAAAAATATCTCAAGTCATATGCAAAGGCTCTTCCGTTTAATCTAATAAACTCATTTGCCTGGTTAGATCAATGTATCCAATAATTACAAAAGTAGTTAAGTTTAGATTCGCACTCAATCAAAATAAATCTCAAAGAGATATATTGAGAATGCCGATCTCACGCAACTAATCAATCGAATAAATCCGATTCTAGTTGGATCCCAGCCGATCAAGGTTTAAGCACACACAAAGATAGGAGAACTAAATAAGAAATCTTCTTCGTCTTCAAATCTTCTTTAATCTTCAATAAAAACCTGCACAACACCACTTGAATCTCTTGTGATCAATCACACACAGAACGGAGTCTGTTAACAATGGATTATCACAAGATATCTTTAGATCTACAAACAGTTCTAAAGATCCCGTCTATACTTCGATCTAGTTTGAGTGAATCTTATATCAGAAGAGAAGATTCTCAAGAATAAACAAACTAGGTGCAATCAAAGTTTTAACAACCGTTAGTCAATCAAATCAATCGAAAATTAATAACACTGCAATTATTTAGTTTCCCACCAACGGTACTTGTAGAGCTTCTTGATCCCACAGAAGTCTTTAAACGAGCGGTCGTAAGAGATTTCACCTAATTAGGATACTTTCCTCTCCGATTAGACGGCTCCACCAGAAACAACAAGAATGAAGTTTGCCTGGCTCTTAGGATAGTTTGCTAGAAATTCAAACTTAGGTATTTATAGACCAAGGATGTTTGGACACCAAGGAATTTCCAAAACCGAAAATATTCTCAAGATATGCAATGAATGCCAAAATCGGTTTTCCTAATTCCAATAAATGATTGTCCAAAATTTTCGAAATTTCTCAATTGAAAATCTCCAATTAGTAAATGCACATTACTAATTTTTATTCTCTAGAGATATGCATTTAATTGCTGGTAATTATAGCATATAAAACCAAAAACCTTAATTAAAAGATTCCCAATTTATTTCGGCACAGGATCTCCTTGAGTACTAAGGAATATCTTTGAACAATAAATGATAAGAGTTATTGTACGTGTTCAAACTATGTTGACATCTTTTCACTATAAATCCTTATTCATATTTACATGGATTTACATTCTTGGAATCGGTTATACAACACTTCCAAACAAGTTTAGAATTGGTTGACCTGTATTCCAAGATAACTATGTGATTGATCAAATATAAAATCACATACATGGGTTCAATCGGTTCTACCAATCACTAGGATCGGTTATACCTCAATATGGAAATACTTGTGATCGGTCACACAAGTTACCAGGACCGGTTACCATATTCCATGGTATTGCTTGTGATCGGTCACACTAGTTACCAGGATCGGTTACACCAATTACCAGGATTGGTTACACCAATTACCAGGACCGGTTACCAATTACAAGGATCGATTACACAGCACTCTGTGATTGGTCACACCAATTACTAGGATCGGTCACACCAATTAGAAATATCGATCATACCATCTCATGGTGATTACTTAGGATCAGTTACACCAATTACTAAAAACTAGTCATACCAAATCATAAGTCAGGCATTGTGATTAGTTATACCAAGATACATAACAAAGTTATGATCGGTTCTACCATCTCACACATATTGGTAATCCAAAGATTTGCAATGAATAGCCGTACCAATAAGCCTAATGATTTCCCTTTCGATTCATAAAGCAAGTTCATGAATGTACTTCCTTTAAAAAAATGTAACACATTGTTTCATAGGATGAAATCTTCACCATAACCCATTCACATAATCATAACAGTATATACAAGATTATGTCGATGTCATATCTATGAAATTCAAAAGATAAGTGTTATACTTCGTAGTATAATTCCCTAATACTATGATCATACAAATATGACCATGTCACATCACTAAAGTATCATACAATATGTACAGTATATACAGCTTCGCAGTTATGTTTTCAATATAGCACGACTTGAAAGATACGTTAGGAATGAAACAGTTCAAGTCAATATTACTAACCTCAAGAGGAAGGATGATGTCGTCATTGTAGTTCGCTTCTTCTTCACATTCTTCAGGTCTTCAGAGTAATATTTGTATGTCTCAACATTCCTAGACTTTCTAGTCTAACCTAAACAAAGTTGACTCTAGTATATAATCAAGCAACTTTAGATGAGTTTTGACACACTAAATTATGACAACCAAACTTGACATACCAACGCTTGGTGAGTTCAACCGAGCTATGCTCTAACAATCTCCCCATTTGTAAATTTTAGTGAAAAAACTCTTATTACATATGGATAAACAAATTACATAAGAATTCATTTTACATACGCTTGATTCCAAGTTTCAGCAGCACAATAACCTACATATATTCAATAAATGAATGTCGATGTTGACATTTGAATAAAAAAAGCTTTTACTCCCCCTAAAGGTAAGATCACTTATTACCTAGTTTACATCTTTGTTATTCCCCTTTTTGTAGTTTGAATACTACAACAACAATATGATATGTTTCTCCCCCTTAGTCAATGCTTTACTCTTTCGTTAGATATAACGTTTAAGCACAATTGTCCTTTCATTAGTGATTGCAAATCACTTGTTTACTCCATATATTTCTCCCCTTTTTGTCACAAAATGACAAAGGTTCGATCAAATAAAGGACATACCGAAAGAATCTTACAAATCTAAAAGACTGGTAAACAACCTATAATAGTTAAGCACGAATGTTTCACATACCGCTTTAGATAACCAATATTAAAACCGAAACTACAAGTAATTTAGTTTTAATATGTTATCAAGGAAACAATTGCCCGAAGCAATTTTCCTTAATAGTTTAACAATTCGACTAAGAAACTTAATTTCCTTGTTAAACCGATTGCGTATGTGCAATCTCTTATTTCGACAAGACCAAAATAAAGATCAGAATTAACTTTATTTTTCTCCTCAGGCTCTAATTATTCAGACAATAACTTAGATCTTTCTCTTTAGACAAGACAAACACTAGGTTAGTTAACTAGTTTTTATTGTCAAGACATTCGATTAGACTTGAATAACCGAATCCTCAAATTTGATAAGTCTAACTAAGATCAGAATTAACTTAGTTTCTCCTATCCGGAATTGATTTGGACTAAACAAATGATCCCGTATTTTGTTAAGCCATAAACAATGCATACAAAACAAAATAAATTGACTTGCACAATTATTTTCTTAACCGGATGCAATTGAAACAAACATAGACATTATAGCACCGCAATTGCACCGAATTTCGTTAAGCAAAAACACTTGATACCCAACAATAAAGAAGATACCAAACAATGAGCCAAATAAATTGACACAGTTTTTCTTAACCGGAAACAGTTGAATCATACACACACACACATCCATACACAATAATGGAACATATCAATTGTACCGAAATTTTGTTAAGCAAAAGCAAAATATATGCAATATATATATAAACAGGCTTTTCTTAAACAGGAAAACGATTAACTAACAAATTCGTTACCTCAGATTCCGCAGCCTCTTCTCTCCAGAAAGATATATCATTAAGCGCAAGTTCAAATAAGAACTCTCCCCCAGTATGTTGTCATACTCTCACAAGAACAAAAGAACAACAACAAAAGCAACCTTTACCAGGGAAATGTTGAAATGGTTTTAACTAATGCGTGCCAATAGCAAAATTTTAAAACCCGAAACACATATGTTATGCTAAACACAACTCATGTAAACATAAATTGATTAAACATATTATGACTTTTCACATATGAGTTTCAATCGAAACACCTTATGATTCTTTGATAAAGCCTACCAACATGGGCTAGAATTTAATCCCGTTAAATCAAAAAGCCACACAAACCATAAGTGTCACATCATATGAGATCGAATATTAAGGTTATGAAAACCGAAATCAAACATCCCATAAACCGAATACACATTGCAAAAATATAAACATTCATTCACAGGCTATGTAATCGCTAACTATCACAAGAAAAATTATAAAGAAATAATTTTATTCATTAATAATGATAGTTTGATTCAAAAATAGACCTTATACAATAATTGAAGCAATTCAAAAACATTGATATCTGTTTTCTGGAGACTAAATCTAAAATCAAATCTCTTCATGATGTTGAGATCTCTTTCGCTTGAAAGGAATAATTCTCCGTATTCCTAAAGAGATCCTTGATTGAAGAATAATTTCTCAACCTTGAGCAAGTTAGGTTCTCCTTCATTTACCTTCTTTAGAAGTAAATCTTGTTGCTTGAGAAGGTGAGCTTGAACAAGTAAAGATTTTTCAAGAGAACGCTTCAACATCAAAACCTCTAATTTTGTTTCCGCACAAGTTCGTGCCATTTTGTGAAACTCTTTCTCATAATCAATCATGGGATATGAGGGATTGATATGATTGCAAGAGGTGGTTCCAAATCCATTGAAGTTATAGAACCTAGAAGAATCACGTGCCATTTTTTCAGCATATCTTTCTGAAACCCTTGCAGAGAGCTTTGCATGATAATCTGTATTATACATAATTCTTGTTCCAGAGGCATAGACAACATTTTTCTCCTTTGAGAGACACAAATTACCGAAACATATATACCAATAGTTTTCAAAGACTTGCTCACCGATTATGGAAATCAAAAATATTCTCCTTTAATATTATTAATATAAAAAGAACCGAAATTTTCAATATTAAAGGTTATAAGAAAGTGCCTTCTTGTGAATATTTCCATAGATCTTGCAAGTTTTTGAGACTATTTTTCTATATACACTGAATTCATCAAACATAGTTTGAGCACTTCATGAGTCAGTTTATTCAAACAAGATACTAAGTATCTAGTTGAGACAGATTATTCTCTTCAAGAGTTGTAGAGAATCTTCCTTTATCTGTTCTCTTAGAGATCTTACTTCTCTTGTAAGACAAACATAACTTATCATAGAAATGACTATCATCAAAATATTTAGGTATTACCTTACGTATTGACGAACTGGAGAATTTTTCATATTCCTTTCTTTTTGGTTCCATGATCTTCTTTGGTATCCACTTCCATGAGTTCCTAGTCTTTTGATCCTCTTTCTTTTGTGATGAACTACCTTTTGAGAACCCTTTTTAGAATTCTTGTGAGAATTCTTTGATCTAAGAAAATCAGACTTATGCATGATTTCTTTTGAAAAAGGTTTAATGTTACAACCTTGACTAGAAGTTGTTTTTCCAGAGCTTGAACTAGGTGAATGTTGACAATTTCTTATAACATGACCTTTGATTCCACAATGAAAACATCGTCTGTAATGATGCTTATGATGATGTGGAAGACTCTGATGTGAGTAGTCATTTTTGCTATTTACAGAGAATACAAGTGCCCTTTTTGAAGATGAAAATTCCTTTCGAGAGCATTCGATGCCATCCTTCTTTGTTTTTGAAGAATAGAGCGAATCAGATTTTATAGATTTATCCGGGGAGGATGTAACCAACTGACTTTCTGACATTAATGAATGCATTTCATCTTTTATCCTATTGACATATTCGGAAACTGTCTTTATCTTATAATCATAAAAGATCTTTATGGCATTGTATTCATCTGCTGCTGTATTTCTTAAGATCTCAGTCCTCTTTTCTTGATCAATGCTTTTCCTTAGCTTCGCTTCCAAGGATTGGATTTTTGAGGAAGATGTGATCTTGAGAGAGTCTAAATCACCTTTCAGGGTAGCTAGATCAAGAATGAGTTGATCATTTTCATCTTTCATATGACACAAGTCTTCAAGAAGCTTTCCTTCTCTTCTTAGTGCAAGAGTGATTTCAGTTGCACATGAGAGGAATTCCTTACTTAGTTCATTTAGATGAGATATTTTTATATTCACACAATCAATATCTTCTTTATCATTATGAAGAGATTTTTCAGAATCTGAATCATTGATTGTGAATACAGGGCTTAACTTAACCTCTTCTTGAGAACATACAGACATATTTTCAGAAGAGCAAGTAGAACTTGTGGAAGAATCCCCTTTTAAACATTTGCTAAAAATAAACCTATAGAGAGATTTTCCAAAATCTTGTGATATGTTAACCGAGTCTATTTTCGGCTTTGCCTTACCTTTCCGTATACTCATTTCTTATAGGTTGGATCGCACCGAACATAGATTGTTAGATCTTTTCGTATTTGCCTACTCTGATACCAATTGAAAAGACGAGGGTACCAAAATACACCACAATCTTTTTGTTTTCAACCTATAAGTCCTCTTACCGAAAGTGATCGTCTATGGACAGAGTCGAGACAATGCAACAAATCCGTATTCATACTTTGTGTGATTGTCTATGGATACAAGATCGAGACAATACAACTACCAAAGTGTTATACTTGGTAATAGGTTCGGACTTAACAAAACTCTATAGAATCACTATCAAGTATATCGGAGTTAACGTTTGTGTATTTTACTTTTAATTATAATAAACAATTATAATTGCCGAAATAAAAAAGTAAAATACACATCAAGATTTTGTTAACGAGGAAAACTGCAAGTGCAGTAAAACCCCGGGACATAGTCCAGAATTGAATACTCTTAGAATTAAGCCGCTATACAAAATCTACACCAACTTCATATAGTTGATACCAAGCAACTACCCCTAGTTCACTTAGTTTCCTCAGTATCCCTGCGCTTCCGAAGTCGATGAGTGCACGCACTGGTACAATTCCTTTGGATTGTATTCCAAACAGTAAAGGAACAACAAATATGTTTGGTAACAACACTTTTGATTCTTTCAAGATAAAGATATCTCAAGTCATATGCAAAGGCTCATCCGTTTAATCTAATAAACTTCTTTGCCCGGTTGGATCAATCTATCCAATAACTACAAAAGTAGTTAAGTTTAGATTCGCACTCAATCAAAATAAATCTCAAAGTGATATACTGAGAATGTCGGTCTCACGCAACTAATCAATCGAATAAATCCGATTTTAGTTGGATCACAGCCAATTAAGGTTTGTGCACACACAAAGATATGAGAACTAAATAAGAAATATTTTTCGTCTTCAAATCTTCTTTAATCTTCAATAAAAACCTGCACAACACCACTTGAATCTCTTGTGATCAATCACACACAGAATGAAGTCTGTTAACAATGGATTATCACAAGATGTCATTAGATTTACAAGCAGTTATAAAGATCCAGTCGATACTTCGATCTAGTTTGAGTGAATCTTATATCAGAAGAGAAGATTCTCAAGAATAAACAAACTAGGTGCAATCAAAGTTTTAACAACCGTTAGTCAATCAAATCAATCGAAAATTAATAACACTGCAATTATCTAGTTTCCCACCAACGGTACTTGTAGAGCTTCTTGATCCCACATAAGTCTTTAAACGAGCGGCCATAAGAGATTTCACCTAATTAGGATACTTTCCTCTCCGATTAGACGGCTCCACCAGAAACAACAAGAATGAAGTTTGCCTGGCTCTTAAGATAGTTTGCTAGAAATGCAAACTTAGGTACCAAGGATGTTTGGACACCAAGGAATTTCCAAAACCGAAAATATTCTCAAGATCAATGAATGCCAAAATCGGTTTTCCTAATTCCAATAAATGCTTGTCCAAAATTTTCGAAATCTCTCAATAGAAAATCTCCAATTAGTAAATGCACATTACTAATTTTTATTCTCTAAAGATATGCATTTAATTGTTGGTAATTAAAGCATATAAAACAAAAAATCTTAATTAAAAGATTCCCAACTTATTTCGGCACATGATCTCTTTGAGTACTAAGGAATATCTTTGAAAAATAAATGATAAGAGTTACTGTACGTGTTCAAACTATGTTGACATCTTTTCACTATAAATCCTTATTCATATTTACATGGATTGACATTCTTTGAATCGGTTATACCACACTTCCAAACAAGTTTAGAATTGGTTGACCGGTATTCCAAGATAACTATGTGATTGATCAATTATAAAATCACATACATGGGTTCAATCGGTTTTACCAATCACTAGGATCGGTTATACCTCAATATGGAAATACTTGTGATCGGTCACACAAGTTACCAGGACCGGTTACATCATTTACCAGGACCGGTTACCATATTCCATGGTATTGCTTGTGATCGGTCACACTAGTTACCAGGATCGGTTACACCAATTACCAGGATTGGTTACACCAATTACCAGGTCTGGTTACCAATTACAAGGATCGATTACACAATACTCTGTGATCGGTCACACCAAATTACAAATATCGATCATACACCCTCATGGTGATTACTTAGGATCGGTTACACCAATTACTAAAAACTAGTCATACCAAATCATAAGTCAGGCATTGTTTATATCCATTCAAGGTTATATATTCTAAACTCTCATTTCAATCATTGAAACATTCTCAAAGGATGTTAATTAGAGGTTATTCACACACTATTTTTCATCAAAGCGATTTTCAAGATATTGAAATAATCAACATGACTTTCGTCACTTCAAAGATGAACTTGGCCAAAGCGAAAGATTACCAACACATATTTCGAGAAATAGATAAGCAAGATAAACTCGGCTCGAAATAGCAAATGTGTATAATCAAAGTATATATAGCAATACGACTTTTGTCTCAAGATAGGAGATATAATAGATAGACTCTTTAGTGATAGATAAGTTCAAGTCTCCACATACCTTTTAGTAGATGAAGTTCCACCAGTTCCTTGAGTAGTTCTTCGTATTTGTATGAAGAACGCCGTGGAGTCTAGAGATCAACTACACTTTCTATCCTAGTCCGAGACTTAGCTATAAGTAGACTAGAAATCAGGACTTATAGTTTTGGAAACTAAACTTTACAAACAAGCTTGAGATAGCAACGCTTGCGAGTTCGACCGAGCAGTGCTCTAATAGTATATACATCTTCGCACTTATGTTTACAATATAGCACGACTTGAAAGATACGTTAGGAATGAAACAGTTCAAGTCAATATTACTAACCTCAAGAGGAAGGATGATGTCGTCCTTGTAGTTCGCTTCTTCTTCACATTCTTCAGGTCTTCGGAGTAATATTTGTATGTCTCAACATTCCTAGACTTTCTAGTCTAACCTAAACGAAGTTGACTCTAGTATATAATCAAGCGACTTTAGATGAGTTTTGACACACTAAAATATGACAACCAAACTTGACATACCAACGTTTGGTGAGTTCAACCAAGTTATGCTCTAACAAGGTACAAGTCTGATCAAGACTATGTTAAATGACTTAAGGATAACAAAAATACAGTGATGGTTGTATTATCAATGATAGGAGCTATGGCTTTTCATGGTGGACTGAACTTGGTGGTGTTTGGAGATAAATGAATAAGCTCTATTATAATGGGACTTTACTAATCTCAATTCTAGTGTTAGTGGTCATGAGGATTTCAAGGATCCTAATTTCAAGGGCTTTTTATACATAGGATCACCAGTAATGGCGCTCGAAAATATTTATTATTATATACTTTACATGATATTCATCAGCATTAGGGTGTACAATATTTATTATTATATACTTTACGCTCGTTGTTTTTTAAGAGTCAAGAGAAACTAGAAGATTTTGATAAAGTAAATTTATTAAGATGTCAATGTGCATAGTAAGAGGAAATTAATAAGACATGTAAGATGCCGGATGCGTGTACAAATTTGGCGATAGGATGATCGTTGAAGTTTCTGATGCTGGTTCTGGCATAAGATGTTTCTGTTTAGCGCCACCAAGACTCACCCAAATTGAGTAGGTCTGGCATCTATCTATTTTTGCACTAGACAACTCTCAATTAAAGCTCCTCCTAACTTTTGGACGCATTTATATAAGAAATCACGTATATAATTGTTCACATTAACTGTGTAATTGGGATAGACCCTACTCAGCCCCTACTCCTCCTATACATATATATACGTAAAGGAGTTGATGTTTCTTCTTCTGTTTTTTTATGTTGAAAATAAAAACATGTATAAGCTGGCTCAACATTGATTGCATTTAGAAAAAGGAATATAGTTCTCAACTAAAAGCCATGGGCCTATTGTTTTGATCATTGTAGAGATGAAAGAAGAGTTTTACTTGTGGCAATCAATATAATCTCAACTTTTGAAATAAATCTCTCACATAATGTTTTGTAAGCGGTTATCCTTCTCAGAATTAAGTCGTTACACAAAGAACAAAAGCCAACTTCGTATAGTTGAGACCAAGTAAACTACCCCTAGTTACTTAGTTCCCTCAATATCCATGCGTCTTCGACCTTTTGGTCACATACGTGAATCTCAAGAAAGAAATCACTATCTCGAGCTGTTTTACTCCTATTGATCGTATTCCAAACAGTATAGAAATAAATCTGTTTGGTAATAACCACTCTATTCAATCTTTGGTAAAAGATATGTTGAGTTGTCAACAAAGTCTCTTATGTTTAATACAATAAAGTCCTTTATCGGGTAAGATCAATCCGAATTAATAACTTAGATTCAGATTCACAACTATCAGATTTAGATATTGAAGAATACCACCAAATGATAGTTTCCGATCTAAACAACTTTATGATTAGATAAATCTAATCTAAGTCGGATCCTAGCCGATCAAGATGTGTGCACAAAATTCACAAGATACGAAAACTAATTAGATAAATCTTCTTCGTCTTCAAATCTTCAATTGCCTTCTTTAAATTTCCTGCACAACACAAACTTGAATGCTCTTGTGATCAATCACGCACATAACGGAGTCTGTTAACAATGGATTATCACAAGATGTCTTTAGATCTAACAACAGTTCTAAAGATCCAATCGATACTTTGATCTAGTTTGAGTGACCCTTATGTCAGAAGAGAAGGCTCTCAAGAATAATCAAACTAGGTGCAATCAAAGTTTCAACAACCATTAGTCAATCAAATCAATTATCAAAAACTAAAATAAAAATATGGTTATCTAGTTTCCCACTAACGGTACTTGTAGAGCTTCTTGATTCCACAAAAGTCTTTAAACGAGCGACCGTAAGAGATTTCTCCTAATTAGGGTACTTTCCTCTCCGGATAGACGTCTCCACCAGAAAAATCACGAATGAAGTTTGCCTGGCTCTTAGGATTGTTTGCAAGAAATGCAAACTCAACTATTCTTAGAGGATGTTAAATAGAGGTTATTCACACACTATTCTTCATCAAAGCGATTTTCAAGATATTGAAATAATCAACATGACTTTCGTCACTTGTAAAGATGATCTTGACCAAAGCGAAAGCTTACCAACACATATTTCGAGAAAAAGATAAGCGAGATAAACTCGACTCGAAATAGCAAATGTGTATAATCGAAGTCTATATAGCAATATGACTTTTGTCTCAAGATAGGAGATAGAGTAGATAGACTTTATGAGTGATAGATAAGTTCAAGTCTCCACATACCTTTTAGTCGATGAAGTTCTTCCAGTTCCTTGAGTAGTTCTTCGTCTTTGTATGATGAACACCGTGGAGTCGAGAGCTCAACTACACTTTCTATCCTAGTCCGAGATTTAGCTATAAGTAGACTAGAAATCAAGACTTATAGTTTTGGCAACTAAACTTGACAACAAGCTTGAGATAGCAATGCTTGCGAGTTCGACCGAGCAGTGCTCTAACAATCTCCCCCTTTGTCAATTTTAGTAACAAAATTATCAATACATATGGATTACAAAAAATAAACTTTGCAGCTTCTCTTCCACATGTACAATCTCATTGGTTCTTCGACATTACTCGAAATCTTCGTCACTTCCAAGTACTCCAATGATTCCAAAGTTTGTAAGTTCAGCATCACCGTTGTTGAAAATCCGTAGCCATAACAATGAGAAAACAAAAGCTCTCAATCATTGTTACACAGTGTCATAGTATTATTACACAACATCAAAGTTCAATTGTATCATAACTTTGACAATAATACTATGGTGATATGATCACTCCCCCTTAGTAAATACTTCATCTCACATGGAAACCACTCCTCCTTACATAATGATCCGAAAACCATATGTATTTTTAGTGTGAACTACACATTAATTCTCCCCCTTTTTTCATGACCAAAAGAAAGCACATATCAACTTTTTAGATGCAATCATATAGCCGAAACTAAATGCATTCCTCAAGGAGTTTATAAAGATACAAGATAAACCCTACAATATTCCACAGCCGCACTCCCCACAAAGATTTGGCAATAAAGCACAAGTTCAAATAAGAACTCCCCCCATAAAATGTCATTCCCGAAAGAACAACAAGAGCGACCTTACTTTCACAAGAAAAGAAGGATTTCTTTGGACATTAACAAATCATATAAAAATATGAATTTGTATCCAAAAATCTAAATTAAATTAACCACAAGAAAACCAATGATTAATTTAATCGGAGATGCTCACATAAGAAAACTTACGGAGCCGCACAATATTTACATAAAAATATGGATCAAGGAAGATCAATACTGCGGAATAAACAAAGATTCATTCTATTCTTCATCACTATTTTCACAATGACATGTAATAGACTTAATCTTTATAAACAAAAGCTCATCCTATCTTCCATCAATATTTGCATAATGACATAATAGGATTATCTTTTGTTTGTCAAAAGTCCATTCAATCTTTTATCAATACTTGCATATCGACATATGAAGGACTTAACTTTTGACCACGTATGGGACAATCATAGTTCACGGATGCAAACACACATATCCCATAACAAGTTGCAATATATAAAACCATAAAGATTAATACTGCAAAAATCAATCTTTGCCCTTAGAAGGTAGAATCAATCTTTTTCGCACGGATTTACACCAAGAATAGCTACCAAAGGCGTATAAAAATATTTTATTAACAAAGAAGAACATATAAAGTCATTAACGACCATGCACCATAGTTCGCATAAGATGATTGTGAACATTCAAGAATCCCATAGCAATGTGTACTACTACCCATTCTTGAACTTACTTCTTTGTGATCCACCAACAACATTCTTGTAAAAGCTACAAATGAGCTTAGATGAGTAGTATTCAAAGAATCCAAGTGTCCAAGTCCAAGAGAAGTGGAACAAGTGCGATGAAACGGAGCAAAAACACTCAAAAGCAAGAGACAGGAAAAAGATCAATCTTAACTCATCCAAATTCAAGAATTCTCATCTCCATTTTGAAGGGAATTCAAAAAGGAAGAGAATGCAAAAAGAATGAGGTAATTCCGAGTTCGGACGACGAAGTTACGGCCAAAACAAGTTTACCGAATATTGACGTCTACGGTCAAGTATGCATACCGGTTTGCAAACGAATTTTCATGGGTTGGAGCAGTATGCAAACGGGTATGCGTACTAAAGTCCCTGGATTTTGATTTTAAATGATGGTATGCATACCTGGTATGTGTACCATGAAGTCCAAACATCCCGAACTACTATTTTCAAACCTAAACATTTAAGAACCTTAAACACAGATCAAGTTAGGTAGAAATGAACTATAAGCAAGGTACATGGATCATTATAAGAACTCTAAGCAAATAAAAACACAAGTCTTTCTCAAGTTTGTAGACATACCTTTTTAGAAAATCCAATAGAATTCTACAGCCTTACCGAACATAATCTATGCGCCCCAATTTTCGTGCTTCCCTCACCGTATACATAGCAGGGGATTCCTTGGTGAGGATGCACTAACAACACAATCAAGTTGTGTTGAGGTGAGCAATGTCTTGCTCACCACAAGTTATATTTGGATTATCCTGAAAGAGATCACTTTTAGAGCCTTTCACATCAAAATCCATCTTTCCAAAGAACTTTTTAAGTTCCAACATCATGAATACTGCCTTCTCCATAGTCATGGAATTTTCTGGGAGATCATTCCTTTTCACACTCAAAAAATCATTGACTTTCTTTGGTATCCACTTCTGAGTGCGTTTAGGAACAACTGGAACCTTCTTCCCATTACTCTCTTCTAGAATTCTCGGAAGAGAATTGGATTGACTATTCTTTTGCAAGTTAGTCTTTCTCCAATTGGGAGCATCGGATCTTGTTTTCGTCTTTACGAAGTTATCCTTTTGATAACCATTACGATTATGAAAAGGATTCGTATGAAGTTTATAGAAAAATATAGGTTTATCAAAACACTGATTCCTTTGCCTAAAGGTTGGACAGTTACAACCTGTAACGTTAAGGGGATTAGTCTTAACATATGATCTTGGTTTCACAACTTATTGTGATGCCCAAAAAAGAACATCATGAAGTTTCTCATTCCTTATATGGAAACGACATCTCCTTTCCAGGTGACCTTTATTTCCGTAATAGTGGCAAACATAAGGAATGTTCTTACCTCGATCCATGTGTGATGACTTTGGAGGTTGATATACTTTTCTCTTTCGAACCTTAACTGCTGGTGAAGTTGTTTCACTTTTGCCATCAGTGGAAACCTTTAGTTGAGAAGTATCACTAGCCTTGATTTTTTTTACCTCTTTGCTAATACTTGGAGCATCTATTCCCTTATAGCCCAATCCTCGTGTATCACGATAATTTTTACTTGCTCCTAGCATAGTGGTTAATTTGCTTGAACTAGTATTGAACTTTTTCAAGTCATCTTCCAACATCTTGATTTTTATCAAGAGCAGCAGCTAAATCAGCCTCAAGGCGTTTTTCTCGAGTGAGATAAGCTATTTCTCTGTCATCAAAACCTCTTTGCTGGGAGTTAATCCTTGCTTCAGATTCTGCAAGTTTCTCTTCCAACAAAAAATACTTTTGATAAAGATTATCACATTCAAGTGACTTTATACGTAGGTTTTACTCAAAATCCTTGAGGATCGATTCGTTAGAACGATTCGAAACATAAACACCTGCGTAACATCTTCTCAATTTCTTGTTTTCTCGACAGAGAGGAGTCAGAAGAGGTGTGACATGAGAAGTTGTCATCTTATTATTTTCCAATGAATTCAAAACCTTAACATACTCCTAGACTTCCTCATCAACATCTCTATCAATATCTGAATCACCTTCTTCAGAAAGTTCATCAAACTGTTCTTCTAGGCGTATTTCCCAGACTTCAACAGGTTCTACATTAAGAGAATGTTTAGATACTGACCTAGATGTGATAGTTCTCTCAGGTGAATCCAAGCTTTGAAAATCATCTGGTAATTTATGAACTGGTACGTTATTAGAGATAGACTCGTCCATTAGAATCAGATTGCTTCAAACACAGACTTATGAGGTCTTAGCGTGTTTGCCTGCTCTGATACTAATTGAAAAAGTAGGGGTACAACAACCTCACCCAATATTTCGCTTAGCAATCTGTATGGACTAACTCCAATATACTTTTAAGAGAATCAACTAGATAGTTAGACTCAATCTTAATAAAAAGTATATCAAAGAGTTATATCTCAATTTTTCGATTCAATCCTTACTCAAACAAATAGAAATCTGCGAGCCTGATTGAATACAAGAGAAATACCTTGAACGGTACCAAAGACCAATGTTCAAGGATCAATCAATTTCAATCAACAACCAAAGGTTGGATTTACCAATTGATTGATACAACGCACAACTTGTGATATTTCAATTATATAACAAAATATAATGCGGAAAAGAAATAACACAGAAACCAGAAGTTTTGTTAACGAAGAAACCGTAAATGCATAAAAACCCCGGGACCTAGTCCAGATTGAACACACACTGTATTAAGACGCTACAGACACTAGCCTACCAAAAACTAACTTCGGTATGGACTGTAGTTGAACCCCAATCAATCTCACAACGATCTAAGGTACAGTTGCGCTCCTTACGTCACTGATCCCAGCAGGATACTACGCACTTGATTCCCTTAGCTGATCTCACCCACAACTAAGAGTTGCTACGACCCAAAGTCGAAGACTTTAATAAACAAATCTGTATCACACAGAAAAGTCTACAAGAATAGATAAATCTGTCTCCCACTGAAATACCTACAAGTTTTTGTTCCGTCTTTTGATAAATCAAGGTGAACAGGAACCAATCGATAACCCGGACTTATTTTCCCGAAGAACAACCTAGAATTATCAATCACCTCACAATAGTCTTAATCGACTAGCGAAACAAGATATTACGGAATCACAAACGATGAGACGAAGATGTTTGTGATTACTTTTCTATCTTTCCTATCGTAGAAATCAATCTCGGGCCAATTTTACAATTGTACTCAATACGATAGAAACAGCAAGATCAGATCACGCAACTACAGAGAAAATAATTGGGTCTGTCTTCACAATCCCAATGAAGTCTTCAAGTCGTTAACCTACAGGGTCTCGGTAGAAACCTAAGGTTAAAGGAGAATCGACTCTAGCTTATACAACTAGTATCACACAGGAGGTGTGGGGATTACCTTTCCCAGTTGCTAGAGTTCTCCTTTATATAGTCTTCAAATCAGGGTTTTCAATCTAAGTTACCTTGGTAACAAAGCATTCAATATTCACCGTTAGATGAAAACCTGATTAGATTCAAGCTAATATCTTTCAACCGTTAGATCGAACTTAGCTTGTTATACACAAATTAAATATACGTCATTTAGGTTTGTGTAACCGTACCTAAACGTGTACAAGTCGTTGGTTCAACAGTAGTTAACCAAATGGTTAGCCATATGAGCACTTTCATATCAACCTTATTCATCTTCACCATAACTAGTTTAAATGAACTAGTTCAAGAGTTGTTCAATTGCTTAGATCTCATAGAAGTATACAACACACAATCGAAGCAAAATCTGTTTTGATTCACTCGAATCGATTTATGAGCTTTATAGCCACGGTTTGCAAATACGCATTCCTTAGTTTTTATATATTTAAGTTCACGAATAAACCAATTTTAGAAAGTAACACACTTAAGAATGCGTACAGGTATGCGTACTTAAGTAACCGGATTTGAGTTTGTTTTGTTTTCCAAACTTAGCAGAAATTTACGGACGTGAATTTTCCGCCAGTATGCGTACGGGTACGCATATTTAGGTAACCGGATTGAGTTGGTTTTGATTTCCAAACTCAGCAGAAATTCACGGATGTGAACTTCCGTCAGTATGAGTACGGGTACGCATACTTACCCAGTCTCCATCAACCATTTAATAGAGATGACCTAAGGCAATGGCTTTTATATTATCAGTATCCAAAATCTTAGTAGGCCTTTTTCCTTTCTTCATCGGCACCGTGATATGGCAGGTCGGTCTTGCATCCAAGTATTTGCAAAAAAATATAGCCATCAAACTGGGAAGCCAACTAACTGATAGCATTTCTATAGTTATTATCAAAATTTTAAGAAAAAGATTCAACAAAAATGGAATTTGAGTATTACCCGACACCAATTCCAGTGTCTACTGAAATTGTATTCGGATCAACAAAAAAAACTTGCTTCTACAAATATTATTGTGACTTTATCGGTTTCCACCGGAAAACAAAATCCGACAACCGCAAACCAAGTCATTAATGATGGGTTAGATAGTATATAATTATGAATTGTTCGTACTGTGATAATAAGTTGCTGGTAAAGTTACTTGGGAGAAATCAACAAATCACAAAAACTTAAGGAAATATCAAATATATTAACATACCGAGATATAGTCCTGTCTATCAAAGATATTCGCAAGGCCTAGAGCTCAACCTAACTCTACTGTTTCCATTTCATGTTTCATAATTCCTACAAATTCGAAAAATGAAAAATTCTTCATGCAACTGCTTCATCAAATTTATATTACCATCTCATAGAACATCATAGCAACTTGCATATTCCATGGATATTACGAATAGACCCAAAATTAAAATCTCACGAATTACCTCTAAATAAAAGTTACCATGAAACGAATCAAATTCCATAAGCTTTTTCTTATTGATGTTTTAATTACCAAAATTATCCTCATATTCAACTAAGAGATCTTTTAATTTACACATTATACCACATTATACTATAGTGCAAACAAACTAAGAAACCGACCTTGTTGATAGGAACAAAAATCATCTTTGAAAAACTCAAAGACCCCAGCACAACGAAATATCCAATAGCAGTACCGAACACCACCTTGGTAAAATTGTACAATACAAACACAAAAACAAAACAAATCCATTTCAATTCACAAACCAAAATAGAAAAATACACAATTCTTACCAAACACAACAACAACAAAAAGAAAAAGACACCAAAGTTAACACATACTCAGTAAAATTTAAAAAGATGGAGATGTAAACCTCCACATCTATCAGTGATGAACACTGACGAGTGTGAGGTTTTATTTTACTTCAAATTTCTAGCATTTTACTGTTAAAGAACCCAAACCAAAATTTAAGTTAAAATAATATAGAACCCAAACCAAAATTTGGTGTGCCATCTTGCCCCTTTCTACGATAACCTGCACAAAAAAAAAAAAAAAAAAAAAAAAAAAAAGATTATTGAGAATTTGTACTACATATAATCGAACAGTTGTATGATCGGTTCACATTTTGATAATCCAAAAGAAAAAGAAAATAATAAGGTAGAAATCATATTTAACCTAACAATCTAATCAAGTTTTAGGTTCCAATTTGAAATTTATAGGGAAGAAAACATACCAAATCAATCGACAAATTAAATCATTTAAAATCTTCATTGGCAGATAAACAAACCATAAAAACAGAATCCAAGTTACACCATTACAATCTAGCGAAAAATCACAGACCAAATGGTAATTAAAAAAACCTTCTTGTTAGAGGTGTGGAACCGATACTGTTCTCGATAACTATGAGAACATATATGGAGACGCCATTTAAAGTATTGGTATGAGGGTTTTTATCTAACGGGGTAAAATATTCGATAACAGGGAGCTGAGAAGGTAATTCCCTCCTCAGGGTTTGAGAGGAATTGTAGAGGGAGATGAGAGGGCGAATTCCTAGGGTTTATGCGCCGTTACAAAAGAAGAAAAGCGAAGAGAATATGGCAATGAATCTGTAGAGGTGGATAAAAAAATCATTACAACTGTCGTGGACATAAATTTACGCCTAGCCATCGGATTCTGGGAACTTAGATTATACTGGGAGGGGAGGGAAGATCACATCCGATAGTTAGAAAATCCAATGTATCCTGGCCGCTGGGTGGCACACCAAACTCTCCTGTCATGTAAGTATAGATTATCACGATAAATTAATAAATTTTGCTAGTCCCGAGTCGGGGATAAGGTGCTAAATTAATAATTCACTAAATTTATAAGTTAATAAAAAATTAAGAACGTCTGTAGGCCCCTTCCAATATATAAATTAATAACTCTCTAATTTACGTAAATTTAGTTTTACATTTATGCTAATTTGGTAAGGAATGCTTCAATTATGACCTGGTTTTTCTTGAAATTGATATCACATTGAATTTTATCTTGGATTTTTCTTAGCATTGGAAGTGTTTTTGGCGTTTCGTGATGCAATAAAAAACTCAATGTCTAACAACATTTATAGCTTCTTTACGTGAAGGTGGCTCTATAACTACACTTTCATCTTCGGCTTCCACATCATTACTTTCCTTGTCCAAGCTGAAATGGCAAGGTTCATTGCGCCTAAAATATTAATCTACTCGGGATTTGGTTCTCCTGCTTCATAACCCTCCAAAAGATTATGATAAAATCGACAACGATAAATGCATCTTGATCTTATAATCCCTGCATGGATGTTTTACAAGGTTGAGCCTTTGATGTAGTGCGTAGTGGCAAGAACTAATGAATATTTTGATAACTTAATAAATTATTAATTATTATGTAAATTAATGATTGTTATTTTATAGATAGTTTAATATCACGATAAATTGATAAATTTTGCCGGTCCCGATGCTATCATTTTATAGAGGTTATATTGTATATTGCTTGAATTCTTATTTACAATGTTCATCATAACACTAAAGTCGTACGACATGTCTCACTAGATAGACTCGTAGATAATATGAGTAAATAGGACATTCAGTCTTCACATACCTTTGTTGTCGAAGTTTACGTTGAAGCCGTTGTTCTCCAGTCTTCGATCTTCAAGGTTGATTGGTCATTCTGATGCTCAACTACGATGGTTTATTCCAAGTCCGAAACTGACCTTAGTACACTGTAAATCAAGATGTAGTTTTGATCAACTAAATTTTACAACAAGCTTGACATACCAAAACTTGTGAGTTTGACCGAGCTATGCTGTAACAGTTTTACCCCAAAGTTTTGCAACGTGACCTAGATCCTAAAATATGGCCCAAAATTTACTATCATGACTATAAAACAAACCGCGTTCCTCGAAAATGCCTTTTGAACTAAAAATTTACATCATTATCTCGAATATTCCGCTGTGATTGAAAATATGCTACAACATCAAAAGCTTAATTGATATCCTGAAGGATACCTGTTTGGCAACAGCTTCGTCAGCCAGACTAATGTCATAAAACCCAAAATATACCATGGTAGCCCAAAATGTACATTTTTATCTGAAATATCTCGTTTGTTACCCAAAAATTTAATCCCTAGTTCAAAATAAACATTTTGACCCAAAATCTATAAAATACAAAAATTTTATGTTATGACACAAAATATGACTCGTGATACAAATCGGTACATAAAGTAAACCGGCAAGAATGAGCATAAATTTGCATGGGAAGACTTGTCTTGTGACAAATGCAAACATGAGTGTGAATCTACTAAACATATCCTTCTTGAATGTCCATATGCCAAAGCTGTGGTTTTCTGTTGTAGGAAATAGAAATGACACACTTCTATGAAACAATGATTAATAATTGGATATAAAGTTGGTTTAACAATTCTGAAGATGATAAGGTGGCTCAGATGGCTACTACAGTATGGTCCTTATGGAAGGACAAATGTTTTTAGGTGTTTGAGAATAAAACCTGCAATCTCTCTATTTTTAGTGATAACACTAGAACTTTCATAGAAAGCTCCAGCGGAGTCTTTTATGAGACTATTACTGCACCTTCTGTCAATAAAGCTCCAAAATGGAGTCCACCTGATACAGATTTTGGTAAACTTGTGATCCCTCTTTCTATCATCCACTTTATCTGAGGGTTATGGACTGATCTCTTGTAATTGTGCAGGGCAACACATACGATCTCGATGCCGCGGTTTCAAAGGAGAAATGAGTCATGAGCATCTATAATGTCTTGCAGTGCTGGAGGCTACCAATTGGTCCATATCTTTGTGCTTGCAAAATACTATTATAGAATATCAAAGTTTCATCAAGGAAATTCAGGATCGAGATTATAATGTTCCTAGGGAACTAAAACTATCGTTGAAGATATTATTTGCCTTTTAAAGTCTATTAGTAGTTGAAAATGTGTATGTCAAGTTGTCAACAGTGGCGTGTCAGTGCTTCCCAGATGTCAACAAACTAGCTAATAAATATGCGAATGCTTTAGCTGAGCATGCCCGAGAAGAAAGTGTTTCTGCAACTTTGTCAGGAAGTTATCTAGATTTCATTCTTAATTTCCCGTCTTTAGACAATTCTTAATTAATAAAATTTTATTCTTATTAGTATCAAACATAAAAGAAAGTAAACTAAGGCCTATTCCTATGCACCATGTTAAAAAAATTCTATTTGGCATACCATGGGGCACGATAAACCAGTTGCGCCATCATGGGAAAACAACTGAACGATAGTCTGTCTATCGACAAATATTCACTATATCGGTGGTGATATTATGAATATCGCTGGTGTTGTAATTCCCATCACTCGGTGGACACTATATCGTTCAACGGCTATTTTGTAACGACTATTTCCCCTACTTCATCCTTATATATACGCGATTTCATTTGATCAAATAACTCACACCTACTTCTACATATATTTTATGTATTTATTTACCTGTATTTTCAATTTTAAATTTCATAATCATCAATAGCGATATCCAATGAAGAGAAGAATATAATTACGAATCGGTTTAAATTACTGCAAGAAATGCATCAACGAAGGTTACAACAACTTAATGATAAGGAAGCTGAAGATAAAGAACTAATTGACACTCTGATGCTCGTCCATTCGAGCCAAATACCTAGGGTTCCAAAGCCAAAATAAGCATTCTCAAGAAGATATTCGTATCGAGGGAGGGAATTTTACTACCAGAAGCTGATGCACGATTATTTTTCTTCCCAATTGTGTGTACTCTGATTAAGATTTCCAATATCGATTCCGCATGCCCCAACACCTGGTGAAAAAGATTATTAATAAGCTTTGTCAAGTATAAGCTCAATTTAATTATCAGTTTGATGCACTAAATATTAGAGCTCATTGTCATGAACAAAAAGCTACTTCATCTCTAAGAATTCTTGTTATGGAAAACTAGCGGATGGGAACGATGAGTACCTTCTTATGGGAAAAACAACTCCATTCACTTATCTTTCATTGTTTTGCGAAGTAATAATTAATCATTTTGGTCCAACGTAATTACGAAAACCAACCGAGGGGGATGTTAGAAAAATACTAACGGAGAATGAGGATATGGGATTCCTAGGAATGCTAGGTAGTCTTGACTGCATGCATTGGGTATGACAAGGATGCCCTACTTATTGGGACGGTCAATGTAAGAGTCATTACCTAAAACCAACCGTTATCCTTGAAGCTGTTGCTTCTTATGATTGTTGGATATGGCACGTTTATTTTAGTCTTCCAGGTTCACAAAATTATATTAATATTTTTCAAAAGTCGACTGTTTGAAGATCTAAAGTATGGAATTTCCCCCCAAGTCCGTTTCACAATCAACGACCGTTAATACACTCATGGGTATTATCTTGCGGATGGTATCTATCCAACATGGTCAACCTTGGTTCAATGTTATCGTCAGCCCCCTGCCGGCGAATTGGGTCGTTCATACTTACATTTTAACGAATGACAAATGACGTTGAGGAAGGATGTGGAACGGGCTTTTGGAATTTTGAAGATGAAGGTTCGCTACAATTTATGGGTCATATCGTGGTTTAAGTCCTCGTGAAATGCACAAGACTATGCTCACTTGCATAATTCTACATAACATGGTAATTTAAGAAACATGTCATGATAAGGAGTGGATTAACTATGAAGATGAAGATTTGAGGCCTGAGATTGAAACATAAAGAGGCTTGCCTGCAAGAACCTATGGGAAAATGACTAATTACATTCAGAACAAGAATCTGTATGACAATTTAAGAGAAGATCTGAGAGTGAATCTTTGGGCAGAGCATGGAAGAGCAAGTGGGCGTAATTATTAAGTTTTATTTCATATATTAGTTTAAACATTTAATTGTTAATTTGTTTATAATTTTTTATTTAATATTAATATTTATAAAAATATTTAATTGGCACTTAACGCTTTTCAATTGATCGAGCGATAAACACTACATCGCTAGCGACTAGTTTTCCCAACGTCTTTTAATATATCCTCTATATATATACCTACTCGTCCCATTTCAAAATCATACATTCTCTTACTATCTAATCTAAATAAATATGCCCAATCTTAGTTTTACTCTAGACGAAGATTTATCTCTTTACATAAACCATGTAAGATACCATCCGAAGAAGGATGAAGAACGACGCCAAGCTGGTTTATCCAGCCAGAGTTATTTGGGTAAAGTTCATGAGTCCTTCTGCAATGACACAGTTAAGCCACACAATCGGGATTGTGCACAACTGTTCTGTCGATTTTATAGCCAATCTTGCTCTGTTTCTACTTAGAAGTTTTTGATTAGCATCATCATTATTGAGAACTAAGTCGACATTTGGGTTTCTTGTGGTATCTATGATGGACCTCGTGAAAATGGTGAAGAATTTGGTATTGAGGGAGAAGAGTTGTATGGTGACCTTCCGGGTACTTGTTGATTAGATGCTTACACGTCTGGATTATATTTGTTCAACACCTTCAAATATGATAAAAACTTCCGAATCCAAGTGTTTTTCCATGCTTGCGTTGCCAAATGTACGATACTGTCTTTCCACATCAACATCCACAAAACCACTCTCCCGGCCTCTCTTGGCTTGCATTATCGGACCAACATAAAAGGCGACTTCCTTATTGATCATAATTAAGCGTTGCGCCGACCCAGTCGCATCACGATCATTGATGTTCATGATTTTTTCTTAATATTTCATAAATATTTTATCCCACATGGTGTGCCCCATCGATACAATCTGGCGTAAAAAACATAATTACGACAAATCCGTTCTTCTTCAGACAGAGTGAATTTTGGACCCCGAATTTTGGTATTTTCCCATTTAATTTGAGATTGAGAATCCATATTACAAGAAATTAAGAAGTGTAGAGAAGTTGTGATTAGTTTATCTTGTTTTAGATTAGAAGAATAATGAGAAATTGAGAAATTCTAGAGAGATTTAGAAATTCTGGTGTGAGTTGAATGAATTTGAAATTGAGTATTTATAGGAGGGGAATTCCTAGCCGTTAGATGAGGAACTGATAAAAATTGATCAAATCGACGAGCAATAAGTCGATAACAAGATTGGCGTTGGCGCTCTTTAGACCAACGAGCGATGAGCTGACCATCAAGTGATGGACTTTTTATCGCCCGTTAGAAATTCTATCGCGTATGTGTAAGCAGTGGGTGCAAAAATGACAAACCTTGGTAATTGACATGTGCATAGGGATAGACCAAAGCGACCTCTTATTTCACTATGGAAACTTAGGCGCATGCCCAAAAAAAAATATTCTCGTTGTCAGGCCCAAGATTATTTTTAGTTTCTGTGACACCCATAATTATATGAAATTTTGAACAATGTCTGCATAACGGGTTATGCATCCGAATTTTTCAAGGGTATAATTGGCAACGCAACTTGGATATAACATATTTAAAAAACCACGCCTTGGAATTTTACAAATTTTATATCGTTGGAAATCTTTTAAAGAGAGCTACACAACGAGAACAAACAACAATATCAAAATTTTGTTTTTCACGAAAAAATCGGAGGTGATCATCATTTTAAAGAGAGCTACACAACGAGAACAAACAACAATATCAAATTTTTGTTTTTCACGAAAAAATCGTAGGTGATCATCATTTTAGGCAAAATTTTCGAAAACTTGATACATAACCATTATGCAGCCACCAAAAAAGATGCATAACACATTATGCAGACACAACAAAAAGATGAATAAAAAATAATGCAACCATATTTTAGTTCATGCATTTACTAATTTAGTTACGCAACCACTCAAACGATATATACGCCTAAAAAAATAACATCACAAAAAACAAAATACGCATAACGAATTATTCAATAATTTTCTCGACTACATAACAAGTTATGCATCCATTGCTTTGGTTAATTTCGGTGCTTACAAAAAAAAGTTGATGCATAATGCGTTATGCAGCTATATTTTTGGATGCATATCAAGTTATGCATCAATTTTTTTATTTCAGTGTTTCAAAAAAGTGGTTGCATAATGCTTTATGCATCCATTTTCACGAATGCATAACATGTTATGCAGATATTATTGTAGGTGCATGACAAGTTATGCAGTATTTTTTGTTGTTGTTGGTTTCAATGCTAACAAAAAAGTTGCTGCATAAGGTGTTATGCAACTGTTTTCTGGAATGCATAACAAGTTATGCAACAACTTTTGTAGATGCATAACAGTTTCATAGTTGCATAACAAATTATTCAACCATTATGAGCATTTAGAGCACCCTTGTTGTTCATCTCTATTTGAGCCTTTATACGCCTCATTCTATTCCTTGTCCAACTCAATTCCGGAAACAGCACCTTTCCAGACTGACAACAACACCTATAACCATCTTCTGTTCATCTAGCCACCACCAATCACCGAATAAAATTCAATATCCAACTCCTCCACAACAACCAACACCATTTTAGTCGAACCCCATTACATATACTAAGGAATAATCACCACTGCTTGCAAGTACTTCATGCATTAGCACACTTGATACCTTGAATGCAACATAACCTTCACTGGGACGAAAATCCCATCGAACTTCAATTCCATCTACTGCTATTGCATAGCCAAAATACCCAAACTCAATTGCCATAGAGAGCTCCATAATATAAATTCACCAGTTTGAGAATCAAAGTTCAAACTAATTCACGCCTAAGATGTCTACAGCAACCGTACAAAAAAAATCCATGCCAACTATTTCTATCGAGACCCTTAGCTCACAGTATCCATCTATAACCAATTCAATTGCCAACTCCGGCTAACAAACTGACCATTATCCTTCTTCTCTGCACCAGTTATGCAAATGGGCCATACCCAATTCAATCCTAGAACCCACCAGTACTGCAATCAGGCAGTACCAGTTCAACCAACACCGAAACCAACTTCTAAATCCAACTCCATTCACGTCAACAGCCCCACACAAATTCCATATTTGACTGAACAACAGTTCATCTCTTAACTCTGTTGAGAACTTCAATTAGACTCATCTGAGACAGTGACATTAAATCTCCAAATTTGGTGATGCCAATTGCTTCTCTACAGCTCCAAGTTGCAACCTAAATTGAGTCTAAGAAACTACTTCACAATTATCAAAACAAAATTCCCCAAATATATATACAACGTTACCTACAAATCGAGAAGAAAAAAAAAACATAAGATCTTAAATTCCGATTACAAAATCAGTTCCTTAACATAATTCAACAAGCATATCACAACAATTAAGTAAGATCTAAGCTTATATTGAACAAACAGAATCATGATTGTAATCCAAATCACAAAAAATACCCATCGATGGAAATCAGAAATCTAACCAAAAACAAACATCAATCGACAGATAAATCACACAAAATACCTATCGATGGAAATCAGAAATCTCTGTTAAATCAGTGAAGAACAACCTTCGTTGAACACAAACTGTCGGCGATTTTAGTCTTAACGGATTTCCGAAGTGAAAAACAGCAGAAGAGGAAAAACAGTTGCGGAAGAGGAAAAGTAGAATTTTAGAAAATATGGGGCTGTGAGAAATTTTATCACGAAAAATGGGTGCGCCCATGAACTTTTGTGACGGCGGATTTGACAAATAAATAAATAAAAAATATCTGATAAATGGGTGTGGTAGTAATTTTCATATTTACTATGAGGAGAATAAACCACCAATCCGGCCCCTAAATAATTTACAAATCACGACAGCTCCCAAAATAGCAGGCCTGTTTTCTTTCATCCAACGACTTTATTACGGTGACACCTGCCAGGCCCGGTTTTCCTCGTGCATAACCTTGCGAGTGTCTGACAGTTGCTGTTTTTCTTCTCATCTTTCGTTAATGGCTTCAAGAGATCAAAACTCCAAGAAGAGTACGACGAATCTCCTAAACCCAAAAAATCTCACCTGCAATAACTCCTTTCTCTTTCTCACATTACTCTGTTTCGGCTCTCTCTATTTACTTTTCTCAGCTCTCAAAAATTCAAACAAGAGTTTCATCTATTCAATTGATAAACACGCAAACCTAGAATTCAAACCACCATCATCATCAGCGACTGTATGTGATTATACAAAAGGTTCATGGATCTACGATCCAAATGGTAGTACAAAACGATATGATAATACTTGTAAAGAGATCTTCAAAGGCTGGAATTGTATATCTAGTAATAAATCTAATGCTTATGATATCATTAAATGGCGTTGGCAACCTAGTCAGTGTCATCTTCCTCAATTTGATCCAATTAGGTTTCTCAAGCAGTTTAGTAATACTAATATTGGTAATAATTTCTTCCTTTATACTTGTTTAATTGATGTTGATTGAATTTTTTTAAACCCTAATTAGGAGATTTGTAATAACTATGTATGAATTTTGGAACAGTGCAGGGTTTGTTGGGGATTCATTGAATAGGAATATGTTTGTTTCACTAGTATGTAGTTTGAAACAAGTTTCAAAAGAAGTGAAGAAATGGAGACCAGCTGGATCAGACCGGGGATATACATTTCTGGGATATAACCTTACGGTTGCGTATCATCGGACTAATCTTTTGGCTCGTTATGGTAGGTAAGCTATGTTTTTGTTACGGTTACCATTGACAGATTTTTACTTGATTGTAGTGATACTACTTCGAGAATGCTTGTTGTAAGATAGTATGTTGTTAATTTAGGTAGAATGGTGAACCGACTTTACCATCTCATTCTGTCCTTACAGTTAGCTAAATGCTGCAACTGTGATAATATTTGTAATCGAGCAAATAGAAATTAGAACTCCCAAATTTTATATAAAGAATTGTAGTTGAAAATTGTTTTCATTAGATTGGCTCAGATGAATATATTTGAGTAAATTAGGAAATGAACAATTTTTGCATGATATAGAACCTTAAATTCTGGATCGGACACCTCTTGAAGGTCAGAATTTATCGCGTCCAATTAGTGCTTTGTCCAGTGTCTGTCAAACACTGATGCTGCTGAACATACCAAGAAGACAAACATGAATGATGGGATGGGTAAGGGCGATTAGGAACATCACGGCGACGTAAACTGGGTGGAGAACACATGATAATAGATGCATCAGCCATCAGATTTTGGAGCTTGTAGTGATTAGTCGAAATATGTATTCACATATATCAAATATGAAATATATTATCAGTGCCTGAGTTTTTGAATATGTCGAGTCCTAAGCCATGAATCAGTTTTCTGTCTGACAACTGTACCTGCATCTTTGCAACCTGGATTAACATTGTGCTTTCCTCGAGGCTTTAAACTTTTGTGGCCATCACTCAGATGACCATTTCACTTACATTGCTACTTCTGTAGCAGTTCTGTTTTAATTGCAAGTGGAAATCATTCTTTTGAGATCATCAGCTTGATCCTGTATAGCAACATCAGCTTGATCCTGTATGGCAACATTTCATGGTGCATCTTGTTTTTCTTTTCCCATAGGTTGTTGAGATTGTAACATTTTATCCTCCGATTGACTACCATTTTCTGTCGAGCACAAGAATATCTGGCCAAACATGTCTTGGAGATGGGTTAGTTAATACAACGTGCCACTTCTTTGTAGTGCAGTGGAGACAATACAATATGCACTTCCATGAAAAAACTAAAAAAGTACATCCCGTAGGCATGGATCTGACTAGCGTCAGGTCGCATAAAGTGAGATTCTAATTTATGATGTTTGCATTTGAGATTTCTAATCAAGTTGCACTTTCTCTAGCACACACAAACAAGCTCTCCTTAACTCGAACAGGAATGTATTATTGTGATGTAGAAGGCTTATTTTTCTTTTTTAGTTCTTAAATTATGTTCGTTGTTGTTGTTTCATGATAGAGTGAGGATGTTGAGTTGATATAGAAATCATGGTTATTACATTTGAATTGATGAATACTAGCTTCATGTGTGTTCTGTATAGGTGGCAGGCCAATGAAAATGTTGGTGTGCTAGAATCCCTTGGATATAAAGAAGGTTTCAGAGTTGATGTTGATGTTCCAGAGGGCACATGGGCAGAGGCTCCAAGCTTCCATGATATTCTTATCTTAAATACCGGCCACTGGTAATCATTTGTTTCTGTACGCCCCCTATCTTATCGTGTCTGTGTTTTAAGTAACACTTGCTTAACACTCTTTTTCACCAACAGAGGGTTGGAAAGGACAGTTGCATAGTGGATACAGGGTTTGCCTGATGTAGTTATTGTGTTCATGTGTGTATCCATATATATCCAATGATTGCAAGTTCTTGGAAATAGTGTTTCAATTTGTGTTTAATTAGCTCTACACTCTGTCATTTTCAGGTGGTGGGCACCTTCGAAGTTCGATCCAATAAAATCTCCCATGCTTTTCTTTGAGAAAGGATCACCTGTGATACCTCCCATTCGTCCTGATCTTGGCCTAGATATGGTTCTAAGTAACATGGTATGAGCTTTACCTCTAAAGCAGTACTGAGTCAGTTTAATTTTGTGTTGAAAACATAAAGTTTTTCTATCATTAGTCGACTATTTCTTTACCGAAACACCCAACTACGTATTAGATTTAATGTTGCACTTGCAGAGAACATGTAAATGTTTAACCATGTTATTTGCTTTATTAAAAGAAAAGTAAAATCACTGCATTGTTCTGAGATACCCTCGCTGTCGCCTTTAATGGGGTTCCAGCATTAAAACATAGCAGAGCTAGTACATTCGGCTTTCTTGCATGTCTATTTTTCTTGCCATTCCATGTTTTTTTCACCAAAGCGATGCACATACAAGTTCATCATATCTTATATGTAATTAAGTAGTCCAGAGGCACATATGATGGGTAATTTGCTAGTATTCATGATTCTTCTAATGGCAAATTTTGCACCAGATTTTGTATGTGGAGAAAACAATGCGACCAGGGGGGATCAAATTCTTCCGTACACAATCCCCTAGGCATTTTGAAGGAGGTGACTGGGACCAAGGTGGTTCCTGTCAACGTGTAAAACCAATCTCGGCAGATAAGGTAATGGTTTTCCAAGTGTATTACGGCGTTTAACTAGTCTCTTTCATATATATGTGCTAGGCATTCTTAGAAGTTTGGATTTGATATAACGAAATACAACTAACAAACCAAACTGATTTCAGGCTGAAGAACTGTTTTCCTTGGAGAACAACGGAACAAATGTGGAAACACGCTTGGTAAATCAACACCTGTACAGAGCGCTGAAAACATCAAGTTTCCAAGTATTGGATATAACAGGATTGAGTGAGCTCAGAGCAGATGCTCATCCATCAACTGCTGGTGGGAAGAAACATGTGGATTGCATGCACTGGTGCTTACCAGGAATCACAGATACTTGGAATGACTTACTAATGGCATATCTTAGTGACATGTAACACTGAATATGCATCTGTTTAAAAAATTTCAAATTGAAAATGTTATAAACTCTGAGGTGTTGATTCACGGTATTCTCAAGGGCCAAGGCCACCAGTTAAATGTCCTAGCCTCTTTGGGTAAGTAACCCCCTTCACTGCAAAAATAAAACTGTGAACCCATTCTAAGTAAAGTCTAGTCACATATCCACATCCTTTCCGAGTCAACTAAAATGCCATGCCCCCACTGAATCCAAATTTAACGGTCTGGCCAGTCTAATAGCACCGACTCAATGATGCAATAGAAATTGATTTCTCAGTAGTTATCTGCAGGAACTCTGATGTCGTATGGGAAACAAAGAATATAATGGTGCATTTTACGTGTAATGAACTAATGATCAGTAATAGAAAAAATTATATTAAGTTTCTTGTAGGGGTGGTGGTGGCTTTTCATTGGAGGAATTACGGTGTTTCTGTAGTATGTTTAATGTGTAATGACGAATAATGGAAAAAAGTAATATAATTTCATTACTACTTTCTTACAGGGGTGGTGGCTTTTGGTCGGAGAAATTAAGGTTTTGTCTTTGTTTGTGGTAATTACGCTTTTGTGTGGCGGAGCTGTAAACGACTCCTGAGTGCCTATCAGTGGCCCCTTTCGGAGTCGCCGATAAAAAAAGAAGAGTGCGTATCACGGTGCTGTTCAATGGTATATTCAGTAGCAAACTGAGAAAATAAAAATATCACTTTTCCTAAAACAGGTTAGTATTTATTTTAATTAATCTGGATAGGCCAATTATGCTATTTGGATGCCACTTGCCAGCAGAGGCGATTATCTCGAATATGAGAATGCTAAAGCAGAGGCAAGTGCGAGAGTAACGCTCATAACCAACCGAGCCGTCCCTAATTGGTCAGACTAGCTTGCAATCTAATACTCCCTCCGTCCCAAATTAGATGAGTTAGTTGGTTTTAAATTTTCCAAATTAGATGAGCTATTATAATTTGATAGTCATGTTTGTATTCGTTACGTAGGTGTTTTAAAATGCTTTTCAATGGTATAAAATATACGAAAAACCGTGGTATAGTTTAAGAGATAAATCATTTCTAAGTTTTACTAGTTATTATTTATAAGTGTATAATCGTAAAAAATATTTAAACATATTGTCCTTTCCTCCTTGCCCTAAAAATTGTACAAACTACAACTAGCTCATCTAATTTGGGACGGATGAATTATTTAACATTTTTCTCGATTTGCCTAGATGGAAAGCATACAAAGGCTACGCTAACTAAAACAACTCCACTATTCATACATAATCTTCAAGTGGGGAATACAATACAGTAGCTATAACAAAAAGCAAAATATTCTATTTTGTCTAAAGATCAGGTATTCACCAACATTAATAGACGCACCTAGTTTCAAAATCCCGCTTCCTTTACAGATTTCCTAGTTACATGAAACAGGATACGATCGAATCATCGAAAGATATATACCTTTGTCCATTAATTAGTATAGTTGATGGGAATGATTAAGCTGAACTTTTGACCAAACAAAAATCACTAGCAAGAAAGAAGAAGTATATACTGTATATATACAATTTCCTGCCACCTTCCCCAAATCAAGAATTTGATCAAGTAAAAGATCGTCTTTTCTAAGAGCGTGATCATGAAAGTTTATTACAAAACTTTGAAGTCATACTTCAAATGCATTACGGTTCTACCAGATGGTAAAAAAAAAATCAACAAAGTTAAAGAAGTTGTAGCTGTACTTGAAAGAAGAAGGAGATTTTCATCTCAGTTTCTTGCAGGGGAGGTGTTCTACAGAAACGCGCGACATATAGAGAAAGAAGAGGAAGAAAGTTGAGAACGAAGAAGAAGAGGGACCATGAGCGATTTTCAAAGTTCAAAGGGAGGGGCCAACAAAGATGTGGTGGTCTACACATGTTGAGGAAAGTAAGGAACGAGTCCATGACTATGTCTCCTTAGTTTGAAGTTTTATAGGAATGGAGTAACGTGAGGTTCATGTTAGTTTGTCACCATGAACACGGTATAGCATGGTCCCTAAATATTGTAAGGACTTCACTAGACTGACTACTACTGTTAGCTTGATTACTCATTTTTTTTCCTCTGTCTTGATTGTTTTTTGTTTTTGGGCATTTATATATGGGGTCGAAGTTCTAACCATAAGCCATCAATTTGTATGATTTGCTCTCACTATACAATCCACATGGTAATGTTAGTACGTAGCTTAGAGCAACTCTTGTGCGCTGCGGAATGATTTTGATACTCCATTCCGTTAGTCAAGGAGAGAAACAGAACGGTGAAGTTCGTCCATTTCACCAGTCTACATTCCAAGAACTGCCGTGCTGGATATTATTTCATCCAAGACAAGAAATCTATCCATTTGAACGTAAAAGTTACACATTCTGTTTATATGCCGGCTAAAATTACATTCCGTGACAAGAAATGTATCACCGTGCACCCCATTCGCATTGTCCTATATTTATTACCCGAAATCTACACTCATTATTAGCAGAAGACACCTTCATAATAAGCTAGAAGACAATGCAAGTAATAATAGAGGAAGATAGTTAAATTTAGACCGTGATTCTTGTTGGCCACCTTCAGAAACAAATAATGTGTATTGGCCTAAAGTTTTGTAATCGATTACTACAAAAAGACAAAAACAATAACGTCATTTTCAGGACCTTTCAAAATACTGTTAAGTTTCATTTTAACTTAAAACATATCTTTCAAGAGTGTGTTTTTTTTTTCCTTCAAAATAAAATAAAAGCATTGATGAGAGATATTTCAATAAAACCCCATCCTTTTCACGATCATAAATACCAAAGAAAAAGAAAAGAAAGAAAGTAGGAAATACCTATTAGTCCTAGTAAAAATATATTAGAGAGAGTTTGATTCAGTTGACTGAGTCAACTGTCTGTTTGGTCTATTTTCAAAATATATATTACTATTTGGTCCTAGAAATTATAGTTTGGTCCTAGGATGACGTCATGCATGATGTAATTATCATTAGGTAGGGACATAAATATCCTTTTGAGACCATATATATATATATAAAAAACCCTAGAAAATATCTTATTTTCAGATTTTCTTTCTCTATCTTCTTTAGTTTCAGATCTAGTTTCTCTCATTTTCTCTCTTTTTTCCATTTTTTCCCCTGCTAGTGATGAAGAAGATGAAGAAGATGATGAACGATTATGCTGCTATTTATGATGATGATGAACCTTTATCATCTTCACATGCTTGGGTAAGTTTCGGATCTACAAAAGAACCTTGAAATCCTTTGATTTCTTCATCTTTTTCTTTTTCTTCATCATCACTTTGGATCTTCTGTTCTTGATTTTTAGATCTCCTGCTGTTGCTGTTCGTATTGCTGTTGAAGATAAAGATGAACTTTGTTTGATGTTCATGCTGATGTTGAAGATGAAACTATGTTTGCTATTCGTGTTGCTGTTGAAGATGAAGATGAACTCTGTTGCTGCTTGTGTTGAAGATGAAGAAGATAAAGAAAGATGAGTTGCTGCTGCTGATGAAAAAGATGAAAATGACGAAGTTCATTTCTGGAATGAACTCTGGTTTGTGATGAAGATTTTAATGTTTTTTCGTCTCTGTTGTTGCTGATGATGATGGAGACGATGAAGATGATGAAGATGAGTTGCTGCTGCTGATGAAGAAGATGAAGATGACGAAGTTCATTTCTGGAATGAACTCAGGTTTGTGATGAAGATTTTGATGTTTTTTCGTGTCTGTTGTTGATTCTGATGATGGAGACGATGAAGATGATGAAGACGAGTTGTTATTGCTGATGAAGATGACGAAGTTCATTTCTGGAATGAACTCTGGTTTATATAGTTTTTTATCAGGAGTTCATTTGACGAATGAACTCTGGTTTATATAGGTTTTTATATATCAGGAGTTCATTTTGACGAATGAACTCTGCTTTCGTATAGGTTTTTATCAGGAGTTCATTTTGACGAATGGACTCTGGTTTATATAGGTTTTTATCAGGAGTTCATTCGAAGAACGAACTCTGGTTTATATAGGTTTTTATCAGGAGTTCATTCGAAGAATGAACTCTGACTCTTTGTTCTTAATAACGAAATTTTTGTAGAATTTAATGAAGTGTAATGAAGTTCATAAAATATAATGAAGTGTACAGTTTTCATGAAACATAATGAACTCAAATTTATAAAATGCTTAATAGTTCATCAGGCAGAATGAACTGCTATAAAAAATAAGTTGGAATTAACATGGAAGGGTACTTTGGTCTATTTAATATTTTTAAATAATTATGGACCAAACAGTAAAGGCGTTTTCCCAAATGACTAAACTGACTTGGGACCACCTAAAAAAGGACCAAACGATATTTTTCCCAAAAAAAAAAAGAGTTTTGTGTTCATCATCCGAGTCTTAAATTAAGCCTAATAATTTGTATCCTTTAATAATGTGATTCCGATGTGCAACTTGCATCCCTTTTTTTTTTTTTGATGTTGTATAAAGTCCCATCCCGATAATTTGTAGCACTTCATCTAGTTTCACATAATGCTTATCAAGGACATAGCCAAGTTTGGGCAAGCGAGATAGTTGTCCACACCGCGCACACTTACCAACTGGCTTATAAAAGAATATCTATGCTTATATGTATATATTTTTTCAAAAAAAAAACAACTCTTGCAACTGTCTTCTTTTATCCGTCATTTGCTTGCATACGCCTGATTTTTTCGCTTCCCTTTCTTACCTTTAATCCTGATTCGATCACCAAAGACATATGACATGTGTGTTAGTTATCGAAGACTAATCAATTATTTCCTAAGTTAGCCGTGATTATTTTAGGAAAGGGGTTTCCTAAACCGGTTAGAATTCTTGGTGGCCAAGTTTGTAACCTATATAAATAGGTAATTAGGCCTTGTAGAATTAGTGTGAAGAAAATTGTGAGTGAATACAATTGTAGAGAGAAAAGAGAGTTCTTTCTTGTATAGCTTTTAGGGTAAAAAGCTAGGGTTTCGTTGTGAAAGCATATTGGTGAGAAACAAGAGACAAGGTTATCGTCTCGGGTAATTGTTGCGGTCTAACCAAGGGTTTGCTGGGATTCACACGACGTTGTAATCGTTTGAGTTGGTGCGGCTCAAAGTGGACGTAGACAATATATACACGTTGTATGTATTGGTCGAACCACTATAAATCTTGTGTCTTGTGAGTTGATTTATCTTTCTCGTATTTTTATTGTTGCTTTTGCTTGGTTTACTTATTATTCACCATAATATCTCAAGATCATGTTATTCTGCGGTTGTCAGTGATTCGTTAAAAATCCTGACAACTGGTATCAGAGCTTTAGGTTAAGCTCCAGGTTGCTCTTAGCATAGGTTTGTACGTAGTACGATAATAACGAAAGTACGATAGCTAGGGTTAAAGTTTTTAATGGGAAGAAATTTGCGTTTTGGAAGTCTCAGATGGAAAACTACCTATACGAAAAAAACCTTGATGTTCCATTAGGAGGAGTTGCGAAAAAGGGAGCACTCAAAGACGGTGAATGGACAACTCTTGACCGAAAGTGTGTAGCCGTGATCCGTAGATGTCTAATAGAGGAAGTTTACAATAACGTACAAGAAATCTATCCATTTGAACGTAAAAGTTACACATTCTGTTTATATGCTGGCTAAAATTACCTGCCGTGACAAGAAATATATCTGCACCCCATTTGCATTGCCCTACATATATCACCCCAAATCTACACTCATTATTACCAAAAGACACCTTCATAATAAGCTAGAAGACAATGCAAGTAATAATAGAGAAAGATAGTTAATTTAGGCCGTGATTCTTGTTGGCCACCTTCAGAAACAAATAATGTATATTGGCCTAAAGTTTTGTAATCGATTACTACAAAAAGACAAAAACAATAACCTAATTTTCATGATCTTTCATAAGTATCCCTAAGAGCTACTCCCTCCGTCCCACTATTAGAGATGACCTAGTTCAAGTTTGCACAATTTTTAAGGCAAGGTATGGAAGAGAGTGTTTTAAATATTTTTTACAATTATATCCTTATGGATAATAGCTTGTAAAATTTAGAAATGATTTATCTCTCAAACTATACCATGGATTTTCGTAAACTTTGTATCATTGAAAAGCATTTAAAACGCCTACGTAACGAATATAAACATGATATCAAATTATATATATTTCTTATACTACCGATAATCAATCAAAAGGATAATTTTAGAAATATCCACTTGTTTAATGAGATAGGTCAATAGTGGGACAAAATTTTAAACTAAGTAAGTCATCTAATAGTGGGACTGAGGGAGTATTATTTAGGTTTTATAGTTTAATTGATTTGCACATTACATTGGAGATTGTGTTGATGTTTTCACGGATTACTAGTCAAGTCCTGTTATAACTTAGAAACATATCTTTCAAGAGTGTTTTCAAAAAAAGAAGCATTAGTGATGGATTCTTCTATAAAACTCCATTTTCATAAATATCAAAGCAAAAAAGAAAGGGGTTTTGTGTTTGCCATATGTGATTATAATGTATAACTTGCATCCCCGTTTTCTTTTTGATGTTGTTTATCGTCCTGTCCTGATAATCCGTAGACTGTCCTTCTAGTTTAACAGAATGTATATCAAGGACTTAGCCATATGTTGGCAAGCAAGGGCAGTTGTCCACGCTACATACATTTACCGACTGGCTTATAACTATTTGTGTATTTTTGCCAAAAAAACTCTCTCACAAGTGTGCTCTTTTATTCATTAATTGCATGCATGCGCTTGATTTTATCTCTTCCTTTCTTACTTCTAATCCTGGCTCCACCACGGAAGACATATGACATGTATAAACATATGGTTGTTCACTGCAGCCAAATTAAATGTTACTGCTCCAAAATCCAAAATGTAGGTAGAGGTAGTGTCAATTTAAGGCGGCTAGGAATTCAAACTTCTAAACGCAGCACTAAGGATATAATGTTGCTTATATATATAATTAACTGTCCTACACTCTTTACATCCAACTTGACATCTGACATATAGAGTCAGCCGTAAAGATATGTGAACCAAAATGTAGTTAAAATCGGCCATCTATGTTCCTATTGCTGGGGGCAATTACAACATTCAAATAAAACAAAACTAGCATTATTTATCCAAATAGAAAACACCCCAGAATTAGTGTTTTGCAGAATTTTAACTAATATTTGTCTAGCTAACATGGTAACATGGAGTGGATTGAAGTGACCTTAGAAAAAACACTAAGGGATATTCCAGTGATACGTTACACTCGACAAGATTTGTATAGGGTCACATAAATGACATACAATATAAAGACAGTTGATATTACCCCAAGTTAATCTGGATAAGGATAGTTTGAACTTTGAAGTTTTCTCGTGGATTTTTCTGGAGATGTGATTTGATCTATAATGTCATGGATCATCAAATCAATGGTGATATAATTTGAGGTTTATTTCTCGAATTTCTTTGGCACGATGGGTGGAAATTTAAAATTATTATGCACGAATGGACATGCGACTCATGTTAATAGCTATTCGAGTCTGAAGGCGTATAAATGAGCAATACCAAGCAACAACAAATGTTAACTTATTTTGATTAACTGGTTAAGTTTAATTAATTATAAATTATAAATAAATACTTGACATGGTCAAAATGTAGTGAGTGCTTTAAGGGACAAATATAAAGCGGTGTGTTTTGGTCTGGTCACTGGTCTCCTAAATTAGGAGAAATCAAAAGTTGTTACCACTGAAACTACATGGAAACTAAGCTAAAAATGGCTTTAGATTTAATTAATTATCATGACGAGAGACTGTACGTGCACACTTAATAATATTTTATTTATTCAATATTCAAATCTCGGACGCTACTTTGTGATTTCCTTGAGCAGCAAAATTCCAAATACTATCCAAGTGTTATGAGTTGTCTTGATATTCTTTGGGCTGACAAGAAAATGCGATCTGTTTTTTTGTTGTGCACGAAGTTTTGTTGATCTCCGCATCTCACCAAACCCATCTTATAAATTAGTATACATTATTATTGTTCTATTAAAAGGTGATTAAGGGTGGGAAGTTAATTTTCTAATTTGATTTCTACTTTTAGGAATTATCTTTTGGTCGGGGAAAAATGTATATGGATGAAGAAAATGAGGAAGAAAGCAAAACACGCCCGGGAAAGAAAGTTTATGGAAGAAGAAAGTGAGAGGAAAGAAAATCATGTTCGATAAGTGTGAGGTTTGATGAATCTGATGTGTTTGATTTCAACTTAAAATGTCAAGTAATTAGTATCTTGGTGTGTTGGTAAGGGATTCAACCCGGGATATTCCTGACTTTCTGTTTAGGATTTTATCCTTGAATGCGTCCGGACCTAACTTTTATTTTTTTCCCCACTCCTCTCGTAGAATTATAATAATTGGGTTTCTTTTTTACACAAAGTTTTGCTTTCAAAATATTTCTAAATGAACGTAAATTATAATCGTATAGATTGCTTAATTTATTGGGTGTTGATAGTCCAAAATTCATCAACATTCTAACTTCCGAATGGTTGAAACAAAAGATCAATTTTTTTTCAAGTGTAGAATATAATTCCATAGATAATTAAAACAAATGGCCATTAAAGGTGACAAGTAAATTAAATAATTTTTTGACTTCTACTTTTTACCGTTCTCTTTTGGTCGTGGAAAAATTTAAACAAAAAAATAAAAAGGAAAGGAAATCATGTTAAGTGTGAGGTTTGGTAGTTCTGATGTCTTTGATTTCAACCTAAAATGTCAAAGTAATTAGTATCTTGGTCCGTTGAAAGAATCCACCATTGTAGATTCCTGACATATTGTTTAGGATTTTAGTATACTTTAACTATGTATTTATAAATGACTGAAAATGATATTTTATGACAGTAATTTGACTGTCTTATATCACAGTGGATAACAGATATTTTTTCGTGGTTGCGTGGTGATATCAATATCCTGAATTAAAAATAAGAACTATCCATATGGCATACTATCCTCATTTGAGGAAATGTGATCCTTTGATATCTTCATTTTTGCCTAAAGATAGACCAAGTTGAAAAACTGAAAATATCACTTTTCATAAAATAGAGGGAGTAGTTTTTATCAAGAAGTGGTATAATATCCATTTGCTCGGCCAAGCCATACACAAGGGAAATGTTGGTGATCCTTCCTTGATTAGTGGTTAGTGTGAACCTTCCATACTGTTACTACTACTAGCTAAGAACTAAAGCAGATGAAATGGTGGCATGATAGGAAAGATATCTGAATCTTCTGACTTCTGATAGAGGATAATTTGATAAGTTTAATTAGACACAAAATTAGCTGGATTTTCATTAGGTTAATAACATGAGCTAATAGAGTTAAGTTTTGGTAGGAGCCAAGCACAAAGAGGAAGGGAACAGTGATGGGCCATAGTGAATGGGCTTTAGCACGTAGGGGCCCATTATTTGTCGGCAATGAGTTCCCCTTTCTCATTGCTTTCAGCATAACAACTGCTGCTAAAAACCAAAACCCGAAAACACAAAAATATACAACATACTCTCACTTTATCTATCTGGTTAATTTCTCTTTTTGTTTTTCTTTATAATTAATAATTATCATTCAAATATTTTGGTTTTTATAAGATAAAAATTCTTAACAACCGACTTTTCTCTATTTGGTCAAAACAATCGACTCATCATGTGTGTTGGTGCTTCACTATATATACCATCTACTCCTTCTCCAAGCTATTGCAGTCATCTTCTTCTCAACTATCTCTAGCTCTAGCCCTCCTTTCTCATTTACAACATTCTCTAGACTTCTTCTGCTCACTGATCAGTAAAAAAACATCAACTCTTTCTGCTCTTATTTATCAAGAAAGAAATGGGTTTACTGTCTAGAAAAGCTGCATGTAATACTCATGGACAAGATTCATCATATTTCTTAGGATGGGAAGAATATGAGAAGAATCCTTATGATGAGAAAAAGAATCCAAATGGCATTATTCAGATGGGACTTGCTGAGAATCAGCTTTCATTTGATCTTATGGAATCATGGCTTGCGAAAAATCCTGAACCTGCAGCGTTCAAGCGTGACGGAGAATCAGTATTCAGAGAACTTGCACTTTTCCAAGATTATCATGGTTTGCCGGAATTCAAGAAGGCAATGGTGGATTTCATGTCTGAAATCAGAGGATACGGAGTCAGTTTTAATCCAAACAATTTAGTTCTTACAGCTGGTTCAACTCCTGCAAATGAAACTCTCATGTTTTGCCTTGCCAACCCTGGTGAAGCTTTTCTACTCCCTGCTCCATACTATCCAGGGTTTGATAGAGATCTCAAATGGCGAACCGGAGTTGAGATTGTTCCGATACAATGTTCGAGCTCTAATAACTTCCAGATAACTGAATCAGCACTCGAAGAAGCTTACAAACAAGCACATAAACAGAATTTGAAAGTTAAAGGTGTTCTCATCACCAACCCTTCAAACCCATTAGGAACTACCACCACCCGTGAAGAACTCAACCTTCTTGTCAACTTTGTTGATGATAAAAACATTCATATAATCAGCGACGAAATCTATTCAGGAACTGTTTTCGATTCACCTGGTTTCGTAAGCATCTCAGAAATACTGCAAGAGAGAAATCTCCAAGACAGTGATTTATCTGAACGTGTTCACATTGTCTACAGTCTTTCCAAGGACTTAGGTCTTCCTGGCTTCAGAATTGGTGCTCTTTACTCCAACAATGAAGACGTCGTGTCCGCAGCCACTAAAATGTCTAGTTTTGGACTTCCTTCTTCACAAACTCAATATCTTCTCTCGCAAATGCTATCAGACAAGAAGTTTACAAGCAATTACCTCAAAGAAAACAAGATTAGACTAATGAAGAGACATGATATGCTTGTGTCCGGTCTTAAAAATTCCGCCGGTATTAATTGTTTGGAAAGCAATGCTGGATTGTTCTGTTGGGTAGATATGAGACATCTATTGAAGTCAAAAACGTTCGACGCCGAAAAAGATCTATGGAAGAGAATTCTTTTTGAAGCCAAGTTAAATATTTCTCCTGGTGCTTCTTGCCATTGTACTGAACCAGGATGGTTCCGTATGTGCTTCGCCAATATGTCTGAAGAAACCTTAAACCTCTCCATTACAAGGATTAAAGATTTTGTTGAATCTTTTAATACAGTGAGTAACGTTAACAGAAGGCAACAACAACGTAGGTTGCTCAGAAGTCCGAGGATGGGTTTAACGAAATGGGTAATGCGACTATCGGCTTCAGTTTCTCATGATAGTGAACCTGAAAGATAATTATATTAGTTAATTTAATCTGTGAAATTTAATTACATTTTAGTATATTTAGTTGATTGGTATTTTAATGTAATTAGTGTAGTAGAGAGCACTCGGACCAATTGGAGTTCGTAGTGGCCCAAACTATGTAACTTTTTTGCCTCAAAAATGTCAAAAACATACTGTTAATTAATTTACTTTTGTTTCAGCCCATATTCAACTAGTAATTATAATCCGTACCAGACAAAATTACTTGCCAGTAAATCCAGAATTTTTCCTGTGAAACCATTTTAGGATGTGTAAACGCTAGTTTCTTAAATCGATAGTGAAATATTAGCTACAAAGATTGATTCTGATAATGGAAAGCGCCGAGATTTGGTTGGCGCTGGCGTTTATTATATCTAATAATTCCTTAATTTATTGACTAATAATGTTGAATTATTTATTCGGATTATGGCCGTGCACTTTATAAAGTATAGATATATGTCTGATCGGCAGGTTCGTTTTTTAATTAGATTATTTTATCGGCAGGTAGATTATATATATTATTGAAATGTTGGTGTCACTTTCACTTTTCGACATATAAAATGAGATTTAGTGAACCCATTGGAGTGATCATAAATTGCCGTGTTTACAACTTACTAATAATCAGTTTAATGAACCCTCTAAGAGAGGAAATGTGAATTTATTGGTTAAATACTAAATGTGGGCACAAAATGATCAAATCATTGGTTACAGTACTGATCACTGTTACCAGTACGCGTCAGGATAATGTTATGTAGTTTCTGCTTCTGATTCACAATTGTCATTTACGTTTCCGGCTTTTCGTCCCATGTTTTCTTTGGCTCTTACTAGTAGTCCTGGTTAATCCTGTGGTCGATTGAACACACTAAAACTGTGTGTTATTTTGAACGACAGACTATTGGGTTCTCGCCTTCATGGCATTGCAGGTGCACGTTGTTTCTGTCAGTCCAGGGCTTATAATTGAAAAGAGACTGGGGATATGCTAGTTAGTTAGGGGTAGTATATATAACTCTCATACGTGAGCTCAAAGGTTCGAATTCGACTCCGTAACAAAATTTGCCATTCTGAAAGGATGCTATATCAAAATTTGTTGATTTTTTTTTTTGCTTTTGCAAAGAAGCGCGTATAAGAGTAACAATCAAAGGTTTGTCATGCATGAGTTCATGCTAACGACGTACTTAATACGTAGGCATGTATATCATTTGGCACAAATCATAAATCTTTTATAAACATTAAGTAGTGCAGAACAGTAAGATTTTGACCTCTTTATTGAATAAAATTATCCCTAAAATTATATAGACTTCAGCCCCAAATAAGAGAAAGCTAAGTCAAACATTACCAAAATAAATCAAACTAGTTTTTTCAACCGACTTGGTGTGTGATGGTCTTTTTCTCTCTTCATTCTTTTGTTGGCCAGTCATACTCTGACTCAGAAAAAGTTAACTGGATATAATCTGCATTTGGTAAAAAAAAAGTCGCAGTTGAAGGAAAGAGAGTAGAAAATCTTATATCTAACCAGTCATGACTTCCACCGATCCACGATATCTGCTGCTGCCTTGCATATCGAAGGCAATCAGGCATGACATGCATATATACTACTACAAAATATTGGGTATCATGAGTTCACATGCAATACGATACAATTCTTGTAAGGTTTCAGACGAAAACACGTAACTCACTCGCAACAGAATCAAATTAAAAATGTGGGATGCACTGAAGGTTCGTAAAGACTTTATGCTTTAGAGAGTTGATTTTGATTAAGTCAGTGGTGATTAAGGAAAAGATTTTGCACGCACGCGGGTTTGCTGCTAATTGCAAGATTGTTTGTCGACCTTTGGCGTTGAAAACTAAAGGAAGATTTTGATTTGGCTATCTTTAGTCTCTACTCTACCTACTCGAAATTTTCAACTTCATTTTATTTCCATTTCTATTCAACTTTCAAAGGAAAATTTGTTTTTGTAGAACCTGAAAGTCTCTATTCAATAACTTAGAGAGCACAAAAGTGTACTTATATTGTTAAATGTAATGCAAAATGATACCCTTTTCCATTGGTCATCCATGATATGCGACTTCCAATTGCATATATATGCATGCTTAATTGTATATTTTGCATTAACCGGGATACTGGCTAGCTCACCTTTGACCTTTTTGTTGACCCTTTTCCATCTCTGGACTGATTTGAGGATGAGGAATTAGCAGACCTATTCGCTTTCTTCCTTCCCGTTTTTAGTCCAACGAAACCCTTTTTTTTAGAAAGCGTTTCAAAAGATGAGGTATTTCAAGACTGACATGAGATCTGGACCTAATTCTAATAAGTGTGTTTCTGAGTGGGAACCTCAATTGAAATATCAAAAGAAAATTCAAAATGGAATAATTAAATCTATGTAAAACAAAGGAAAATAATAATAAAACAATACTATTGTTATATACGGGGGCGTGCTACTCCACCAAACTTACTTGGTGGACACTGGTAAATGAGGCGCTGAAATTTTAAGAGCATAATGAGGTGCGAAATAGTGACAGAATATACGAGTACGGACAATCGCTGGACCTAGTTGGCATCATATTGGTAAGAAGCTTTGGCCTCTTTTACCTGCTACCATTTGCTGGACTATTTGGAAGTCCAGGAATGCTTTAGTTTTTGAGAACATTAATTTTAATGCTACTGGGGTCATTAAGCAGGTGAAGATTCAAGCTTACTGTTGGGCTCGTGATGATGAAGTTATGAAGGGTCTTAATCTGGATTCCATCATAATCACCAATTGGAGTTCTTATTTCAGTTCTTAATGTAACTTTTGTGTCCTTCTCTTTTGGGGTTTTGGGTTTTGTCGAGAGCTTGTTCCTCTTGTTTTTAGTAGGGTTGTCAGTTTGTAGCTTTTGAGCTTGTTTTCCCACTCCTTGTAGGTCTTTAATATATTTTTTACTTTTGCCGATCAAAAATAAAATAAAATAAAAATACTCCCTCCGTTCCACTTTAGATGATGTTTTTGGAGTTGTCACGCAGATTACGAAATGGAGAGAGATATGAAGATTTTCCATCTATACCCTTGGGAAAAGTCTTCAAACATTAATTACTATTAGTGCATTTAAAAGTAAACTTATAATTCCAAGACAAAATGTAAGGGTGTTATTGGTAGTTTTTTGAAAAAATATGAAAACTTTCAAGTATTGTGGAACAAAAAAATAACCCTAAAATATCAACTAAAATGGAACGGAGGGAGTATTAATGTCATTTCTTGATTGAGCATTTCGTGAGTGTGTTCATAGATTTCAAATATAAGTTCGCCTAGAGACCCAAATAATTTGCTATAAACGGCCAATATGAATACAAAGAAAAGTTAACATCATTTTCAGTAAAAGAAGATATGACGATAAATCAATGACATATTCATGATGTTTCTTAGCCTGTTTTCCTTCTGCACGACGCACAGACGAGTCACGAGTACACCACAATGATGGCCCTTCTTTTTATCTATAAGCAGGGAATTCAAAAGATTCACATATAGGCCAAAAACATAAGCATTCCTAGCTCGACAAGTGTATGGAAGGTAACTGACATTAGAGACTAGCAGAAACTAACTTAACTAGCTAGCTAGTTCTGTACAATATCCTTATTGCTTGATCAATATCGGTTTATCCAAACTGCACATATACTATCAATTATAGACGTTATTGTCCGAGACAATATCAGGTAACGTCTGACTATAAAGCAGCTGAATAGCTAGGTCTATCGATCATACTGATTGTCTGACTGCTTATATAAGATAAAATGTCAGTTAAAATTTAATCAACCATTGGGGTGCCATGTGGATACCACATGAACAATGTAGGGGTTTTATGAGACATACCTGGGGAACAATAACCACCTGCAATGTGGTGTGGCCTGAGAGAGATGGGAGATTGTTTTGTGATGGTTGTTAATTCTATATTTTCATGGTGGTGTTGTTTGTAGAAGCAAACTTGGTGTTGACCCCCACCAGTATTTCATTCTTGTTCATATTCACAGGAACAACATGGGACCATATGATAGGTATAGCTTGTCTACCCTGAAACCAAACACTTTACCCTGTTTTGCTTTTATTTCCCATTTTTTACCTTGAAATGTTGTGTGCCAAGGCATGAGGTTTGGGCATGTCAGTCATTTCAAAGGCACATTTCTTCTTTTGAAGAAGCTTATAGCATGTCTGGAGCAGAAGTGTTTCTGATTCTCTAGAAGTAGAAGGCAGAAGCAGAATGTTTTTGTTTCACAAAAAGTTAACTTTTTTATTTCTGGAATTCATTCTGAAATTGTTTTCCCAAACTAATTTCTTACTTTTTCGCTTTCAAAAGTCAAAAAGCAACTTCTGGACGTGCATCCTGAAAGCTTATAAAGTTTTAGATTTTAATTTATGACTTATTTTTGAGCCAGCTAAGCGATAAATTACCACCCAACATGTAGGTTTCTACTTGCATCATTCTTGGCCTTGAAACTTTCTTGCAGTCTACATCCTCTAAAGCTAAATCAAGGAGCGAGCTGCTAAAAAGTCCATGTGTAGTATGATGATGTTTTTGTTGCTTAATTCACAAGACATCTAAATGTGATTAATTAACTAAATGACATTTACTTTGATGATATGCAACTTTGGAGATAATTCACACGCACTTAACTCCTTTTCAACACATATATATTTTTTCCTTCTGCATGCCCATAAAGTGAAGTTGTCTCAGAAAAGTGTTAAGTTGGTGGAGATTGAGAGAAAGATTCAACAATTTGGTTCTTTTTGGCATATAGTCTTAAGCTGTAATTACCAACTTTGAACTTTTACCTTAATCATTAGTATATTAATTTGATTAATTACTTTATTGTTCGAGAACATTTTCATGAGGTTAGTTATAAACTGTGACCGGCAATTTAGAGTATTACCGCGGGCTTATCATCAGTCACTGGTTTTTAATTAGCTAGTTTTACCTATAGTTTTATTAAGAAAAACTTGACCACTGATTGCCTGCCTACCCAAATTAGAGTCATAAAATCATAATTGTGGTGTTTCTTCTAAGCTTTTATAATGAAATATCATTCTACGTCAACTAACCAGCAGCACCTGCTGAGTCTTTCATGGGTAAAAATTATCTTCTTTTACCATTTATTCACAACAACAACAGTTGTTTTCGAACGCGCGATTGAGGATACTTATATTAATTGGGATATAGGAAAAAGACAAAAACGGGATTTAAATAGTAAATCAAGGTCACCCCATATCCATGTATTTTAACTAATTCCTAATCTACCCCTCATTAATCAGGTTTAGTGGTTAATAATAATTAGTTATGTTAATTGATTAGTTTGAAAATGATTTATAGAAATCTTTATCATTTTGGAGAGATTAGAAGTATGAATGTTGGGTTCGAAATTTTTGGTTGAGATGAGTGACCATAGTGACCAGAGAGATGTCTCTGAGTCTTCACGTTAGCAACAAATATGTCTTTTATGTTAAATCTTCTCCAGATGTAACATTGGATTCACCATGGCTGCACCTGAAAAACATCCTGCCGGCATTGATATAACTATGAATACCATGCCGGAACAACCTAAACCGGCATGGTATTCATAGTTATATCAATGCCGGCATGATGTTTTTCAGGTACCAGGGAATATTCAACCAACACAGTGTGCGGGCGTTGTTGTCGGTCGTCCATCCATGCCGGCATTTGTTGGAAATTTTCATAAATGTTTGCCGCTATCCGGGGGGTCCGGGGGGGTGTAGCCCCTCCCGGCTGTGTTCGACCTGACAGGTCAGGTCGCGGGGGTCTAGGGGGCAGCGCGCCCTAGCAGAGTGCGAGACAACGTCTCGGAGAAACCTATTCCGTTTTGAAATTTTTTCTGGTTATGAAATTCAAAACCTATTCCGTTTTGAAATTTTTTTCTGGTTTTGAAAAGTCCACTGCCGGCACAGTCAGTTAATTCTCGAGCATGCCGGTACTACTAACGGCATAGTATGTTGCTTAAATTTCTTTACCGGCACATGATGTAAAGTATCCAGAAAATTGAATTTTTTTTCACTTGACTACCGGTATTGATAGATTTCTATCGAGCATGCCGGCATTTAGTGACGACATGGTCTTCATCAATTCCGGCATGATCTTCATCACTTCCGGCGATGTAAAAAAAATAAATTTCCGAGATGGTCTTCATCACTACCGGCATGGTCTTCATCACTTCCGATTGTAAAAAAAATATAATTGTTTTCAAAGTGAGGAGCCGGCAGAGAAGGAAAAGAGATTTTGAAAGGGAGTGGGGAATATTTAGGTTTCAAAGCCCCAACCCTAAAAGAGATTAATAAGAAGTGAAGATGGAAATGAGGGATATGATTTTGTTTTCTGATTTTAAGTTTTTTGATTTTTATTTTGAGGGAGGGGTATTTTAGTATTTCCGCCACCCAAAAACACCCCTTAGCAGACACTATTGGTTGGGGGAAGTAATTTATATCCCCCAATTAGTTCAAGTATCCCCAATCGCGCGTTCTTGTTTTTGGAGTTTTTTTTTTTTTTTTTCAAACTTCAATTATAAAAAATGTGGCCGCATGCGCCCTTGGCTCCTTGCCCATGTTAAACATTTTAAGTATAAATCACATAACAAAAATGAAGCGGAATTTATTGCTAGAACAGGTCAAATGGCTTACCAAAAGCCTTAGTGGAGATGTAAATATGATTGATTTAGTAAATTCAGCAAAGTTTAGTCAACAATTTTTTTGCAGAAAATCTTTTCTAGACTCGCTAATCGACCACAAAGTTCTTGTTATGTATGGAGTCTACGGACTACGGATCATATAAGGGCGGCTACATCAGCCTACATCCTACACCTAGTTAAAGAACCATCTTTTGGGGACTACTCAAAAAAAGGTGGGGGACTATTCTTCAATTTTTTATAGGACATTTGAAGTAATTTTGGGTCACCCCTTATCTAAATTATTTTTTAATACCAAATTTACCCTTGGTAATTAAATTAGTTAGTTTATTGATTAGTTAGTGTTAGTGTAATGATTAATTACTAATTAGTTAGTGATTAGTGAGTTATTAATAGGATAGTTTTGTTAGAATCAGAATTATTGAGAGAGAAGAAGAAGAAGAAAAAAAGAAGAAGAAAAAGAGGGAAGAACCCAAAAAATCTTATTTTGAGTTTAGTTAATATGATATGAGTGATTCATGTGATGATACCTCCTCCTCAGAATCAGAACCTCCTTTATCTCTTAATATATTTGTCAATATTTCTAATGATCCGGATATGAGTTATTTGTTAAATGATGAAAGTTGTTTACCCCAAACTCAACCTAACGACCCAAATGATGAATTTTATCAGCCACAACCAGAAGATGAAGTTATGGGTACTCATGTATGGCTCAAATTTAGTTAATGTAGCTTGAATTGTGCAAAAAATTGACCAAATCGAAAATTTCAGGAAGAAATTTCGGCTAGGTCAAAGTAGTTCGGTTAGCAATTCTGCAGAACAGGTAGCCGAACTCTCATGTATGTGCAGTTCGGTTACTCATTTCAGCATACGCGGGTAACCGAACTCTGTTTTAATGGAGGTTTTTGAGAGTTCGGTTATCTTTTTCCATAAAACGTTGCCGAACTAATTTTATAGAGTATACAGTTAATAGTTCGGTTTAGTCGAGTTTAGTCCCTTTGTTACCGAACTTTTTGTTCGGCAAGATCGCAAATCACGTTCATTGAATAGCTAACCGAACTTTGTAGTTCAGTTTAGTCGAGTGTAGTAATTATGTTGCTGAACTATACCATAGAAAATTCCAAAGAACAAGTTCGGCAAGATCGCAATATTTTTTTCATAACCGAACTTTTTGTTCGGCAGGATCGTATATTATTTTTACATTGCCGAAAATTTAAGCATTTCTTATTTTTAGTTGGTATTGACGTTGTGCTATTACTCGTAGGTTGCATCTGATCCAATAGAACCAATGGAAAATCAACCTACCCCTGTTGATATTTTGTACGATGACACGTCCCATCACTACATGAATGACTTGGTATTCAAAAGTCCTTTAGAGGCAAAGAGTTAGGCTAGACAACATGCACTAAAAGACATGTGCGTATTAGTATTGAATGGGAGAGAAAGCAAAACCCGCTTTGAAATGGTTTGTGAGAGAAGCGGTGATCCCGATAAAAGCCACAAGAGGAAGGGTTATGTTTATAAAGGAAAGACAAATAGGAAGAACAAAACTTTCTCAAAGAAGATTAAATGCCCATTCAAGCTTGCATTTAATTACAACGAAGAATTGGGTGGATGGGTTCTCTACAAGGTTATGGAAGGTTGTCATAACCACCCTCGTCCGGAGCATCTTGAAGGACATTTCATGGTGGCCAAGCTAACAAACAATTTCTTGTTATTCTTCCTCTTCCTGCTCTTCTTCCTCTTCCTCCTCTTCATCCTCTCACTCCTCTTCTTCCTCTTCCTCCTCTCCCTCCTCTTCCTCCTCTTCTTCCTCTCCTTCCTCATCCTTCTCTTCCTCTTGTCCTTCTCCTTCTTTGCCCTGTCCTTGTTCTTCTTCCTCTACATTTTTAACGTGTTCTCTTTGTTGTTCAACCTCTTCATTTCCTTGCTCTTCTTCATCATCATTCTCTTCTTCAATAACATTATCAATTGTATTCTCCATCACCTCTTGATTGACATCTTGGATTACATTACGAACATTCTCTTGGTTCACTTCCTGTAACGATCCCTCTCCATGTTTAGAATTTTTAGTACCACGGTTTCGGAAATCCAAATGTATTCTACCACGAGGGGTGGGAGTTCTCAAATCTTCATCTAGGTGGGGATTAGATTTTTTTTCCCTTTGTTCCTAATGAATGAAAACCACATTATTAGCTAAACAGAATATTGTCTTATCAAATAAAATTGAACATGGGATTACATCAAACACAAAATGTTAACATACTAAAGTTCGGTTATCTGGTATAAGTTGTGAAGTCACCGAACTACAAGTTTGGTGTTGACAGATCAAAGTTCGGTTACCCCATAGAAATTGCGAAGTAACCGAACTATATTTTATCAAAATTCGGTTACCTATATAAATTTATCGACTAAACCGAACTCAAATTTCTCATATAAAGAAGGAGTTCGATTACGATTTTTTTTTGCGAGCTTACCGAACTACATAGTTCGGTTACCTAAAAATTCCTAATTGGCCGAACTGTTCTTCATATTGAAAGTTCGGTTACCAAAATCTAGGGTTTTCAAAATTTTCTCCTAGCCGAAATCTATACTGTAACTACCTTTTCTATGGTTTTTGATGATTTCTAATCGATTTCTTCAACAAAAAACAATTAAAAGGAATGGGTATGAAGGAAATTACTTGCGGATTTTCATTTTACTCGAATCGGACTTCTTGGTTGATGTTGGAGAAGAAGAAGAAGAAGAAGAAGAAATATAAAAGAAAAGAAAAGGTTTTGAAACTGATTTTAGGTTTTAATTTAGGTTTTAATTTAGTGGGTTAGATTAGTGGGTAGTGGTTAAATTAGTGGATTATTAGGATTAGTTATAACCTTAATTAGGATAAGGGCAGATTAGTCTTCCCTAATCTTTTAGGACACCCCTTAGAATGTAGCATGGACATTCCTATCACAAAGTAGTCCCCCACTTTTTTTGAGTAGTCCCCAAAATATCGTCCTAGTTAAAAGGCCTATTCTTATATCTATATTCTTGCAAGTTCTAAGCCCATGTAAGCTATGGTACTCTAAGTCTGGGAGGGAACTCAAAACTCTAAAAGGGTGTTCCCATTTAACTACAGACACAAGCTTCAAAAAAAATAAAAAATAAAAAATAAAAACAAAAAACAAAAATTACTACAGACAATTCATTAAAATTTAAAAGTCAATATGTACCAACCAACAAGTAACCATCAAGTGGTGAATAATAATGGTTCATGATCTCCAACCTATGCCTAAACTGCACTGTATTGGCAAGATCATTCAAGTGGTCCAGTGGAACAGACCCCGCCTTTCCTTCACTAACTCGTAATGTTGCTGGATGGGTTAACCGAAGCTACGAATCCAGATATATGGTTTTGTCGTTAAATATTGATTACAAACTCGAGTACAATGTAGCATTTGCAGCAATGTGAACAAAATTTCTATTACATGTACAATCAACCATTTGCAACTCTTTTCACTCTGGATTTTCAACCAAGGAAGGCATGTCTGAATTTCTCTCTTCCTGTATTTTTCTCCACACCCACAAAACCTGCAACAAACCACCATTTCCGACATGGGAAAGCAACACCCTTCCTCCTACAGCCAAAAATGCAGCAACAACTTTGACAAAAACAAAAAAAGCACCTATAACTACCAGGTTCATCTTTAAACCTCCTTCCTGTTGCACAACAGTAACCATGCACAATGATCTCATCAGAAGATGCAACAAAAAAGGATATAAAGGCAACAAAACTAAAATGAAGCAAGAGTACCTTAGCACTCGAGCTCGGAAATAGCTCCTTCGAAGTTTCCTTGAAAATATCAGACACCACACATCCAATGAAAAGTCCTAATGGGATCAACAGTTCCTTGTTCTTTGAAATGGAAAGCAATATATCTGATAAAGAACTAAAGGCAAACAGGGTAATCAGCGACCATTTAAATGCTTCCTTCCCAAGAAATAACAAACGCTGCAGCATGATATCCTCTGCTTTTTTCCAAGGAAATTCTTTCACTGGTTCTGGGAAGGTCTGCCATAGCTTCTCCCCAAAGTCAACCACCTGCATCTTTAACTTACTTGGATCACCAAATTGCCCAAATCCTGTAACTTTTGCAGAACATTTTATAATTGTTTGACGATGCTTATTAGGAGCAAGTAACAGACAAGAGCCTGAGTGAACTGAGAATATATGGCTATCAAGAAGCTTTATCTGCATAAACAAGGATAATAATGTCCAAGTCAAGGCACAGATTCATTTACATAGTTCAGGTTCATGTTGCTTAGTTTGATAAACAAAGATGATGCAATAGATTCATAATTTTCCAGCCTATGTGTTTGAACATTGCTATTACAATAACAACTTCCAGGAGCATTGATTTCTCAGCAATAACTGAAACATTTTGTTGTTCGAGTTCTAACCAATAAAATAAACAAAACTGCTCTTACATGTTTAGAAAGGAGCTGGCCTCAACTAAGAGAGTGAGACCAGTGGTTCCCATGTCTGCACAAACTTGGTCATCCAAGAGAGCTGTCCAAAAGGCACATTCTCTCCGGGTGGCGTTAATCAACTTACAATGTATAACCCATAAAAAAATTCTGACAACAACATAGGTGTTAGAGATTTAATACGGTCCAACCAATTTAGTAACTATACCCTCACAATGTCACCAGTAATTTTCAATTCTTAGCCCGTCCCCATTATATTTTACAAATTCCCTGGTTTCTTTCTTAACTACGGAATAGGTAACTTCAGCAACCAAAATATCTACTTGAAATAGTAACAAATTTCTAATAAAAACATAGGTACAGAAAACTAATATGGCTCAACAACCCCTTACAAGTATATTTTACCTCGTTAACAACATCACTAATGAATTCCCTGGTTGTTTTCATAACTATTGAGTATTGATGAATGGATTACTTAAGCAATCATTTCCTGAAGGAAAATTGAGATTGGATAGAATCTAAAATTCTTATAACAGAGTTCCTCAACATACCAACAGATTGAGTTGAAATAGAATCATTTCATTCAAAATTAATCAATGCTATATCACTCTATTTGGAATTGGCCTCAAATTGATAACAAATGGGTTCCTGTTACACTAGTGTTAACTGAACTCCAGCTTGTAAAACTCACTACGATATTAAGATCACATATAACTACTTCCTTGCCGATAGATTAATGTAAGGAAAATAAATAAAAATCTATTAGTTAAACATTTTAGATATAAATAATTGGATTGTAATACTCAACAAAAAAAAGAAAGAAGGAAAACACAACCAAAAGAATAAAAGATATAATCACAAGATTGGCAACGATCAGAATGAAATGAGCCCGCGACATCTTACCTTGTATTCTGAAGTACGTCTGTATATATGGGCACACAAATGCATGTTCATGTACAGATGCCAAAATATGAGTCAAATTTATTAATGACTTACTATAAAGTGCACATTCTTTTCTATCAATACACCAGTCAAAATGGAAGTGTTTTTTTTTGAAGGAAAGCATTTTTCTATCAATTCATGTGCCAGCCGAAACACATCTTTGGTCAAAAGTTGATTACGAGTTCATTAAAAAGTGCTTTTGGTGATAAAAAAGAGAATTCCGAATGGGGTTTAAATCTCTACGGACAAACAAAAAGTAATCAATGAAATCTAAAGAATATATTCTTCCATGGATGCTGCGGAAACCACCATAGTAAATGGCATTCGATGAATTATGTGGAAAATTAGATATTGTAGGAGTTGCAAGAGATAGATAGCATTGACAATGACATTAATCCTAGGTTTGTTCCTACCATACAAAACAATGACAGAATTGATGCTACAAGTACAAACACTATGCTCCCTATTGTCGTCAACTACCCCGAAGCTGCTTCTTGCCACTAAAAGTATCCTCCACAAGAATTCTCCGTGAAGCGTAAAACTTCTTTTTATTCTAAGCCTTTAGTCCCAAACAAGTTGGGGTACGCCAGAAAGGAAACACGAGGACTACCCAAGCGGTCATCCATCTTGGTACTGCTCTCACCCTATCCTAGGGAAATGGCTGGTCTTCAACCAAACAAAGTTACTCAAGGATTTCCCAATAGGTCACCCATCTTCGTACTGCTCTCACCCTCTTTTGATCTATCTCTGGCTCGCCACACCTATCACGACCCTATTTTCATATTGGAATGACTGTTTTTACAATTATTTATTTTTACTTTTCCTCAGCTAAGTTTGTGGTCGTTCAATATTTTACTTTTACTATTTATTACAACTGAATAGAATAAAGTATACTAAATAGTAAAAGGAAACAACTGAAGGACCACAAACTAAGCTGAGTGGACAGTTTAAAGGGAAGTAGGGAACCTAATCCCATTTTGCAATAAAGATCGTATGTGAGTAATCACACATAAGAAAGTGCATAGAATTAGACACTTACTTAATCGTAAGTCATTAACGAACATGCATTTGTGTGCATATATATAGAGGAATTCCCATATAAATTTTATTGCAAAACGGAATTAGGTTCTCTTTTAAACTGTCCACACAGCTTAGTTTGTTGAGAATACAAGGTAAGATGCCGCGAGAAGTAAGTTACAACCCATTTCATGCTGATGCCAATCTTGTGAATATATTTTTTTCTTCTTTTGGTTGTGTTCCATTTTTTGAGTGCCATAATCCAATTTTGTGTATCTAAAATGTTAACAACATCTCTCTAATGAATTCTCTGGTTGTTTTCTTAACTAATGAGTATTGATGAATGGATTTCTTAAACAATCATATCCTGAAAGAAAATTGAGATTGTCTAGAATCCAAAATTCCTACAATATTGCGTTGAAATGGAACCATTTCAAAGTTAATCACAATTTACATTTGGCCTGAAATTGATAACAAACGGGTTCCTATTACACTAAGGCTAACTAACTGAACTCCAGCTTGTAAATCTCACAACAACTGCATCCTTGCCGATACATTCATTTAAGGAAAATACAGTAAATAAAAACCAATTAGGGTTTATCTTTAATTCTTTTAATTTATCATTCACAAAGTGTCCATCAATGTAAACAGAGAGAACAAGTATTAGTAGGAAATAGACATGTTCTTCAAAACCCTACAATTCAAAATTTCATTTCTTACCGTTTCTTTTCCAATGTGAACAAAATTTAGGAACACAGAGAAGGAACCAGAGAAATAATTTGTGTACCTGAAATCCAAATGGAGCTACTGTGGAAGCTGTTAGTGCCATCTCTCTGTCTCTGTCAAACACTGAACCCTGAAATCAACAGCTCTTTCACCTCATTGCTGTTCTCTGAATTTTGAAGATTATCTGAAAGGCAAGAACTCAAGATGCAAAAATGACAAAACCCATTCCTCTTCGGTTTTTGAACCAAAAAGTTTTTTAAAATGCTATAGCCCAAACCTGAAATTAATGGGCTAATATTGTTTTGTGAGGCCCAGTTTGTCATTATAGAACTTTTTCTTGTTTTTTTTTGGCGGCTGAATTCTTATGTAAAAGAAATCAATTACAAAACCATCACTTAGTTTGTACAAAGATCCTACTTATATTAGCACAGCCTCCTGGTCGTACAGTATACAACTAAGAGGAATCAAGTGAAAAGTTGTATCATCAGAAACCATAATACTAAACTAGACTTTATGTCAAGGATATCCCTAACCAATGCCTTGAAGACTCTCAACTGCAACAATTGAGTGAGCAATGTGTTAACCAAATAACCAAGTCTGGTCAGCAACAATAATATCTTACTATTATCACAGATTTGTTATGTCTTTTGAATTGTTCATTCATTGTACTTTCCGATAACGTAACTCACGCTGACCTTTTGAGTATAAATAAAAAACCTAATCTCCACCTACTGGTGTGAAAGATATTCACCAAAACTCTTTTTCTAAGATGGTATCAGCCTTCGATCCAACCCACGCTAAAACCAATCTTCTTCAATGGCAGCAAATACAAACAACCTAAGACAGATGCAAATCCACCATCTAGTAACCATAAAACTAACAGAGACAAACTTTCTCTTGTGGAAGACTCAATTTAAACCTATTCTTAAAGGCTATGGTCTCACAGGGTTCGTTGATGGGACAAAAGTTAAACCCCCACGAATACTACCTGACTCAAAAGAAATTAATCCAGAATTCACTGCTTATGAAAAACAAGATTCTCTCCTTATAGGCTGGTTGAATTCTACACTCACAGAAGATGTACTTGGCAAAGTCAGTAGATTGGAAACATCCAAACAAGTCTGGGATACACAAGAGAGGCACTTTGCACCAAAAACAAAGGCACATCAGATGAATTTGAAGAAGCAGTTGCATAACCTAACAAGAGGTAACTTGTATTTACAAGCTTTTTAAAATAAGGCTAAGGGTATGTTTGATAGTCTTGCAGCTTCTGGATATGTGGTCTCTGATGATGAGATGAAACAATCTATCTGCAATGGACTGAATCAATCTTATGATCCTATTGTCACTGCTTTGGGCACAATTGAGGACATGGATATGGAAACATTCTATGCGCACCTGCTGACCTTTGATATGCGTCTAGAACAACCACTTTCCTTGTTGCAGCAGCCAATAGCCAATGTAGCAACGTTCCATAATGCTTCATCCAGCAGCAATCCTGATCAAAGAAGGAACAACAATCAGGGAAAGAACCCATACCACAAGAATAACAATTCAACCTATCAGAGGAACAACAGTCAGAATTATCAGAGAAATAATCAAAGAAACTCCAATCAGAACGATCAAGGGCCGTGTCAAATCTGCAAAAAGAGGAATCACATAGCTTTCAGGTATTGGTATCGCTATGATAATGATAATCCTTCCCAGAATAAAGCACCCGAAGCTTACATAGAATTGCCTGGAGGTCAAGGTGACAATCAGTGGGTTACTGATACTGGAGCTACCCACTACTTGACTGCAGATATCAAAAACTTGAGTATACCTCATGAATATGAGGGAACATATCAAGTTAAAGTTAGTAATGGTAATTCCCTCGAAATGGCAAATATAGGTACTGCTGATACGTGTCGTAAGTGCAACAAATTAATCAAGATATTTCCCACTAATTAACTGGTAATATAGCGGTAGTAAGCGATCGTTCCCACATAGAGCTGTGTAATTGATATGTTATTTGAATCAGCAAAATTAAAGTAAAAGGGGGTTGGTTTAATTAAAGTAAAAGAATAAAAAGAGAATAAGATGAAAGGGATGATCAAGGAGTCCTTCACCGTTACCAAACGTTGACTCAATAGTATACTTATCTATCTTCGTTAGAACCATTCATCACCATCCGTAGGAAAGCAGCTAGAGCAGTGCTATCCCCAAATTTCCTCTTGTAACCGAATACCGAAGCGCTCGCATATCAAGTTCTATCCAACCGAACCACCAAGTAGTAGCACACTCAAGGTGTAACCCAATAAGAAGATTTAAGTTATGTGAACTTAGGTTGATCCTAGTAGTTAGACTCTTAGCGCAAGGTCCACTTACTAGTGTTGTCTTCACACACGATTGCTCCAAAGAATCCCTTTGGGAGGTCTCACATTCTCTACTTGTGTAAGGATTATTTAATGATTACAGGGATATCTTAACCCTTTATTAGCAATAAAATGATCAATAGATTAATCTAGCATGCACTCCAAACAATCTAAGTAATCAATCATAAACCCTAGAAATAGTGAAAACAAACGATGATGATAAGAACTTTGAATAACTTGTATTAACCAATAAAGATCACATCTATAACATTGAATTCATCCTTAATCAATACAAGTTTAGCTTCTCATGATTACACAATTACCCGGTTTCCCCCTAAAGGGGTAAACCCTAGAATATTAATGAAGAACAAAGTATAATAGGAGATGTTAGAGCACTGCTCGGTCGAACTCGCAAGCGTTTCTGTCTCAAGCTTGTTTGTCAAGTTTAGTTTCCAAAACTATAAGTCTTGATTTCTAGTCTACTTATAGCTAAGTCTCGGACTAGGATAGTAAGTGTAGTTGAGCTCTAGACTCCACGGCGTTCATCATGCAAAGACGAAGAACTACTCAAGGAACTTGTGGAACTTCATCGACAAAAAGGTATGTGGAGACTTGAACTTATGTATCACTCAAAAGTCTATCTATTCTATCTTCTATCTTGAGACAAAAGTCGTATTGCTATATAGACTTCGATTATACACATTTACTATTTCGAGCCGAGTTTATCTCGCTTATCTATTTCTCGAAATATGTGTTGGTAAGCTTTCGCTTTGGCCAAGTTCATCTTTACTCGTGACGAAAGTCATGTTGATTATTTCAATAACTTGAAAATCGCTTTGATGAAAAATAGTTTGTGAATAACAACTATATAACATCCTCTAAGAAAGTTTCAATGATTGAAATGAGAGTTTAGAACATGTAACCATCTTTGGATATACACATGGTGTGTTCTCACATTTGTGTAAAAGTCCAAAACCGGGAACCTAAAGTATGTGTACCCATACGCGTACTGGCGGTTGTTGAAAATCCGGGTAAGTATGCATACCCGTACGCATACTGGCGGAAAGTTCACGTCCGTGAATTTCTGCTGGAGTTTGAAAGTGAAAAACAAACTCAATCCGGTTACTTAAGTACGTGTACCCGTATGCATACTTAAGTAGGTTACTTTCTAAAATCAGTTTGTTCATGAACTAAAATATTTATATATTAAGGAATGCAATCTTTGCAAACCGTGGCTATAATGTTCATGAATCGATTCGAGTGAATCAAAACCGATTTTTCTTCGATTGTGTCTTGTATACTTCTATAAGATCTAAGCAATTTAACAACTCTCTAACTAGTTCATTTGAGTCACTTGAACTAGTTATGGTGAAGATGAATAAGGTTGATATGAAAGTGCTCATATGGCTAACTATTAGTTAACTATTGTTGAACCAACTAAGTGTACACATTTAGGTACGGTTACTCAAACCTAAATGAAGTTACATTTCATTTGTGTATAACAAGATAAGTTCGATCTAACGGTTCAAAGATATTAGATTGAATCTAATAAGGTTTTCATCTAACGATGAATATTGAATGCTTTGTTACCAAGGTAACTTAGATTGCAAACCCTGATTTGGAGACTATATAAAGGAGAACTCTTGAAACTGGGAAACCTAATCCCCAAACCTCCTGTGTGATACTAGTTGTATAAGCTAGAATCGATTCTCCTTTAACCGTAGGTTTTTCACGAAACCCTGTCGGTTTACGACTTAAAGACTTCATTGGGATTATGAAGCAAGACCCAACTATTTTATCTGTAGTTGCATGATATGATCTTGCTGTTTCTATCGTGATTGAGTACAATCGTAAGATTGGCTTGAGATTTATATCTCTGATAGGAAAGATAGAAAAGTAGTCACAAACACCTTCGTATCATCGTTTGTGATTCCATAATATCTTGTTTCACTAGTCGATTAAGATTATTTTGAGGTTATTGATATTTCTAGGATGTTCTTCGGGAATATAAGTCTGGTATATCAATTGGTTCCTGTTCATCTTGATTTATCAAAAGACGGAGCAAAACCCATAGGTATTTCTGTGGGAGACAGATTTATCTATTGCTATAGACTTTTCTGTGTGATACAGATTTGTTTATCAAGTCTTCGACTTTGGGTCGTAGCAACTCTTAGTTGTGGGTGAGATCAGCTAAGGGAATCAAGTGCGTAGTATCCTGCTAGGATCAGAGACGTAAGGATCGCAACTGTACCTTGAATCAGTGTGAGATTGATTGGGGTTCAACTACAGTCCAGACCGAAGTTAGTTTGTAGTAGGCTAGTGTCTGCAGCGGCTTAATATAGTGTGGTGTTCAATCTGGACTTGGTCCCGGGGTTTTCTGCATTTGTGGTTTCCTCGTTAACAAAACTTCTGGTGTCTGTGTTATTTATTTTTCGCATTATATTTTGTTATATAATTGAAATATCATAGGTTGTGCATTGAATCGATCAATTGGTAAATCCAACCTTTGGTTGTTGATTGAAATTGATTGATCCTTGAACATTGGTCTTTGGTACCGTTCAAGTTATCTCTCTTATATTCAATCGGGCTCGCAAATTGTTATTTGTTTGATTGCGGATTGAATTAAGAGATTGAGATATAACTATTTGATATACTTTTTATAAGATTGAGTCTAACCGTCTAGTTGATTCTCTTGTAAGTATATTGGAGTTAGTCCATACAGATTGCTAAGCGAAATATTGGGTGAGGTTGTTAGACCCCCGCTTTTTCAATTGGTATTAGAGCAGGAAAACACATTTAAAGACCTCATTAGTCTGTGTTTATAGCGATCTGACTCTATGGACAGAAGTTCATCTCTTGCATTTACGCACACCAAAATGTCTTCCAAGCTTTCAATTATACCAAATGTCTTGGGATTGCCTCAAATGATAACTCCTTAGCTGATTCTTCCGAATCCCGAGGTAGAAAGGTTGTTTTATCAAATTTTGATAACATTTCCTCTAATGAGACATTTGACACTTTGTCAAAAGCTGAAATGGATCTCACCAGAATATCAAAAATATCTACTAAGGCTATTGATTTTCAAAATCATGCTCAGCTCATTGATGAATTTGAAAAGTCCCTTGGTCGAGAACGGGAACTCTATAGTATCATTGAGTCCTTTTCCAACAATATTGAAAAATTAATTCAAGAAACTACTCTATAACATGAAAAGATTAGTGTTCTTGAGAATATTGTTAAAGAAGACTCAATTAGAGAAAAACATTTGATCGAGACGCATTCATCTGATCTAAATAGACTTTGTGTTGAAAAAGAGAAACTGGGTGCACACCTTATTCTAGCCCAAGAACAGTGCAAATCCTTGAAAAAGTAAAACTCTGTTTTAATAAGAAATTCTTCTGTACCGATCACCAATTCTCAGACAGAATTACAGTACATGAAGAGATGTTCTCCAAAGGAAGTTCCTGCTAAGAATTACTTGCAATCTTCTAACAGGGCTATGAATTTAAAATAAGTTCCTTCCAATGTTTCTCTTCCACGAACCTGTTCTTTTTGTGGGAAAAAGAATCACTATGTCCATCATTGTTTTACTAGAAAGAAACAGATTTCTGATCTTCAAAATCTACTTCTTTTCACTGTCGACAGAGTAAACTCTCTAATGACCACTATAATGGATTTCATTCCTGCAGAAAAATAGTATTCTCATAAAGTTGATTTCAATGGTCACTCATCTCGAAATCACCATAGGAATCGTGTTCCTCTGAACGGTGCAAATTCTTACACCATAAAAATACACGTTCCCAGTATTTATGAGAATAAGTATGGTAAATCTAAGTCTAGATGGTGGAGACTTGCCTATTCTAACTCTCTAGAACCAATTTATAAAGGTCCTGGACTTAATCCTCAGAAAAATATTTCAAATGGATCACCTAACAAGGTTATGTTGAATTCTTCTGGAATAAAAATAACCGAAAGAAGGGAAGGAATACGTGGTTCAAACCTTCAGATGGAATATACAACTTGTCTCTCAATACTAATAGTGGGATTACATCTCACTTGACTACCTAATCGTAGGCAATTTCATTCTAGTATCTAACTTGAGAGATGCAAGAATGACATTTGAGAGATACTCAAGTCTACTGTAGTTTTCTATTTTTTTTTTTTTTGACTATGCTGTTTTCTTTTGTTGCTATGTACCTCCCTCTTATGCTCTGATTAAATTTTTAATTATTGAGTCATGATGATGAGGGATATATGGAAACAGAGAGTATTTGATTCTTCTTAGATCTCTTCTGTTATGTTAGTGTTAACTAGTCCACGAATGTCCGTGTATCTCTTGGGAGTTTTAGGGTTTCCACAACAAGGGTGTCACTCTCTTGCTTGAAAACATATATATATCTTATATTGTTTTTTCTTCCCTAATAAAAAAAATGGAAAACTCCTCAATACCTCAAGAAGTTGTGAATCTTGAGATGGAAGAAGATTCTAAAGGATGCGATTCTGTTCAAGAACTTGTCTTGAAAAGGATGATTAAAAGGAAATAGTACAACTCCTAGGTTGGAGAATCTATCGAGGATTTAATTCTTTTTCAGAATAACTCTAGGGTCGAGTTTGCAAATCTTCAACTGCAAATAAATCAGCTTATTGGTCAGGCCAAAATCCTTCATAATCAAAACATCTTGATCAGGAATCATAAGAAACTCATCATGGACTGTGTCAAAGCTAGGCATCTTGCCCGCATTGTTGATCGGAAAGTCAATGTTCTTACTCATGAGCATGGAGAATCTACGGTCAAGAGAATCAAGGATATCAGCGATACCTTTTATGATGGACCCTTTCAAAGGTATGATGTTGTCAAAGAAACTTGATTCTTATTTCTTCTAGGAAACTTCTTATGATAATTTATTCTTGTGTTTTTAAGAAGGATAACTAAGGTTTGGAATAGCCATTATTGTGAGTACATATAGCTATTTCCAATGATTTTCATCTTACAATGATTTTAGATTTATTTATTTAAATTTTAAAGTTAATTTGGAAGATGATTTTGCAATATTAATCTCTATGGTTTTATATTGCAACTTGTTATGGGATATGTGTGTTTGCGTCCGTGAATTATAATTTTCCCATACGTGGTCAAAATTTAATTCTTTCATATGTCGGTATGCAAGTATTGATAAAAGATTGAATGAACTTTTGACAAACAAAAGTTAAGCCTATTATTTCATTATGCAAATATTGATGGAAGATAGGATGAAATTTGTTTACAAAGATTAAAGTCTATTATATGTCATTGTGCAAATAGTGATGGAAAATAGAATGAATCTTTGTTTATTTCGCAGTGTTGATCTTCCATGATCTATATTTTTATGTAATATATTGTGCGGCTCTGTAAGTTTTCTTATGTGAGCATTTCCGATTAAATTAATCATGGGTTCTCTTGTGGTTAATTTAATTAAGATTTTTGGATACAAATTCATATTCTTATATAATTTGTTAATGTCCAAAGAAATCCTTCTTTTCTTGTGAAAGTAAGGTCGCTCTTGTTGTTCTTTCGAGAATGACATTTTATAGGGGAGAGTTCTTAATTGAACTTGTGCTTAATTGCCAAATCTTTGTGGGGAGTGCGGCTGTGGAATATTATAGGGGTTATCTTGTATCTTTATAAACTCCTTGATGAATGCATTTAGTTTCGGCTATATGATTGCATCTAAAAAAGTTGATATGTGCTTTTCTTTTGGTCATGAAGTATCTCTATGGAAATTTCATTAGGATCCCACTAATTTTCGTACCTTTGCCAATTTTATTGACAAAAAGGGGGAGAATTAATGTGTAGTTCAAACTACAAATACATATGGTTTTCGGATCATTATGTAAGGGGGAGTGGTTTTCATATGATATAAAGTATTGACTAAGGGGGAGTGATACATATCACCATAGTATTGTTGTCAAAGTTGTGATACAATTGAACTTTGATGTTGTGTAATAATACTATGACACTGTATAACAATGATTGAGAGCTATTGTTTTCTCATTGTTATGGCTACGGATCTTTAACAACAATGATGCTGAACTGAACATCTTTAGAATCATTGAAGTACTTGGAAGTGACGAAGATTTCAAGTAATGTTGAAGAACCAAGGAGAACAAGCATTTGGATGAGAATCTACAAAGTTTATTTATTTTGTATTCCATATGTATTGATAGTTTTGTCACTAAAATTGACAAGGGGGGAGATTGTTAGAGCACTGCTCGGTCGAACTCGAAAGCGTTGCTATCTCAAGCTTGTTTGTCAAGTTTAGTTGCCAAAACTATAAGTCTTGATTTCTAGTCTACTTATAGTCTCAGACTAGGATAGTAAGTGTAGTTGAGCTCTAGACTCCACGACGTTCATCATGCAAAGACGAAGAACTACTCAAGGAACTTGTGGAACTTCATATACATAAAGGTATGTGGAGACTTGAACTTATCTGTCACTCAAAAGTCTATCTATTTTATCTCATATCTTGAGAAAAAGTCGTATTGCTATATAGACTTCGATTATACATATTTTCTATTTAGAGCCGAGTTTATCTTGCTTATCTATTTCTCGAAATATGTGTTGGTAAGCTTTCGCTTTGGCCAAGTTAATCTTTACTCGTGACGAAAGTCATTTTGATTATTTCAATAACTTGAAAATCGCTTTGATGAAAAATATTTTGTGAATAACAACTATATAACATCCTCTAAGAAAGTTTCAATGATTGAAATGAGAGTTTAGAACATGTAACCATCTTTGGATATAAACATGGTGTGTTCTCACATTTGTGTAAAAGTCCGAAACCGGGAACCCAAAGTATGCGTACCGTACGCGTACTGGCGGTTGTTGGGAATCCGGGTAAGTTTGCGTACCCGTACGCATACTGGCGAAAATTTCACGTCCGTGAATTTCTGCTGGAGTTTGAAAGTGAAAAACAAACTCAATCTGGTTACTTAAGTACGCGTACCCGTATGCATACTTAAGTAGGTTACTTTCTAAAATCGGTTTGTTCATGAACTAAAACATTTATATATTAAGGAATGCAATCTTTGCAAACCGTGGCTATAATGTTCATGAATCGATTCGAGTGAATCAAAACCGATTTTTCTTCGATTGTGTCTTGTATACTTCTATAATATCTAAGCAATTGAATAACTCTCTAACTAGTTCATTTGAGTCACTTGAACTAGTTCTGGTGAAGATGAATAAGGTTGATATGAAAGTGCTCATATGGCTAACCATTGGTTAACTATGGTTGAACCAACTAAGTGTACACGTTTAGGTAAGGTTACTCAAACCTAAATGAAGTTACATTTCATTTATGTATAAAAAGCTAAGTTCGATCTAACAGTTGAAAGATATTAGCTTGAATCTAATCAGGTTTTCATCTAACAGTAAATATTGAATGCTTTGTTACCACGGTAACTTAGAGTGCAAACCCTGATTTGGAGACTATATAAAGGAGAACTCTAGCAACTGGGAAACCTAATCCCCACACCTCCTGTGTGATACTAGTTGTATAATCTAGAGTCGATTCTCCTTTAACCTTAGGGTTTTCACGAAACCCTGTAGGTTAACGACTTAAAAACTTCATTGGGATTGTGAAGCCAGACCCAACTATTTTCTATGTAGTTGCATGATCTTATCTTGCTGTTTTTATCGTGATTGAGTACAATCGTAAGATTGGCTTGATATTTATATCTCCGATAGGAAAGATAGAAAAGTAGTCACAAACACTTTCGTCTCATCGTTTGTGATTCCATAATATCTTGTTTCGCTAGTCGATTAAGATTATTGTGAGGTGATTGATATTTTTAGGCTGTTCTTCGGGAATATAAGTCCGGTATATCAATTGGTTCCTGTTCACCTTGATTTATCAAAAGACGGAACAAAACCCGTAGGTATTTCTGTGGGAGGCAGATTTATCTATTGCTATAGACTTTTCTGTGTGATAAAGATTTGTTTATCAAGTCTTCGACTTTGGGTCGTAGCAACTCTTAGTTGTGGGTGAGATCAGCTAAGGGAATCAAGTGCGTAATATCATCCTTGGATCAGAGACGTAAGGAGCGCAAATGTACCTTGAATCAGTGTGAGATTGATTGGGGTTCAAATACAGTCCAGACCGAAGTTAGTTTGTAGTAGGTTAGTGTCTGTAGCGGCTTAATACAGTGTGGTATTCAATCTGGACTAGGTCCCGGGGTTTTTATGCATTTGCGGTTTCCTCGTTAACAAAATTTCTAGTGTCTGTGTTATTTCTTTTCCGCATTATATTTTGTTATATAATTGAAATATAACAGGTTGTGCGTTGAATCGATCAATTGGTAAATCCAACCTTTGGTTGTTGATTGAAATTGATTGATCCTTGAACATTGGTCTTTGGTACCGTTCAAGTTATCTCTTTTATATTCAATCGGGCTCGCAAATTATTATTTGTTTGATTGCAGATTGAATTAAGAGATTGAGATATAACTATTTGATATACTTTTATAAGATTTAGTCTAACTGTCTAGTTGATTCTCTTGTAAGTATATTGGAGTTAGTTCATACAGATTGCTAAGCGAAATATTGGGTGAGGTTGTTAGACCCCCGCTTTTTCATAAGATGTGTAGAGAGATCCCCTCTAATTTTTGTGGAAGTCCTATTATATATTTTTCATTAGATCTAGGTATTAGAATCCATCCGGGACCAAGTTTCCTTGATTTGGAAGTCAAAATACATCAAAAGGGACCCAATAGGTTTGTCTCAGTCGGCATTGTCGAATTCCCCAAAGAAATACCGATTGTGAGGGTCTAAAATACACCTTCTATGCCCGAAATATGGCTACTTTCGGTATTACTAAAATTCCCCAAAGAAATACCGAAAGTTGTGTTGTAGATCGTCGTTTTTAGTCTCGACTGTTTTGGCCTTAACGTCTTCTTCCAAACTCGGAATGACCTCATTCTTTCGCTGTTCACTTCGTAATTTAATTTTATTAAATATGATGATAATAAATACTATATTTGGATGAGTTGAACTTGGTATTCTAGTCCTTCTTATGTTTTCTACCTTCTTTGCTCATTTTCGTCGCACTTCTTCCACTTCTTTCGGATTTAGACACTTGGATCTTTGATAACTTCACTTTATAGATCTTTTGCATCCCTTTCCACTCTTCTTGGGATGATTCACCTGATATGACACATAAACTAGAAAATAATCTTAATAATAAGTAATATGCAAGAATTATAGCTACAATAAGTATGTAATTGACATTCTAAACATGTAAATTAAGCACTTATCAACTGTGACATTTACTCATAAGACTCGCTGTTATCAATTGAATAATATTTTTCATGTTTCGAAAATCAAAACAAATCTGCTCTCGGTCTATCAATTTTTCAAAGACAATAATGTTTATTTTGAGTTTCACACCAATTTCTTTGTTGTGAAGGACAATTCCACGGGGATCATGCTGCTGCAGGGGAGGAATAAGAATGGGTTATACATATTTGATGGCGTAGGTGACATAAATGGTTCAATATCTCCAAAGTCTTCCGTCTCTGCCAGTATGGCACCAGCGTCTAGGACATCCCATGCTTGGAACAGTCTCTAAAATTCTTCGCAGTTTTTCTCTTCAAGTTTCAAATATTTTTTTTGAGTATTGTCATTGTTGTCATATCAGTAAAAGCACTAATCTTCCCTTTTTAGTTAGTACAACTACTTTTGATAAACCTTTAAGCTTAATTGTCTCTGATATTTGGGTTTCTCCACATTCCTCAAGAAATGGTTTTCGATATTATATGCTTATTATGGATGTTTTCTCTTACTTTGATATTTACTTGGTGCAACGATCTGATGCTTTACCTATTTTCGTACAGTTTCACAAACAAATTGAAAACATTACAGAGTATAAAATAAAGGTTTTCCAATCTGATAATGTCTTGGAGTATAAAAATTTCAATTCCTATCTAAACAATTTTGATATCCAACATATATTTTCATTCCCCCATACATCATCTCAAAATGGCATTGCCGAGCGTAGAATTAGGCATATAACTGACAGTGGATTGGCATTATTATTTCATGCAAACATGCCGAAAACTTTTTGGCCTGAAGTATTTTCAACGGCATGTTACTTATCAATAGAATTCCTAAATCATTTTCTTAGTCTAAAACACCACTTGAGTTATTGTTTCACAAATAACCAGATTACTCATTCTTACGTGTTTTTGGTTAAGTAGATTATCCATGTCTCCGTCCATATAACTCTAACAAGTCCTTGCCTTGTGTTTTCATAGGATACAATAATGCCAACAAAGGTTATGTGTGTCTTCATCGTCCAACAAATAGGCAGTACATTTATAGGCATGTTTGCTTTGTTGAAAACTCATTCACATTCGCCTCTCCTTAGTAGCCCGCATCTGTGAATTATCAGGAAGTGGGATATACAAGTACACAGTTTTTATCTTCATCGGTATTCAAGTCTACGCCACCACAAGTTCCTCAATTGGCTCAGCATGCTTTGCCGGATCCAATACATCCAGATTCTCCAGCTCATACTGCTGCAGTCACTCCATCTATATATGCAGCAGAAACTGCCAGTGTTACGGGAGATGTTACTTCACCTACTCACTTTGTGCACAACATCCAATTACCAGAAGCATCATTTCAAGCCATTGAACAACAACAAGGTCATACAATGGTGACACGAGCTAAATCAGGTATAACAAAACCTATTCAGAAACTGTGTTTATCTGCTACAAAACACCTTTTACAGGATGAGGACTTTATGGAACCAACATGCTACTCAAAAGCTTGTACGAATCCTAAGTGGAGAATAACAATGGATGTTCAAATAAATGCGCTGATTAGGAATGGGACATGGTCATTGGTTAAATTTTAAGATGCTATGAATGTTGTAGGCTCGAAATGGGTATTTCGTATAAAGCAAAACGCTGATGGCAGTGTTGATCGTTACAAGGCACGTTTAGTCGTGAAAGGATTTCACCGGCAAGAAGGGATTAACTATGGAGAGACTTTTAGTCCGGTGATAAAACCTTGTACAATCCGGCTGGTGCTGTTGATTGCAGTAATGAAAAATTGGTCTTTCCGGCAACTAGATGTAGAGAATGCCTTCTTACATGGAGTTTAAGAAGAATAAGAAGTTTACATGAAACAACCTGCAAGCTATGTGGATCCCAATTACCTAAATCATGTTTGCAAGTTGTATAAGTATATTTACGGGCTTAAGCAAGTACCGAGAGCTTGGTTATCACGGCTCAGTGAACATCTTCTTCAACTTGGTTTCACTGGTTCCATTGTAGACAACTCGCTATTTATCTATAAAACTTCATGTTCCTTTACTTATGTTCTAATTTATGTTAATGGTATAATAGTCATTGAATCGGATTTTGCGCAGATAGATAGGCTTATTGCGGAACTGAGTACTACCTTTGCAGTAAAGGATATGGAATACTTATCCTACTTTCTGGGAGTTGAAGTCCTCAAAAAAGATAAGGCTTTGGTTCTTACATAACAGAAGTATGTTGGAGACCTACTATGGCGTACAAAATTGGATGGTGTAAAACTTGTATGCACACCACAACTTGCCAATGCAAAGATACATAAAGTTGGGATTCATAAGTTTTCATATCCTACTTTTAACAGAACTATAGTAGGTGTTAGAGAACTGCTCGGTCGAACTCGCAAGCGTTGCTATCTCAAGCTTGTTTGTCAAGTTTAGTTGTCAAAACTATAAGTCTTGATTTCTAGTCTACTTATAGCTAAGTCTCGGATTAGGATAGAAAGTGTAGTTGAACTTTATACTTCACGACGTTCATCGATTGAATACGAAGAACTACTAAGGGGATCTGGTGAAACTTTATCAACAAAAGGTATGTGGAGACTTGAACTCATCTATCACTTAAAAGTCTATCTACTCTATCTCATATTTTAGACAAAATTCGTTTAGCTATATAGACTTCGATTATACACATTTGATATTTCGAGCTGAGTTTAACTCGCTTACATATTTCTCGAAATATTTGTTGGTAATCTTTCGCTTTAACCAAGTTCATCTTATATTCTTGACGAAAGTCAGAAGATGATCATGAGAAAATCGCCTGGTAAAATCTTACATGATTTGTGTGAGACAGTCATTTGGTGTAGACTCGGAATGTTTCGTATTGATCATTCGATCACTTGAAAATTTCTTTGAAGCTAATAGTTTGTGTGAGACAGCTATTCCCGTCTTCCAAGAATGTTTCAATGATTGAAATGGGAGTTTAGAATAATTAACCATGATTGGATATAGCACAGTATGCGTACTTGTATGCTAACTGTTGCAAGTTATTCCAAGTCCGGGAACCATAGTATGCACACCCGTATGCGTACTGGTTGGTTAGTTGAAAGTCCGGGAACTTAGTATGCATACCCGTATGCGTACCGGCGTAAGTTCAAGTCCGAGAATTCAACTGAGTTTGGAGGTATGCGTACCCCGTTCGCATACTGGCGAACCCAAACAAAGTCCGGCCACTTAGGTATGCGTACCCGTTCGCATACTTGAGTAGGTTATGTTCTAAAATCGGTTTGTTCATGAACTAATACATTTATAAATTTAGGAATGCAATCTTTTGCAAACCATGACTATAATGTTCATGAATTGATTCGAGTGAATCAAAATCGATTTTTCTTCAATTGTGTCTTGTATACAACTATGAGAATATAAACAATTGAACAACTCTATAACTAGTTTCATTTGATTCATTTGAACTAGTTGTGTTAAGATGAACAAGGTTGATATGAAAGTGTTCATATGGCTAACTTCGGTTAACTATTGTTGAGCCAACAAGGTGTACACGTTTAGGTACGGTTACTCATATCTAAATGAAGTCACTTTTCATTTGTGTGTAACAAGATAAGTTCGATCTAACGGTTGAAAGATATTAGCTTGAGTCTAATCAGGTTTTCATCTAACGGTGAATATTGAATTCTTTATTACCAAGGTAACATTGATTGCAAACCCTTATTTGAAGACTATATAAGGAAAACACTGGCAACTGGGAAACTTCAATCCACATACCTCATGTGTGATACTAGTTGCGACTAGAGTCAATTCTCCTTTAACCTAGGTTTTTCTAAAACCATTATAGGTTAACGACTTAAAGACTTCATTGTAATTGTGAAGCCAGACCCAACTATTTTCTCTGTAGTTGCGTGTTCTGATCTTGTTGTATTCTACCGTATTGATTACTATCTTATCTAAGATTTGCTTGAGATTTAATCTCCGATAGGCAAGATAAAAAGTAGTCACAAACATCTTCGTCTCATCGTTTATGATTCCACAATATTTTGCTTCACTACCATACGATTAAGATTATTGTGAGGTGATTGATATTACTAGGATGTTCTTCGGGAATATAAGTCCGGTGTATCAATTGGTTCCTGTTCACCTTGATTTATCAAAAGACGGAACAAAACTCATAGGTATTTTTGTGGGAGATAGATTTATCTATATTCATTATACTTTTTTGTGTGAGACAGATTGGTTTATCATGTCTTCGACTTTGGGTCGTAGCAACTCTTAGTTGTGGGTGAGATCAGCTAAGGGAATCAAGTGCGTAGAGTCCTGCTGGGATTCAACTACATTGCAGTCCGAAGTTAACTTGTAGTAGGCTAGTGTCTGTAGCGGCTTAATACAGTGTGGTGTTCAAATCTGGACTAGGTCCCGGGGTTTTCCACATTTACGGTTTCCTCGTTAACAAAATTTCAAGTGTCCGTGTTATTTCTTTTCCGCATTATATTTTCTATATAATTAAAATATCACAGGTTGTGCTTAGTTAATTCAATTAGATAATCCAACCTTTGGTTGTTTATATAAATTGATTGACACTTGAATATTGGTCTTTGGTACCGTTCAAGTTGTTTCACATAATAATCAGGCTGTTTGATTTCTATCTATTTGATTTGCTGATTACATTGTGAAACATAGATACAACTCTTGGATATATTTTCATTGCTTGAGTCTGGCTGTCTAGTTGATTCTCTTGGAATTTTGTTGGAGTTTTTCCATGCAGATTGCCTAAATAAAATATTGGGTGTGGTTGTTGTACCCCCGCTTTTTCAGTAGGTGCATTGCAGTACTTACATATAACTCGACCAGATATTTCAGTAGATGTCAACAAAGCCTGTCAATATATGCATGAGCGATATATTGAGCATTGGGAGCTTGTTAAATGGATCCTAAGATATTTGAACAAAACAATCGACTATGGTTTGTTGCTAAGACCCAACTCTGACTATTCTCTCCATGCTTACTCAAATGCCGATTGGGATGGTAGTTTAGACGATCGCAGGTCCATAAGTGGGCATTGTATCTACTTTGGTGGCAATCTCATTTCCTGGAGTGCTAGAAAGAAAAAGACAATCTCCAAGTCTAGCACAGAGCCAGAGTAACATGGTGTCGCCATAGCTAAGTCAGAACTAATATGGATACAATCTCTACTAAAAGAATTGGGAATCCATCCAACTAATTAATGTTTTGGTACATACACAACGGAAGTATGTTGCAGACCTACTACGGCGTACAAAATTAGAGGGTGTAAAACCTGTATGCACACCACTACCTGCCAATGCAAAGTTACATAAAGTTTGAAGTCAGAAGTGAAAAAGCGGGGGTATAAAAACCACACACTATAATTCGTTCGGCAATCTGTATGGACTAAACTCCAATATAATTCCGAGAGCACCAAATTGAACAGATAGAAATCCGTGAGCCTCATTGATATGAGAATAACTTGGACGGTACCAAAGACCAATGCCCAAGTGTCAATCAAGTTATATCCAACAAACAAGGTCGGATTTATCAACTGATTGAACTACATACAACCTGTGATATTTTAATTATATAAACAAATATAATGCGGAAAAGAAATAACACAGACACTAGAAATTTTGTTAACGAGGAAACCGCAAATGCAGAAAACCCCCGGGACCTAGTCTATCTTTGAACACCACACTGTATTAAGCCGCTACAGACACTAGCCTTCTACAAGTTAACTTCGGACTGGAATGTAGTTGAGCCCTAACCAAGTCTCACACTGATTAAGGTACAGTCACGTTCCTTACGCCTTTAGAACCACGCCGGATTCTGCTCACTTGATTCCCTTAGCTGATCTCACCCACAACTAAGAGTTGCGACGACCCAAAGTCAAAGACTTATAAATAAATATGTCTCTCATAGATATGTCTATCCTTTATTCTTTTTGTTCCGTCTTTTGGTACAATGATCAAGGTGATTAGGAACCAACTAATACCCCAGACTTATACTCCCGAAGAGCAGCCTAGAAATATCATTCACCTCACAATAACCCAACTGATTAACAGAAAAATTTATTGCGGAATCACAAGAGTCTGAGACGAAGAACTGTTGTGATTACTTTTTATATCTTACCTATCAGAGATAAATCTCGAGTAAATTTTAGATAAGATAAAACTCAATACGATATAACAAGTAAGATTAGAATATGCAACTACAGAGAAAATAGTCGGATCTGGCTTCACGAATCCCAAATGAAGTCTTCAAGTCGTTAACCTAATAATGGTTTTTGAAAAACCTAGGTTAAAGGAGAATCGACTCTAGTTTGCAACTAGGACACAAGAAAGTGTCGGGATTAGGTTTTCCAGTTGCTAAAGTTCTCCTTTATATAGCCTTTCAAATCAGGGTTGCTTACAATCAAAGCTAAGATAGCTTAGTAGTAAAGCATTCAATATTCACCGTTAGATGAACTCCTGATTTAAGATTCAAGCTAAGTCTGCATAGAATTAAGCAATCAATCTCCACCGTTAGATGGTCTTATCTTGTTACAAACAAACAAATGAAATATACTTATATTTAGATATGGGTAACCGTACCTAAACGTGTATATTGGGTTAGCTCAATAACAGTTAACCGAAGTTTGCCATATGAACACTTTTGTCTTAGCCGTATTCATCTAACACTTGTAGATCAAATATGTTGATCAATCAATCATGATAGATAATCAAATGAATAAATTTAAACAAAACCGGATTGATTTGTAATCGTACAAAGTATTTATACAAGAATCGATTCATGAACATTAAGACACGGTTTGCAAAGTTAATTTGCATTCCTTAAATCATAAATGTTTTAGTTCATGAGTATGAGAATTATACATAACCGATTTTAGAACTTAACCACTGTGTTCACAAACTGGGTACACGAACAGCAGCTCCGGACCTTGGCCTAGTCAAGCCGTTCGCAAACCCGATTCGCGAACAACCGTTCCGGACCCAACTCAGTAAACCCGTTCGCATAGTAGGTACACAAACAAGAGTTTTGGACCTTCTCAGGTAAATCCGTTCGCATACTAGGTACGCAAACAAGAGTTCCGGGCCTGAATCATCACAATACAGTTCGCATACTGGATATGCATACCGTTTTGTATCCAGATAAGGATAATAGTTCTAAACTCTCATTTCAATCATTGAAACATCCTTAGAAGACGACAATGGTAATCTCACACATACCATTAGCTTCAAGTAATTTTCAAGTGACCAAATGATCACTACGAAACTTTTCAAGCTAACATCAAATGACTGTCTCACACAAATCATATAAGATGTTCAAGGTAATTTTCACATGATCATCTTTTGACTTAATATTTAGTTTCCAACAAATAAATTATTTCTAACTAAACTCGTCAAGAATACGATGAACATAGCTAAAGAAAAAAGCTTCCAACACGTATTTGGAGAAATATATAAGAGAGATATACTCAGCTCGATATATCAAATGTGTATAATGTAAAACTCTATATATCTATACGACTTAGTTTCATTAGAAGATAAAATAGAATAGACTTCTGAGTGATAGATAAGTTTTAGTCTCCACATACCATTTGTTGATAAAGTTCCTCCAAGATCCTCAGTAAATCTTCTTCTTCAATTGGTGAATGCCGTGAAGTCTAAAGCTCAACTACACATTCTATCCTAATCCGAGACATAGCTATAAGTAGACTAGAAATCAAGTATATAGTTTTGATCGACTAAACTTGACAAACAAGCTTGAGATAGCAACGCTTGCGAGTTCGACCGAGCAGTGCTCTAATGATCTCCCCCTTTGTCAATTTTAGTGACAAAACTATCAATACATATGGATTACAAAATAAATAAACTTTGTAGCTTCTCATCCATCATGCTTGATTTCCTTGGCTCTTCAACTTTCCTTCAATTCTTCATTACTCCAAGTACTCCACCGATTCTGAACGTGTTCAACTCAGCATCATTGTTGTTGAAGATCCGTAGCCATAACAATAAGAAACAGATGTTCTCAATCATTGTTATACAGTGTCATAATATTATTATATCGAATCAAAGTACAATTGCATCACAACTTTGAAATAATACTAAGGTGATATGTATCACTCCCCCTTAGTCAATACTTCCATCTTACAATGAAAACCACTCCCCTTTACATAATGATCCGTAAAATATATATATATGTAGTGTGAACTACCAAATAATTCTCCCCCTTTTTGTCAATAAAAATTGGCAAAGGTACGAAACTACGAGATCATAATGAAATTCTCAAAAAGATAATTCATAACTAAAAGAGAACATATAACTTTTGTTTCGATGATTTCACATAGTCGAAAGTTAGTGTATTCATCAAGGAGTTTATAAATATACAAGATAACTTCTACGATATTCCACATCTGCACTCCCCACAAAGATATGGCAATTAAGCACAAGTTCATTTAAGAACTCTCCACCATTTGATGTCATTCCCAAGAGAAAAACATGAGCGACCTTACTTTTACAAGAAAAGAAAGATTTCTTTGGACGTTAACAAATCACATAGATTTGTATCCAGTAAACTCGAATAAATTAACCACAAGTAGAACTTATTGATTAATTTAATCAGAAACACTCAACATAAGAAAAACTTACATAGCCATATAGTACTTTCACATAAAAGTGGATCAGGGAAACATTAATATTTGCATAAAGACATAATAGACTTAACTTTTGAGCATTTATGAGATACTAGCACATTTCATGAACGTAAAGGCACACATCTCATTAGCAATTGCAATATATGAAATCTAAAAGATTAAATACTGCAAAAATCATCTCGAAAGGCCTCCGCGGATGAGCGTTCGATGTTGCACACATTTCATCATCAGCTCTACGTAAAATCAAATGATTGGGCGGTTCTCTAGACATAATTGTTTGTTAGAGAGCTTAATGCCTTCTGGACGTCACGTTACTTGTTGTTCCCTGACTACATAGAGAGACCCACCTCTACATAGAATCTTAATGATTGGGCGGTTCTCTAGACATAATTGTTTGTTAGAGAGCTCAACGCCTTCAGGACGTCACGCTGCACGTTGTTCACTGACTACGTAGAGAGACTGTGTATAGAATCAAGTGGTTCTTTACACATAATTGTTTGTTAGAGAGCTTAATGCCTTCAGGACGTCACGCCGATCGTTGTTCCCTGACTATACACCTCCAGAAAGAATATGATGCTTCAATTATCTCATATATCGATTCTGCAAATAGATTAATTCTACAGTGACATTAATCTACTGAATTCCTAGAAAATAATCTATTATATCTCATTACTCTGTTCCCTGAATCCCCCGGTTGGATTTCATGGATTAGTAATAGATAACCATTATATCTCATTACTCCGTTCCTTGAATTTCCCGACTGAATTCATGGATTAGTAATAGATACTCAACTTATTTTATTACTCCGTTTCATGAATCATTCTTAGCCAAATTTCATGAATTAGTAATAATTATCCAACAAACGGGCGTCTGGGCCACTACCGAGTAAGCCCCAACAAAATAATGCAGTGTACTCAACGATGATGCACGAACGAGTAACCAAATGCACGAACGAGCATTCAAAAATATGGACAAACGAGGAAACCCACACAAAATAGGAGAGAGAAAATAATAATGAAAAAAATAAAAGAGGCGCCTAGGGACCGGGCCCACCGGCCATCCGGTCATGCCTCCGTGGCTTGTCCCCCACACCTCTTCCTTTATTTTTTCTTATTTTTTTAATTTTCGTGATCTCATGAAGACTCCTTCATTCGAGCAACCTTCCTTGTTTGAGAAAAACTCACGGTTTCACACCTTGCAATGGACGGTCCCACACCTTGCAATCCTTTGTTTTCATAATTATTATTTCCCTCATCTCATGAAATCCCTCCGTTTTAGAAAAAACCCTAGTTTTTCCATATTTTCTCGAATATTGCTCAAACGGTGAAAAAGCCAAAAAGTCAAATGGTCACATGACCGACTAGGCTACTCACAAAAATATTAAAATATTATTATTTTAATATTCTCAAAGTATTGATCAAATGGGCAAAGTTCTACTTGCTCAATCGAGCAAAATCAAGAATTTCAGTCAAAGATCAAACTCTTCTGAAAATCCAAAATATTGCTCAAACGCACACCAGAAAATACCAAAACTCTCAGGACTAAGACACAAATATTATGGTGACACGGGCATGCTTACTTGACTGACCAAGGCCGACCCTAAGGCTTGCAAGGAGCCAGTCCCACACATCTTTATAATTTTGACCTTATTTGCTCAATTGCTCATATTGGGTCCAAACTCTTTCCAACCAATTTGGAATTTGCTCAAACGACCATCAGCTGGTCCCACGACCACCAAGGGACGGTCTCATGCCCCCTTGGTAGGTCCATCACTTCTCCATAATTAGGTTTTATTACCTAATGCTCAGACGAGCACTATTTTAATAAATGATTAAACCAGCATTTAATCATCCTCTCACCAACTGGTCAACAAAGGACTTTTGTGCATGCTCACACGAGCACCTGGGAACTACATGGTCAACCATCTTCCCATGTAGCCAGTCCTTCCTTCGCTCAATGATTGATTTTCAACAAATCACCAACTGATCAGCAGTCGATCAAAATTAGGGTTTCGAACTGCAAATCATAATTTTGAGAAAATTTAAACACTGATAATTTTATGTTGATCCAGCAATCAACATCTTAATTAATTATATAATATTCGGTCCAGCTACCAATATTGTAATTAATATTTTATTTGGTCATGTTACCCATAATTAATCAAAAGAACAATATTCGCTCAGACAAGTAACATTTGCTCAAATGAGGAATATTGATTTAACCATCAATATTCAATAATTTTTCTCAGACGCGAGCAACGTTGCTCAAAGTAGTAATATTGATTCAACTATCAATATTCAACGATTTATCATACGAGCAATATTTGCTCAAACTATCAACATGTTGAATCAAGAACTATAACAGACATTTTCAATCCATTAATCGCCTAGCATTCGTCAATCATGCTCGATTCAACAAAACCTAGACTCATTGTATAACCAAGTCAACAACTGACTAATTAAATACACGTCTTCCTTGCAGACTCCATGTTCGTGAGACATCAATCACGTCACATGGGGGATATTAATTAGGGTCTTGGTCTGGTGGCCTACAACACGTGTGTTCATCCACGATGAGAAACGTGAGTAAGTTGTGCAAGCGGTTGAAGGAGTTAGCAAAGTAGTGGGTGGATGATAAACCAAGTCTCCACACGACATGGAACTGATTTTACCACGATCTCCCACTTTCCCACTCTTTCACTCAAGAAACCGTCACACTTACTGGGATCAATGTGTTTACTATTATGACAATATAATAAGTCCAAAATCGATGACTGAAGAACGACAATTCTCTCGATCGAAACTTATTTACACAATTCACATACTTGCAGAAACCTTCAATACATCCACAATCCTTGATCATCATTGATCCCACAATTCTCAGCTTCCCTCCTACAGATTAACCCATCTCCCTCTTTTTGACCGAATTGACTCTGGAACGACCATTGATTTGGTTTAGGCCGGAGTCCTACAGATTGATCTCTCGAACTCAAAGCACTCCCGTGCAGTGCATCTGTGTGAGGTTAGGCAGTTTGCTCGGTTGAGGAGTCTCGTCCGCAAGGTCATCTCTTCACTTTCCTAAAAAACCAGCGAATCGTTTTTCCCCATCAACAGATTGGCGACCACAGTGGTAGATTAATCTCTCGATTGCAATCCCAAACTTACACACAATGGTTGATCTTAGGCCAGGTTCAGTTTGAAATCCTAACCCAAACAACGCTAGCACGAGCAACAACGGTGGTACTCCAGAAACTACTCATGCTTCCAACACCGGTGCTATTGATACCACTCCTCCTCAAACTAACATCGGAAGCAATCCTCTCTTTGGTCGGTCTCCCGAAGAAATCAGAGAAAATCCTCCTACCATAGATGATCTCATGAAGGTGCAAGAGACTCTCTCCAGAAATCAGATTGACATGGCTACCACTAAGAAGGAGTTATGCAATTATCTCAAAACTCTCACAGAAAAGATGTCAAAGAAAGCTCAGGAGAAAGAAAAAGCTAAAGAAACTGCTGCTGATCCCGAAATCTCTCCAATCCATGTGGTAGATGATAAAGTCTACAAGGCTGCAGATAACCCACCAATGAGGGAACCTGCAAGTTTCATCACTCGTGAGGACCTGGAACGCTTTATGGAGGATCGAGGAAAAAACAAAACATCGTCTTTTCACCGTCATCAACCTCAATATCCCGCTACTATGCAAAGAATTCTTCTCCCGAAGGGCTAGACCTCTCCAACGTTCACACTGTATAATGGAACAGGGAATGCTCGAGAACATGTCTCTCGATTCCTGGAAGCACTAGGCGAATATGAAAACAACCATGTCGTCCGTCTGAAGGAATTCTCGAAATCTCTGACAGGCCAAGCATACACATGGTACAATAACATTGTACCAGGGAGCATCACTAGTTGGGGAGAGATGGTTAACGCTTTCTACCAAAAATACTTCTTCGTCTCAGAGCAGATTACTCTCTCTGATTTAGGAAAAATGTCTCAGAAGAACAACGAACATCCGAACGACTATGTGAAGAGGTTCAGAGTCCAAGCTTGGGATTGTCATGATCCTAATGTCACTAAACAACAACTGGTGGACTTGTGCATCAACGGAATGATCCCGGTCTACAGAGTCTTGCTGGAAAATCTCTGGTTCAAGACTTTCTCAGAACTTCATGAAGCATCCAAGCGACCAGCAACTACTGCTCCGGCCTTATTGGAAAGAACAAGAGCTACAAAAGTCGAGGAACCACGAGAAACTCGAGATAGTGCTAGGCGCCTGATCAACAAACAGTACAATCTCCAACCTTCCATGAATGATGTTGAAGGAAGCAAAAGGAAAGCCGAGGCACCACTGCATAAGCATGCTTCTCCAATCTCTCAGGCTCCTCCGAAAGCGCAAAGAAAGGATAACCAATCCTGAAATGCACAAACCTCGACCCAGCATCAACAAACGGAAAATGATGCTCAAACTTCCTTCTTCTCATTGAAGAACTGATCGATTTACTGGAAGTCTGGATTCAATATGGTGCAATCAAATTTCCATTCGAGAGCCAACCAAAAAAGAAATGGAAAATCACAGGACATCAATCTCTCCGAGCAACCTTTCGACAAAGCAGTCCAATCCTTGGTCGAACATATATGTGAATTTCTCTATCTGTCGAAAGCACAAAAGAGAGACATGTTCACAGATTCACATCGTGTTAAGAAGATACTTTCTGAGCCTCCATCCATAGACAAAGAGATGTACGACTGGGGAATGCTTACCACTGTCAATCTCAAAGAAAACGAATTTGGGAGAATGTTGATTGATGCTGGAACCGCTATCAACATTGTTCCACTGAAAACTCTCAGAGCCGCAGATATCACTTGATAAGAAGCTACTCATGTTCCCATCTCAATCAGAGACCATGAAGGAACGCTCAGAGATGTTTATGGCTACATCACTCTCAAGGTGAAAATAGGTTCAACCTGAACAGAGACCAAGTTTCACATAATCAGGAAGATCCAAGATATGACACGATCCTCGGACTAGCGTGGATCCATGCTGAAAAGATGGCCACTGACAAAGCATCTTTGGTTGCATATCTCTCAAATGAAGAAAACTCTGATCTAGAAGATTTTGCGGACATTCCATCATCAGAGCATTTGAAGGAATTTCGAACTTCGACGAAGTTGAAGAAAGAACCTGGAAAAGATGCATAAACATTCATCAAGAGGTTCCGCACTCAGGCAAGTCTCATTCCTCCCATGTCTATGTCATTTATTTCCTCACATGCTATCCTAGCATGTGGACTCAGTTCTTCTAGCAATTCTGCTATTGGAAGACGTTATGAATGGGTAGCTTCACCATATTAACATTTTACCAAGTGGTTGAATCTGACACCTCTCTGAATTGAGCATCTCACTGAGACATTCATTACTGAGATGATGTTCAAGCATGGCAAATAAAACTTTGAGCGCTTCTCCGTAGCCTTGCAGGAGTGTCCATGAGCGCCACAAAATCAGAAAGCTCTGATGTCACAAGTGTTGAATACCACTACCGCAACGAAAGAAATGACGAATCAATAGAATATACTCGGGGCCGAGACGATCAAGCCTAAGAAATTCTACGCTTAAGGGATATGACGCTTCAACTCTCAAGTATCCAAGGTTTGAAGCATTTGGGATTTTCTTAACCTATTCGTTATTTTCAATTCCTCCAAAATATATGCAATACTTGTATTAAGTAATTGAATCTATCAAACCAAAAGAAAATCCCTACAACTGTCAATCACCCACTTCTCCAAGGCCAACCAAAATTCAAAAACCTTTCATCTCTGAGTGCTATATTATTCAGAAGCCTTTGTACTCCCAATCAAAGAGTACACGTTCGGCGCATCTTGCTTGAGCATAAATATCTCGACGATAACACTCTGATTCAATATCAAGACGATCAAAGTGTAATTGAACTACAATCGATAAGTTTTCATTATCTCCATGTCAATATTTCTGAAGCAGATGCAACATCATTCTTCCATAGATGGCGTAAACTCCTTCAACATATATCTTTTTGCTAAGCAGATGAACACCTCTGGGATGTACTTGGAGACTTGATCTTTTTGGAGAGATCGATTCAAATCTATTTAAATAAATGTTATCCACATAACAAGTTACTGCAACCTGATGCGATTCCATGAAAACTTTATCAACGGAACCTCTCTACATCACAAACCTTGCACGACTAAGGAACTTCTTCTCTTCACCGATCACACCCAGAATAGAGACTGTTGATGCAATCTGCCGCAACAACGCCGACTCACTGACGATCCAGTTCACAATAAAGTCATACTATTAAGGAAAATTCGTGTTGAACTCCTAGAACATCTTCATCTTAGAGATGCTCAACCCACCAACTAGTTCGTGAGTGTAAAGGCTCACTGGATGGAGAAGCAAAGACTATGTTGATAATCATGGTTCTAGCATTTTCAGTCTCTGCAGCAACTACGACCATAGTGTCAGCATCAACAATAATTTATGGAAAAAATTCAATCGTGATCTCAGCATCAACAACGGTCTCAGGAGCAACATCCTCATGACAGGGATTCATCAACTAACCATTCTCTGAAGTGTTACTCGATGAAGAGGAATTCTCCAAGCACTAATGATTCATATTAATGTGTGTAGAGATGAAAACATGTTCACATGAAACTATTCCCAAATCTTGCACGACGGACGGGCACAAGCCAAAGTCTTCTACAAGATGATCTCATCATCTCTACAAATGAGATATATACAACACACTTCAGGCCATGGGTTTACAAAAACGTACCAATGGGTGAGGAATGGGACAATGCTTCCTTTACAAAAGATGTTTGTATATGTCTCTTCTACAACATACCAAATGTGCGCATCAATCGGACATACGAGCTGAAAGATACGGCCTTTACTATCCGGTCTATGAAATCTGAAAATTTTGTACGGGACTACAAATTACAAATGTGCACGCTTAGTTGGGTGACCTAAACAACTCCAAATTGAGTGATTCTTTTCTCATATGATAACTCAGTCTCTTAGATTCAAAAGTTGGGGTCAAGCACAGAATTTCGACATCGTATGAGGTTCCTACAGCTTCCATAGCATACAACATGCAAGCAGCAATCCTTTGACGGGATTCATTACCTTCACAGTCGATCGATGTCCATCAGGTCTTTCCACCAAGTCCTTCATCAAGGTACCTCCAACTTTGGCCACCTAGGTCTTTATATCAATTTTTCTACTTGGGTTCTCTATCTAGGTCTTGCCAGAAGAAGGGAAAACGAAAGAGAGAGATTTAACAAAATACTGGGGACTGACGGTCCACTGATCGTGACGATCAATTTCACAGTCCAAGACCCGCGGTACCAGACTCGCATGTGCTAATCATTTATCATAAAATTAATTCTACCACCGGGACATGCAACCGTGGTCATTACATCATCCCCTCTTGAGAGCAACCTCAGTTATGGTCCCGTGACCAGGGTTTTCAGAAGTGATGTTTCTACGACTGATAGAAACAAGATGGTATTGCAAGCCTCAGGATCATGTGTCAACCAAGGGGTTCAGGTTGAAAATTAATCAATGGCATTGAAATCCTTCATCAAGTGTTCAAGACACAAGAAAATGGTCTAAAAACACAAAAGAGACGTTTTACAGCAAGCCTGTCTGGAGTGATTCACTTCCCTGTACAAAGCGATGAGCTGGGAGCAATTGGTAAGGAATCTAGGGTTAAGTCATATGTCATTATCTTTGCATGTATATCTTCTACAACATATCCAAAATTGACAACAATTGGATAAAGGAGCAAAAAGATGTGGCTAAAACTTTGGACTACATGACAGTTGAAAATTTTCTGAAAACCTCCTTGAAGTTTACTGTTTCGTCAATTTCGGCCCTTAAACGTGCTCGAAAGCCTAAAATATTCTTTGATAAAGCTTGGAAATTTTCTGAGGATGAAGAAACATGGGTAGATCACAAAAATTCGACACCGGATGAAGATTCTACGGCAATTTCAATGAAGACCTAACTTCTGAATTTTCTGATGACGAATTATGACGAAATTCTTCATTCATCCACATCTGAATCAGGAGCTACACCATCAACGCCAAGCTGAACTTCATCTTCAGTCGATAGTCTCACTTGCTGAAGTCGGCGGTGCTTCTGCTGATGAGATATGAGCTTTTCATCTTCAGCTATTTTCTTCTGTGATCTTTCATCACGTCTCTGCTTTCCCTCCGCATCTGCTAAGACCAAGAAAGCATATATCTTAGCACGAACCACTCTTGGATGATCAGGAGACATACCGTGTATCAGCTTTCCAGCATCTCTGAAAGGTTGATTCACCTTGGCATGAACATCTGCAGAAGTTTTCGTCTTTGACTTGATATTTCTGGAGCGTTCCCCGAAAGAGCCAGAAGGGTGGTTGTAACTGGAAGTCACCATTATCTGAGGAGAAAGACATGGAGTCATGGATATACCAATTACAAATATGCAATAAAAATGGTAACCATCCAACTCTTACCTATTTACAATTTCACTAACAGTAGTGAACTTAGCACAAAAGTTTTTAAAATTTGTTCGTTTCTTCAAACCTGCAAAGACGGGCAAAGTCCATTATTCAAAAATCATAAATTGATTTTCATAAAATCGTGAACAACCCACGTAAATTTTTATTGTGTGAACATTCACTGGTTTTTCAAAAATTGGACAGATGTCCATTCTACAATCGTGAAACTCACATACAAACATTATTTCACCATGTATAATTGTCTACTTTCAACAGTTGTTCAAAATCAAACATTGATTTTACAAAAAATATATTTTAACGTGAAACTCATGTAAATTTGAAAACATATATATATTTTTGCTCCCTCGCGTGAGCATACGTCTTTGAAATAAGGGTATATTTTCAATAACTTGTGAGAGCTCACATATCGAAAATAATTTTTTTCATGAAGACTCAAAGAATTTTTTTTTATTACTAGCAGACGCACGTCTATTCTGAAAATGCGAGGGTACAACAACCACACCCAACAATTCGTTTGGCAATCTGATAGGACTCACTCCAATATACTTTCTAGAGAATCAACTAGACAGTCAGACTCAATCTAGAGAAAAGTATATACAAGAGTTTATATCTCTGTTGCACAATGTAATCAGCAAATCAAACAGATAGAAATCTGCGAGCCTGATTATTATGTGAAACAACTTGAACGGTACCAAAGACCAATGTTCAAATATCAATCATTTTAAATCAACAACCAAAGGTTGGATTATCTAATTGATTGATCCTAACGCACAACCTGTGATATTTCAATTATATAACAAAATATAATACGGAAAAGAAATAACACAGACACCAGAATTTTGTTAACGAGGAAACCGCAAATGCAGAAAAACCCTGGGACCTAGTCCAGTTTGAACACCACACTGTATTAAGCCGCTACAGACACTAGCCTACTACCAATGAGCTTCGAACTGGACTGTAGTTGAACCCTAATCAATCTCACACTGATTCAAGGTATAGTTGCGTTCCTTACGTCTCTGATCCCAGCAGGATACTACACACTTGATTCCCTTAGTTGATCTCACCCACAACTAAGAGTTGCTACAACCCAAAGTCGAAGACTTGATAAACAAATCTGTCTCACACAGAAAAGTCTATAGAATAAATAAATCTGTCTCCCACAGTTACCCAAGAGTTTTTGCTCCGTCTTTTGATAAATCAAGGTGAACAGGAACCAATTGGTAACCCGGACTTATATTCCCAAAGAACAGCCTAGAAATATCAATCACCTCACAATAATCTATATCGTATGATGGCGAAACTAGATATTGCGGAATCACAAACGATGAGACGAAGGTGTTTGTGATTACTTTTTATCTTGCCTATCGGAGATTAAATCTCGATCAAATCTTAGAGAAGATGGTACTCAAACGATAGAATCGGGCAAGATTAGAACACGCAACTACAAAGAAAATAGTTGGGTCTGGCTTCACAATCCCAATGAAGTCTTTGAAGTCATTAACCTACATGGTCTCGATAGAAACCTAAGGTCAAAGGAGAATTGACTCTAGTTGATGCAACTAGTAACACACATGAGGTGTGGGGATTAGGTTTCCCAGTTGCTAGAGTTCTCCTTTATATAATTTTCAAATCAGGGTTTGCAATCCAAGTTACCTTGGTAACAAAGCATTCAATATTCACCGTTAGATGAAAAAACTGATTTAACCAAGCTAATATCTTTTAACCGTTAGATCGAACTTAGCTTGTTACACACAAATGAAATGTACCCTCATTTAGGTTTATGTAACCGTACCCAAACATGTACACCATGTTGGATCAATAATAGTTAACCGAAGTTAGCCATATGATTATTCTCATATCAACCTTATTCATCTTAACCATAAATAGTTCAAATGACTCAAATGAAACTAGTTAAAGAGCCGTTCAATTGCTATATTCTCATAGAAGTATATAAAAACACAATTTAAGAAAAATCGGTTTGATTCATTCGAATCAATTCATGAACATTATAGCCACGGTTTGCAAAGATTGCATTCCTTATTTTATAAATGTTTAAGTTCATGTACAACCGATTTTAGAAAGTAACCAACTCAAGTATGCTAACGGGTACGCATACTTAAGTAGCCGGACCGAGTTTGGTGACGCCCGTATGCGTACGGGTGCGCATACAAATTCACACTTCCAAACTCCATAAGAAATTCACGGACATGAGACTTCCGCCAGTATGTGTACGGGTACGCATACTTTCCCAGACATCCAACAACTGCCAGTACGCGTACGGGTACGCAAACTTCAGGTTCCCGGTTTTGGACTTACACACAAATGTGAGAACACACTATGTTTATATCCAAACATGGTTACTTGATTTTAAACTCTTTATTTCAATCATTGAAACTTTCTTAGAGGATGACAATAGTCGTTTTCACTCACTATTAGCATCAAAGCAATTTTCAAGATATTGAAATAATCATAACGAAACATTCCAAGTCTACACCAAATGATTGTATCACACAAACCATGTAAGATGTTACTCGGAAATTTTCACATGGTAATATTCTGATATTCATCAACAATATTAGATGAACTTGGTCGAAGCGAAAGCTTGCCAACACATATTTCGAGAAATATGTAAGTGAGATAAACTCATCTCGAAATCTCAAATGTGTATAATACAAAACTATATCGTAATACCACTTATGTCTCAATATAGGAGATAGAGTAGAAATAGACTTTCCAAGTGATAGATGAGTTTCAATCTCCACATACCTTTTGTTGATGAAGTTCCACAAGCTCCCCTTAGTAGTTTTTCGTCTTCAAATGATGAACGCCGTGAAGTCTAAAACTCAACCACATAATCTATGTCCTAGTCCGAGACATCTATAAAAAGGCTAGAAATCAAGACTTATAGTTTTGATCACTAACATTGACAAACATGCTTGAGATAGCAACGCATGCGAGTTCGACCGAGCAGTGCTCTAACATATTCAAAAAAAAAAAAAAACTTTTCTCTCGTACGAGAATCCACCTTTGAAACGAGAGTTTATTCCATCTTGTGAAATCTCACATATTTAAAAGATTAAATTTTGTTTTCATGAAAACTCATACACAAAGATTTTATAATTAAACGCAGGTCTATTAAAAAAAAATCTCTCTTATGCTAGGGATTATTGTTTGTTTCCTAAACTAACGAACGAACGAACATTCGTTCCTAAAACAAGGATTTCCCTTTTGGTCCCGGTTCGTAAACGCCAAAACGACCAAAAATGGACATCTGATCGTCCAAATTAGCAGTGCTTCATTTGTCCGTACTCACGGGATGACACTCTATCATACTTTCAGGGTCCTTACTTGGGCATTTGCTCGTACATGACATCATTGGAGCAAATCGGGGATTCTGAAAATGCCTTTGTACGACTAAGTCCGACTACTTATCTCGTCTACTGGAAAATCACCATCTATTGCTTACTGCGGAACATGACTGTCCCTCACTAAGAAGGGGACTTAATGTTGATGGTGGATTTTTGGTAAGGGCTAAAATCGTAAAATCATGATACTGCATGTTTCTGACCCGACTTTAGGAATGCATGTGACGATTCATACTTTACGATCCGTGAACGGTTTCACGATCTCTGACTGAGCGAACATTCCTCTCAGAGCTATTATGAATATGTTTCTCGAAAGGCCTCCCCGGCTGAGAGTTCGATGTTTCACATATTTCATCATCACCTCTACGTAGAATCAAATGATTGGGCAGTTCTCTAGACATAATTGTTTGTTAGAGAGCTTAACGCCTTCAGGACGTCACGTTACTCGTTGGTCCCTGACTACATAGAGAGACCCACCTCTACATAGAATCTTAATGATTGGGCGGTTCTCTAGACATAATTGTTTGTTAGAGAGCTCAACGCCTTCAGGACGTCACGCTGCACGTTGTTCCCTGACTACGTAGAGAGACCGTGTATAGAATCAGGTTGTTCTTTATACATAATTGTTTGTTAGAGAGTTTAACGCCTTCAGGACGTCACGCAAATCGTTGTTCCTTAACTATACACCCCCAAAACAAATATGATGCTTCAATTATCTCATATCTCGATTCTGCAAATAGATTAATTCTAACGTGACATTCATCTACTGAATTCCTATAAAATAATCTATTATATCTCATTACTCCGTTCTCTGACTTCCCCGGCTGGATTTCATGGATTAGTAATAGATAACCATTATCAGGGGCGAAGCCAGGATTCGAGAAATGGGTGGGAAAGTTACAATCAACACATAATTTAGGGGGTGCAAAAGGGTTAAAATGACGAAAAATGGGATAATTTAGTTCAAATTGGGCTTGGGAGCTCACATTTTAGGGGGTGCAATTGCACACCCACCTCTCAATGTGGCTCCGCCCCTGACCATTATATCTCATTACTCCGTTCCTTGAATTCCCCGGATGAATTCATGGATTAGTAATAAATACTCAACTTATTTTATTACTCCGTTTCATGAATCATTCTTAGCCGAATTTCATGAATTAGTAATAATTATCCAATAAATTGGCGTCTGGGCCACCACCGAGTAAGCCCCAAGAAAATAGTGCAGTGTACTCAACGATGATGCACGAACGAGCACCCAAATGCACAAACGATCATTCAAAAATATGGACAAACGAGGAAACCCACACAAAATAGGAGAGAGAAAATAATAATAAAAAAATAAAAGAGGCGCCTAAGGACCGGGCCCACCGGCCGGCCGGTCATGCCGCCGTGGCCGGTCCCCCACTTCTCTTCCTTTATTTTTTTCTTATTTTATTATTTTCATGATCTCATGAAGACTCCTTCATTTGAGCAACTTTCCTTGTTTGAGCAAAACTCACGGTTTCTGCATATTTTCCTTCAAAGATGAAAAATAATAAAAATAGGGGAAGGTGTCATGGGACCAGGCTACCTAGCCGGCCGGCCATGACCTAGCAATGGCCGGTACAACACCTTGGAATTCTTTTGTTTTCATAATTATTATTTCCCTCATCTCATGAAACCCCTCCGTTTGAGCAAAAACCCTGGTTTTTCCATATTTTCTCGAATATTGCTCAAACGGTGAAAAAGCCAAAAAATAAAATGGTCACATGACCGACTAGGCTACTCAACAAAATATTAAAATATTATTATTTTAATATTCTCAAAGTATTGATCAAATGGGAAAAGTTCTACTTGCTCAATCGAGCAAAATCAAGAATTTCAGTCAAAGATCAAACTCTTCTGAAAATCCAAAATATTGCTCAAACGCACACCAGAAAATACCAAAACTCTCAGGACTGAGACACGGACATTATGGTGACACGTGCATGCTTCCTTGACAGACCAAGGACGGCCCTAAGGCTTGCAAGGAGACGGCCCCACACATCTTTATAATTTTGACCTAATTTGCTCAATTGCTCATATTGGGTACAAACTCTTTCCAAACAATTTGGAATTTGCTCAAACGACCATCAGCTGGTCCCATGACCACCAAGGGACGGTCTCATGCCCTCTTGGTCGGTCCCTCACTTCTCCATAATTAGGTTTTATTACCTAATGCTCAGACGAGAACTATTTTAATAAATGATTAAACTAGCATTTAATCATCCTCTCACCAACTGGTCAACAAAGGACTTTGGTGCATGCTCACACGAGCACCTGGGAACTACATGGTCGTCCATCATCCCATGTAGCCGGTCCCTCCTTCGCTCAGTGATTGATTTTCAACAAATCACCTACTGATCAGCAGTCGATCAAAATTAGGGTTTCGAACTGCAAATAATAATTTTGAGAAAATTTAAACACTGATAATTTTATGTTGATCCAGCAATCAACATCTTAATTAATTATATAATATTCGGTCCATCTACCAATTTTTTAATTAATATTTTATTTGGTCATGCTACTCATAATTCATAAAATGAGCAATATTCGCTCAGACGAGTAACATTTGCTCAAATGAGGAATATTGATTTAACCATCAATATTCAATAATTTTACTCAGACGCGAGCAATGTTGCTCAGAGTAGTAATATTGATTCAACTATCAATATTCAACGATTTATCATACGAGCAATATTTGCTCAGGCGAGCAATATTTGCTCAAACTATCAACATGTTGACTCAAGAACTATAACAGACATGTTCAATCCATAAATCGCCGAGCATTCGCCAATCATGCTCGATTTAACAAAACCTAGACTCATCGTCTAACCAAGTCAACAACTGACTAATTAAATACACGTCTGCCTTGCAGACTCCATGTTCGTGAGACATCAATCACATCACATGGGGGATATTAATTAAGGTTTTGGTCTGGTGTACTACAGCACGTGTGTTCATCCACGATGAGAAACGTTAGTAAGTTGTGCTAGCGGTTGAAGGAGTTAGCAAAGTAGTGGGTGGATGATCAACCAAGTCTCCACACGACATGAAACTGATTTTACCACGATCTCCCACTTTCCCAATCTTTCACTCAAGAAACCGTCACACTTACTGGGATCAATGTGTTTACTATTTTGACAATATAAATAAGTCCAAAATCGATGACTGAAGAACGACAATTCTCTCGATCGAAACTTATTTACACAATTCACATACTTGCAGAAACCTTCAACACATCCACAATCCTTGATCATCATTGATCCCACAATTCTCAGCTTCCCTCCTACAGATCAACCCATCTCCCTCTTTGTGACCGAATTGACTCTAGAACGGCCATTGACTTGGTTTAGGCCGGAGTCCTACAGATTGATCTCTCGAACTCAAAGCACCCCCGTGCAGTGCATCTGTGTGAGGTTAGGCAGTTTGCTCGGTTGAGGAGTGATGTGAATTTTAGTTGTAGTGAAAGTGGTGGTAATAGGATTCGATTCTCGAACTTGTGAAGGATAACTTTAGACTTAAATTTTAAAACTAAAAATATAAAAAATCACTGATATTTAAAACAAACACTGACAAAGTTGATATCAATATTAAAAGAACACTGAGGCTAAGATTCCACTATTTTCCAAGTTCAAAGTGATTTTATCTAGTATTTATATTTATTCAATTTTTGCGTTTAATTTGATTCTAAGCTATTGCAACATGTAGATTTTCAAAATAACAAGTGTAAATCAAAAGTATAAAGCATCAAAAACCTATGGCTAAGCATGCTCCATCAAAAGAAATAACAATTGCTTAACAAAAATCATTCAAACAATTATAAATCAAGGAAAATAATCATAAAAATAATTGAAATAAAATAAATAAAATAGATTATACCACTTTTTATTGGAAAAATAGCTTACTCTATCGCCTCAGCAATGGGGTTTCGCTCCTCATATTAATCATAATCTCAAAATACATGTTTATGGCTCAAAAGTTGATTAAAAGGGAGAAAAGTGTTAAAACAGCGGATTCTGCAGTTGCTGAAGGTCTAAAACAGAAGTTGGAATTGTTGCTGAAAGGCTTCGGTGACTGCAGGAAGATGCGACCGTACCTCGTTGTCACTGAAAATAAGTCTGCCTCTGCAACTGACTCTGAGGGTCTTATGTTCTTCGTGTTCTTCTTCGCAGCAGCAGCAGAAAAGTTTCTGTACTCGACTCCAGTTGATTTTTTTCCGCTTCTCTATGGCTCTAAACTTCTCCAAAGTGTTCGTAACTCTTCCTTAGCCTCTCTAGAGCTTATATATACCTCACAGCTCGGTTTAAACTCGATCAAAATCTCTTTTTCTTCCCCAAAAATAAAATTTTCTTCTGGGCCAAGTTTTGGATATTCTAACCTGTTTAATCACTTCACCTCCTTCCTGAATTATCCAAACTATCCTATTATGCTTCTACAAACAAATCCTTGCAAAATATAGCATGTAACTTCCAAATATAATTCGAAACTTCGTCTGTTTCCATTTTTATTTTATTTTCCCTGTTTTAACAAAACCCGATCATTCATCCCATTCTAATCGATACAAACAGATGTACCAACCCTATTTACTCCATTCAAGTCCATCCCAACTTAGTTTGGCGATTGAATCTCGATAAAACACTTCCAAAAATCGATCCAAAACTTGCCAGGAAGTTACGCAGGCGACATTTTGTTTTCCCGCCAAAACAAAATTTCAAACGAAGGGGATGACCTCCCTTTATCAAATCCCGGTCTGTGCTTAGCAGCTGCCTGGAAATGGGTTACCCCTTATCCAAAGTGAGAGTCCGAATAGCAAATTTCCTCCAAGGAGCCTTTAACAACTTTTCGAGCCAATTTTGCCGCAAAAGCCTATTTTTCCAAAAACACCTACAAGGGATAAAATACCAAAATTTGTACAAAAATGGGTACTAACACTATACATAAAAGGGATGAAAATAGACACATAAATGCGTCTATTCTCGTCCGCACGGTCGTCTATTCACTTTCCTAAAAAACCAGCGAATCGTTTTTCCCCATCAACACTAAGATATTTGAAGAACATAGTCGGCTATGGTTTGGACAATCGCAGGTCCACAAGTGGGTATTGTATCTACTTTGGTGACAATCTCATTTCCTGGAGTGCTAGAAAGCAAAAGAGGGTCTCCAAGTCTAGCACAGAGGCAGAGTACAGTGGTTTCGCCATAGCTACGTCAAAACTAATATGGATACAATCTTTAATAAAAGAATTGGGAATCCATCCAACTACTCTCACGCTTTGGTGTAACAACTTATGAGCATCTTACCTTACAACAAATCCTGTTTTCCATGCACGCACTAAACATATCGAGCTCGACTACCACTTCGTTTGAGAAAGAGTTGCACGCAAACATCTGCATGCGAAGTTTATCATCTCCTAAGATCAATTGGCCGATGTGTTTACGAAAGTTTTAGCATCACCGCACTTTCAATATTTACGTGAAAAATTGAATATTCGTCAACTTAGGCTCAACTTGAGGGGAAGTGTCAAGGATATCCCTAACCAATGCCTTGGAGACTTTCAACTGCAACAGTTGAGTACCGAGCAGTGTGTTAACCAAATAATCAAGTTTGTCCAGCAACAATAATATTCGACTGTTATCACGAATTTGTTATGTCTTTTGAATTGTTCATTCATTGTACTTTCCGATAATGTAACCAACTTGGACTTTTTGAGTATAAATAGAAAACCTAATTTCCACCTGTTGGTATGGAAGATATTCACCAAAACTCATTTTCTAAGTTTTAATATTCAAAATTACTTCACTAGCAAGTCTAGTGTTTCCTTCAAATGTGCTTGAGTTTCTTTGTCTCCATAATAGCAAAGTTCTCACATAGAGCATGACTTTCAACTTTTTTTCCCCACTTAGACCACTAAATTCGCATACACTGAGAAATTCGACAATAGTGATGATGTTAAAGGGATTATAGAGAGAGACACCTTATTCATTAGATATCAATGTAGTATCACATTGGAATAATTAAGCATATATGTATAGGATAGGATGTCCATGATTACACATATATGGTATGCACACATGGCCAAAGGCCCTATAACACTTCCCCTTGTGAGGTTCAACAGTAGTGCTTCAGATGTAATACTTCAGATATTATTCTTCAGATCTAGTTTCTCTTATCGATGACCATTGTATCTAAGTCAATTGCCTCATTAAAACCTCGCCAGGAAAATTAGTAAAATATTAAGAAAACTTTGAATAGTGTTGGTCAAGCATATGTTGTCTCGTTAAAACCTTGACAAGAGAAAAACCCAGCGGGATAAATCTTGATGAAGAGAAAAAAGCACAACGCCACAAGTCCGAAAGTATGCTTTTGCCAAATACACATCCATAGCATCCTTTTGATTTTTTATAGGTGATTGATGAAATCTCAGTAATGATGCAAAAGAGTGAAGTATTAGTACAAATAGTTGACTTGTGTTGAAAACATGTTGCGATGCAATCCTTGCTTTATTGTGATGATTTTGGAAGTTCTCGCTTGAAAAACTATCGTATTTCATTTATTTGATTCCGATATTGCTCAGCAATATCAATGCAATTTTCAGGTATTCAACATTTAATAATACGTTGTGTAGTTATCTTTGTCTCACTAAAAACCTTGTCGAGTAACAAAAACCCTGTGAAAAAAAACGGCCAGTCTCGATCAAAGGGAAACAGAGTAAAACACATCTTCACATTTCGAAGTAAAATACGTCAACATCATATCCTTGGATCCTCGCCCAATGTCGGGATGTCGCCATCTCCCCGTGATTCCATTCAGAGGAGTTTCCCAATAGTTCATTTAGTCATTTACTTTCCTAAAGTGAATATAGGCAATGACTTAGTAAATAAGTTAGTCATGCCTCCCCCCTGATTATTTTCGTGGGAGAAGAAATTATTTTCCCTTCATATTCAATAACTTTTGGATTGCACTTCCATTAGCAGTCCATTTTATGTCTTTGCAGGGATAAAATAAACTCATGCAATTGTTCCTTTAAAGTATATGTTTACATTCATTATACTATTCCAATGACGTTGCTTCGGCGCTGAGCTATATCAAGCTACCAAGTTCACTAATGATGAAATATATATTTAGTAAAGTACATTATTATAAGTACAATAATGCGTTTATTGCATTTAGATATCAAAATTTTATCTTCCAACACATCTTCGTCATCTTCCTTTAGACGAAATGATCATTTACTTACATTTGAACCTCAAGTAATCATGAGAATGCTAGCAGGATGCATGTCCTTGTTAAATTTCTGGACAACTTTGGACATATGAAAACTTGTGGAATAATATACTGTCACGATCTACGTGACAATTGGGTCTCAAGAAGCAACTATAATCTCTAAGGATAGAGATGGATTGGGGAGAACAGAAAATTTAGAGAGAAAAGATAATTTTGATTACTAATTTTCATACCTAGCTAATACATCAGATATGTTCTTATAAAGACATGAATACAACTAAACGAGCAACTCGTGCAAAGCACATGCCAGCAACACAGATTTGCTACTAATCCTATGGCTAATGCTGCCCCAAAGGTATAACACAACACAAATATAAGTGGCTTCCCTAAACAAGTAAGGTCTGCCATTAACATTTATGACAAATCCTACTCCTTTAAATTATCCTTGTCCTCAAGGATATGAAATGAGATAGACCTTCGGAGAACACAGCGGTGGCAGACTTGCATCTCCATCTCGAAAAATTGTAAACTTCACAAACTTGAACACCAAAGTCCATAAAAACGTAAACCATCCATCTGAACAGTATGAACCAAACTTGGTTGTAGTCGTTCCTTAAAAGTAGTCAATGCTCCACCTTCAGAAGTTATCAATGCAGTTGATTTTACTGTACTTAATACTCTAAGGAAATCAGACTCAGTGTCTTTATAATTTGCGGCTTGGTGGGTACTAACAAGAACACCACTTGTAGCAATAACACTTTTGGCTATGGTCCCATGGCAGCGCTAAACAACAACTTCAAAAATTGCATTCTAAATAACTGTATAAGTACCTTTCCGCACAGCAATTTTACCTTCATTACCCGCTGGGAAATGAGCGTTAACTTGCATATAGAGTTGCAGTCGAAAATAGACCCCCACTATTATCACAGCAAGCCTATGTTTTCTGAGAGGGATATAGATTTCATGTAACACAAACTTTTCATCCATGGCAATCAATTCATAACTACTGTCATTGCGTAACTCACTGAAAACCAACACATACCCCCTGTCATTTCCCAGAATGTGTAGTACCTCTTGATGTTCATGCTTATTCATATCAACCCTCGGCAACTCAACATACATGATTTCTGTAACATGAGAGAATCCTTGTTTGTGTTGCAAGAGAATAACATCTTCGCCACTGCTCAAATTCACCATTTTAGCCCCAAGCATTTTAAATACACCACCTCTTAGTTTTACAATAACCATCAACTTTACTATCTCAGTGTTAAATGGGTAACAATATGCATGACAGCTTCGAGGAATCTTCTTAAAAAAACATACCTGCATCCACTATACTACTACCTGCAACCATATGGACCAACCCATAAATAATTCCAAACAATCTTCCTTGATCAAATACCCTTCCATCAAAATCCTGGCCACGGTATATACATTCTTCATTACTCAAACTCCCTCTGACCTCGTACATAACAATTCTGATGATGTAGGTTCTCACTGAATTAGGAGCTGTAATTGCACTGCGAGATGTGAATTTCTGAAATTGACTTGTTACCATGGAGTTGACAGCCTGTTCTTTTCCTCGTGGTGCTGTGCCATTAGATGTGGAGAACTTCAGTACCTGGTAGCGTTGCTTGCGAGCTAAAAGATCATGCAATTGCAGTTGTAGTCTATTGAGTATCCAAATAACCACTTCCATATTCTTGTCAACACAACCTCCCACCAACCATAATAATTGCCTAAGCTTAACAACAATAATCTTCCCAAACTCAGTTTTATAGTATGAAGCCCTCATAATTATGTTGCTGTAAAGGAGGGAGTAACCTGTTGTTAAACCTATAATAGAACTCAACATATTCCATCTCTCAGCATCAACAATACATGGAAATGAAATGGGCATGATTACCTCCAACCTGAAGTTTTTCTGACTGACCCAATATCCACTTTCCATTTCCCCACTGAACAAGATACTTGAGGATAAGAAGATTGATCCTGTCCCTTCCATAGCCAACGAAGCACTCACAATATTGTGTACATACCCAGTTAATTCAACCCTCTTTTGTACCAAGCTTGTACCAAGTATATCACTACAAACAAATCCATTAGCTTTTCTGAAGCTATATTGGATTCCCGCTCTCCATTCACAGAATTTCACTACCCTGGAAAGCATTCTGTCTCTAATTAACCAACCTAACACTCGAATGTGACAAGGAAAAGACCGTCGAGCAGTAAACAATGTCAGAATGCCGACCACAAAGTCTAGAAATGTTATAGTTTCTGCCATGCTATACTCCGTTAACCCAGATTTGAAAGTAGCTGTCGCTTCCTTAAGCATTTCTCCCAACTCAGTATCCTCGAGCTCCCCTATAAATTTATCAACCACTCTCTTACACTCTTGGTCTAACAACTTGTATTCCTTGTTTTCACCACCAAGTATCTTCCTGATTCCCACTGTCCTCGCGAAGAATTCCTTCCGACCAACAATCCATCCATCATCACCACCCATACAGCTAGTACTCCATATGGCTCGCTGAGACCCCAAAATTGATTCATACCACTTAGCGAGCCAGAGATATACAAGGTGAAAGCAAGGTCTGATAGGAAAATCAGATACTGGAACTCCTTGATTACTTCCTTCCACACAAGTAGTTGAGCCTTGCTAACATTTTTCCAGAGCAAGTGAACAAGTAACTTTCTACCATCACACTTGTCTCCACTACTTGCAAACGTACGAATAAACCTAAGTTCAATCTTTCCTGGATCAAACAAAGTACAATCACAAGCATAAACGGTGATATTGTTTCTGTATGACATTCTCGCAAATAGATTCTCACCATTACAACTATCCTCACCTTTCACCAATATAAACACAACTGAATTCGTAATTCTGGAATTTAATTGGTACTCATGTTGAAGAATAAGCTCATAAAAAAATTCATCGGAGTGCATACCGTGTACAGACTATCGACATAGATAACTACAATTCCAAATCAAGAAAATCTCTTTGTGACAAATAATCATGTATATCCCACAGGCTTTACACTTGGTTGGTTAGCACCACCACACCAAATACCAATATATTTTTTAAAGAAAAAAATTTCTACTTGCATTGTGCAGGCCAAATATGTTATTTGTTGACATTAAATAATAAGGAGTATGATTCGATCTCATCGTGCTCTATTTTTTTAAGAAACTGGATATGAATATGATCATTAATATGTTCACATTATCTTTTTATTGACTCGTGTGCTTTCTCATAATTTATTAGGATTTCATTGTTCTATGGAATCATTAAGCTTCAGAGCGTCCACCAGTTTGGTTCATAGACATAATCACAAACAATCTAATAAGATGATTTAATTAATGATGTGAAATAGGTTGTGCCTTGTTCACCTAGATACTTCCTTTCTATACGAGCATTGGTCGAACCTGGTGGTTTTTCCATGTACCTTTATGGAGTCATGGCCTCAACCGCATTTCCACCAAGTGTAGTTATAATACCTTAATCTTTGGTGTATCCCTTATTGAGGATTTCTTACCTTGAAGGTACATTTGCAGCTGGTATGTGTGATCTTGTCACTTTAGCAATGTCAGTGCACATTCTAAAAATTGATAATTCTTTTTCACTTCACAATTATTTTTGTAGAGGACAAGAATCAATATGAGACATAGTGGGAATATATCACGATAATTCTTGTCGTTCGCTTAAAAAATCCTTTTGTTTATATCCCACTAACGACAGGAAGACTGTCTCATCAAAGTGACGATCCGCAAACATAACAATTTAGAGATCGCCTGCCAAAGGTTTCAAAATACGAATAATTGTTGGGAATTCATATCCAACATAACTACTTAATTATTTTGATGACCCACTATAGTACAGTTTGGAGTCGTAACAGCACATATATAGCACAACCAGATGCATAAGAATACAAATGTAAGTGTTGATGGTGGATTTTCGACAAAGGCTAAAATCGTAAAATCAAGATATTACATGTTTCTGACCTAGCTTCAGGAATGTATGTTACAATTCATATTTTATGATCTGTGAAACATTTCACGATCTCTGACCGAGCGAGTATCATCTTAGAGCTATGATGAATATGTTCCTCGAAAATCCTCTCAGCTGAGCTTTCGACACTTTGGACATTTCATCATCATCTCTACATAGAATCAAAATGATTGGGCGGATCCTAGACATATTGTATGCTAGTATAGAGCCTAACGCCTTCAGGACGTCACGCTATTCGTTGTTCCTTGACTATGTAGAGAGAACGTGTATATAATATCGTAACGATTGGGCGGCTCCTAAACATATTGCATGCTAGTATAGAGCCTAACTCCTTCAGGACGTCACGCTATTCGTTGTTCCCTAACTATACACCCCCTCAGAACGATTATGATGCTTCAATTATCTCATATCTCGATTCTGCAACTCATAGGTTAGTTCTAGCGTGTTATTCATCAATTGAATTCCTAGAAAATAACTTATTTATCTCATTATTCCGTTCCATGACTGATCCTCAGCTGGATTTCATGAATTAGTAATAGATAATCATTTTATCTCATTACTCTGTTCCATGACTGATCCTCAGCTGGATTCCATGGATCAGTAATAGATAGTCACCTGTTTCATGGTTGATTCTCAGCTGAATTCCATGATTGGTAATAAATATTCACTGATCGGGCATCTGGGCCACTACCGAGTAAGCCCCGAGAAAATGGTGTGAGTGTACTTAGCAATAATACATAAACGAACACCCGAATGCACGAACGAGCATTCAAAAATATGGACGAACGAGGAAACCTATGCAAAATAGGAGAGAAAAATAACATTAATAAAATAATAAAAGAGGCGCCTAGGGAACCGGGCCCACCGGACGGCCGGTTATGCCGCCGTGACCGGCCCCACGCCTCTCCCATTATTTTATTATTTTTCCTAATCTTATGAAAACTCCTTCATTTGAGCAAACTCCCTCGTTTATGCAAAACTCTCAGTTTCTCCATATTTCCTTCAGACGATGGAAAAAATTATTAAAAATAGGGAAAGGTGTCATGGGACCGGGCCTACTAGCCGGCCGGCCATGCCCTAGCCGTTGATGGCCCCACACCTTATAATCCTTTATTTTATTATTATTATTATTTCCTTCATCTCATGAAACTCCCCCGTTTGAGCAAAAACCCTGGTTTTTCCATATCTTCTCAAATATTGCTCAAAAGTTCAAAAGGTAAAAAAGTCAAATGGTCACATGACTGACTAGGCTCTTCACGGCAAATATTAAAATATTATTATTTTAATATTTTCAAAATATTCGTCGTACGAGCAAAGTTGCACTTGCTCATTCGAGCAAAATCGAGAGAGTTTCAGTCAAGATCAAACTCTTCTGAAAATAAAAAATATTGCAGAAAATACCAAAATTCTCAGGACTGAGAGACGGACACTATGGTGACACGGGAATGCCACCTTGACCGACAAAGGTCGGACCTTAGGCTTGCAAGGAGATGGTCCCACACATCTTCATAATTCTAACCTAATTAGCTTTTCATAGTTCATATTGGGTTCAAACTCTTTCCAACAAACTTGGAACTTGCTCAATCGACCATCAGCTAGTCCCATGACCACCAAGGGCCGGTTTCACACCCCTTGGACGGTTCCTCATCTCTCCATAATTAGGTTTTAATTACCTAACGCTCAGACGAGCACTATTTTAATAAATGATTAAACCAGTATTTAATCATCCTTTCACCAAATGGTCAACAAAGTAATTTGGTGCATGCTCACTCGAGTACCTGGGCGCTACATGGTCGGACATCATCCCATGTATCCGGTCCCTCCTTCACTCATTGATCGATTTTCAGTAAATCATCAATTGATCAGCAATCGATCAAAATTAGGGTTTTGAACTGAATGCTCCGCAAATCATAATTCTGAGCAAGTTTAAGCACTAATAATTTTATGTTAATCCAGCAATCAACATCTTGATTAATTATATAATATTCGGTCCAGCTACCAATATTATAATTAATATTTTATATTGTCATCCTACCAATAATAGTTCAAACGAGCAATATTTGCTCAGACTATCAATATTGATTCAACTATCAATATTCGACAATCCATCGAACGAGCAATATTTGCTCAGACGATACAAGTAATATTGATTCAACTATCAATATTTAATCATTCATTAATTGAGAAATATTTGCTCGGACGAGCAATATTTCCTCAGACTATCACATTCATCATGTTGATTCAATTATCAACATTCATTTGAGAACTATATGTATGTCCTAGTAGACACGTTTAATCCATCATAAGAGCACTTGGAAATCATGCTCGACTGAATAATATTTAGACCCATCGTCTAATCAAGTCAACAATTGACTAATTAAATACACGTCTGCCTCGCAGACTCCACAAATCATGAGACATCAATCATGTCATATGGGGGGATATTAATTATGGTTTTGGTGTGGCGGCCTACGGCATGTGTGTTCATCCACGATTAGAAATGTGAGTAAGTCGTGCAAGCAGTTGAGGGAGTTAGCAAAGTAGTGGGTGGACAATCAACCAAATCTCCGCACGATCTGGAACTGGTTCAACCATGATTTCCACTTTACCACTCTTTCACTCGAGCAACCATCATACTTACTGGATATCAATGTGTCTACATTCTAGCAATATAAATAAGTTTATGAATCCACGATTGAGGACAACAGACAACATCTATCGTCTAACCAAGAATCATCGTGTGAGAAAAAATCTCTCTCAATTGAGCATAATTCAAACTTATTCCAACCTAGCAGTTCATTTGCAGAAACCTACAACATATTCACAATCCTTGATTATCATTGATCTCACACACTGCTTAGCTTCCCTCCTACAAATCGACCCTCTTCCCTTTTTGTGACCGAATTGACTCTAGAATGACCATTGTCTTGGTTTAGGACGAAGTCCTATAAATTGATCTCTCGAACTCAAAGCACTCCCGTGCAGCGCATCTGTTTGAGGTTAAGCAATTTTCTCGGTTGAGGAGTCCCCGTCCGGACGGTCGTCTCTTCACTTTCCTAAAAAACCAGTAAATCGTTTCTCCCCATCAACAATAAGGCTTATATCCAGTTACCAACTGGTACCCATAAATGGTTGACTAATTTGTGGTTCTAAAACGAATAAGGGATAATGCCTATAATATTGCATATCCCAGCAAGAATTTATAGGAAGGTTGTTACGCATAACCTATGCCTTGAACACTATCTATAATCTTTGGTGGTATCCTTTGCGAAACCATTTGGTATAGGATGCTCTACACTGATCTAAACATGCAATAATTGTTAAGTTCTTTTAATGTAAACTCACTGACATTAACAAAGGTGGTGATCCTTTAAATTATGTAGTATGTGCTAGTAGTTTTTCGAAATACATCATTTCTTGTGAACAATAAGTCAACACTTCAAATCATCCACTATAGACATAAATCACTTGAATGGTTCGAAATCTAAGATGGATATGTTCACAGATATCACCTTGTTGCCTTTAAAAGAATGGGTTGTTTACCATTTGCATCTTAGGATTGTCTCAATCATGTTTGTTAAATAAAAACTTTGTAAAATGAGTTACATGTTTTATTACTTCAAAAGCAAAATGGGAGGGGAGGGGTGCTTCTTAAAGTACTTTACAAAGCGTTTATTGTAGGAGATGCCGTCAATTTTACATTCTTTCAGTCTTTGTAATTCCCAATTTATATTCACTGAAATAAAGGGATGTCCATTTGATTTCTTTCAAAACAGAACATCATTTCATAGCTAAAGTTTTTTTATGGTTATGTCAAAACCTAAATGAGTCAATCCCCAACATTACATTGTCGATGATGATATGGATTCAATTATCCAATTATGAGTGACTTAGTTACAGTTCACTAGACTAATTGGCTCATTATTTTCTCTGAAATGTTATTCCTTTCACATTTATTTGAGGTAATTTGTAGATGCATGCATTCCCATTCTCACGGTGAGTTTTCGTACGATAACCATTTGCACATATTTCATAGGAACTTAAGAAAGTTTGATTAGATTTTTGTTCTTATAGAGCTCATGTAACTTTTAATCTTAATACCAATTAGGAAACAAAGATTGAGCATTTCTTCACTCGACTATTACTTGTGATGATCCAATCATCACATGGTACTATATAAGGAAACGATTCAACAAGCAGTTGTATATTTCTTTATGAGCTTCATGTAATAAGTGGAGTGGCCTTATTACGCAACAAAAGAAGATTTATCTCATTTACTTTAGAATGTTATAGTTCATGAAGATGATATACTTTTCATTTTAATGCACGAATAATCCTTATGACTCAAGTTCGTTAGAGCGTATCTCAAGTGCTTTAGAATATTTCAATCTCATGGAAATAATATACTTTTTTCATTCCATAAGAGCAGACAACAGGTATAATCCTTCGTAAAAAAATAATCTTCATTTTAAATTAAAATAATGTCTAATAAACTATCACACAATCAATAGTTATGGATCAATTCATAGAAATTCGGTTGAATAAAGACAACAAAACAAATTTTTTTTGGTAAATTTATTGACTGGGCAAAGTTCTAGTTTCCATAAAATTGAACGACTAGGGGCATTACCTTCTTTTAGCATATAATGTGTTTGTTTTCCTTTGAAACTCCCTATATCTCTTATATTTGACTACTAATATATGATATTCGCATTACAATGCTTGCATGATTCTAAGTAAATGCTTACACTAAGATTTTCAACTCATTGCATGAGTCATAAGTACATCTCAGTCCCATGTGATAATATCGTTACTACAAGATATATAATTACATTTATACCCCTATACTAGAAAATTATATCTTCTAACATAATTTATATGTTTTCTTTCACATGTTCCAGTATATATACCAACGTGGGTATGGTTCAACATGTTCAAGCCTCTGTTCTTTGGGGGGTTTTTCCATATTTAACATTCTCATAGTTAAATTAAGTTAAGAAATTTCATTACCTCAACATGTATATATGACATTGTTGTTTAAGGGAATCTCACAAGGCTCTCGACCACTACTTTAAGTTGAATAGCTTACTTCAACTTATACTGGTTCTTTAGTATAATTGACGAAGTGAAAGATTTAAAAATGGAAAGATTTTTATTACTCATGTTACCTTTTGTGAATTTCTCTCCACAAAAGCTGAGGTGCTAATTTGCAACATATATTTGTTGAAGTAATCGACTCTCTTGTAGTCTAACAAGTGGAATCCATCCCATTGAACATTCAAAGTTGGGGAAAAAATATAATGAATGTTCAAATAACTTCCTTAAGGGCATTACATAATCTGAAGTCAATGTGTCTCCATATAAACGTAGAAGCTATGCCTTCAAATTTGAATGGTGCATCGTCATAAGTACAAGGTTTCATGAAGGAACCATAGTCGTTATACACACAAATGACTTTTATAACAGAGACCCTTTAATGGTGCTCAAGTACTTCTGAGTCCAAAAAATTCAAATTCGAGTCGAGTTGATTTAGCCATGTTTGGTCAACTTTTTGGTCAACACCTGGTCCATTGGATTGACTAGGTTATGGTCAACAAAAGTTCACATATATGGTTCAGTATATATGAAGTATTCAGACCCATTAATAGTGAATGTAAAACTATTAACATAGGCCCGAAATATATTATTAACCCTAACAATTGAAAATTTCTTTTTCAATTGTTATGATCGATAGAAAATTATACCATAGTCCGAACATGATGAAATTTGTATAATAAATTCATATTAAAGTTATTCTAAACATGTAAAAATTTAAAGATAATCCAATGGATAGAAATTACTGATTAAATTTTACCAAAGACTTATTTTTAGATGTTCATGTGTATTTATACAAAGATAGGAACAGTAACGGGAAATATTGCTCCCTCATTTGTTTTTTTGGACATCATGCATTTATGCAGAGGCGGAGGTAGTTAAAAGCAAGGGTGTGCAATTGCACCCCTATAAATATTTTGCTTCCCCTTAATAGAGTTTCTGGCTCCGCCCCTAAATGTATGTATAGTAGCCATCAGCTTTACCACTCGGCAGGCGGAACATCATAGGTCAGTGACTCAGTGGGTTGCGACTTAGCATAATTAACCGACTTCTACCATAATTTGCCGACTCTATTTTTCTTTTCTTTTCTTTTTTAGACAGATAATTTACCGACTTCCACCCTGTTGGAGAAATAACTACTGGAATGATGTAATCTGTTTAAGCTACTTAAACACGGATTAACTTTTGTTGCACTACGAATTTGGATGTTGTATTTCCTGAAATCTTATTTAATTGGAATCTTGACAGCTAAAACATGGCATTTCGTCCCCAAGAAGATCATCTTTTGTGAGAGCAAGAAATTCTGACAACTCATGGATTTATTTAAGAACCGGCGGAAAAATATAATCCGTTTTCCCACTTGATTCCCAAACAAAATTAGATAGCGTAAAGGGCTTAAGAACATACATTGTTTTGGGGAATACCATGTTCAATTATATGCCACAAATTCATCCCTTAATTCTTTGAATTTGAATAGCCAAATAAAAGTACTTTTACTTAATAGATTGACATCTTCTTCTTGGCAGCAGAATAGTGTCTATTAACAAACCATATTACTTTAGGAAACACATATACATTTATATATTTTTAGTCACATTATCTTTGGTTTATTGGTTGTTCTTTCTCCATATAAACCTTGAGAACACAAATTCCAACAAAAAAAATCAAAAGAGGCCCTTCACAAAGAAAACAAACCATGATTTTAAGATTTTTTTTGCAGTGACTGTCATTATCAGGACTTTATATATATATTAATCAACTCATACTTTTGGATAAGTTAAATCTGGTTATTGCATTATAAAATTTAAAAGTAATCTTAAGACCTTCATCGTTAAGCTGTTGTCGTGTGTTAATAATCAAGGCGCCTCCCTCAATTACTGATTTAAGTTTTCTTCTGCTAGTGTCGTCATTGTTGAGTTGACAGAGTGTATGTGCCCATATATAACTATCTTTATTGAATGTATTTTTGGTTGTTTTCTTCATGGAGTTTTCTGTTCATGCTCTTCTCAATGTTCTTCATCACTTTACAGATATTAGATATATGCTAATTTTTCTGTTTAAGCTTTTCCATCAATACACCATCCCTCATGAATGATGTCATTTTAGAGATGGCTGGCTAATTTTTACTTAGTGAAGAAGAAAAACAAGAATCACGTATGCATGCCTATGTAGATTAGTGCAGAGCTATTTTTTTGATGACGCTAGGGATCTCCAAGGACATTCGTCTGCATCATAGATTTTGCGCGTATTTGGAAATTTGTAAGAAACTCTCTTAACCAGCAAGAACTCGACATTATTCACCTAAGTAGGCCGGTAAAGTCAATTGTTTCTTTAAATTTAAAACGTCAGTAATTTTTGTAATGAAAAAACATTGTTTGTTGTTGGTAGAACCAAAACCGAGATACCTAACCAGAGGAAGAAGATCTTTTATCGTCTCGATTTACTAAGGCTTCTTCTTCTATTCTTTCTGGAAACCATAATCTTCAACCTGTTAAGGCCTAGATTAAATTAGGGGTTGGTTTTAAATTTTGGTAATGGATGATGGTAATAGTATATCAAATAATTGAGTTTGACAATTAAAATATATTTGTCAACAAGCGGATAACCAAATATATATTCCATCTAACAAATCACGATTAACTACAAAACAAATCCCACCAAAGTGATAAAAGTCAGCACTTATTAAAGTGATCGATGAATTTAGCTTATAATTTTGATGATTTGAAGTGTACATAACCAAAGTTTTAACAACTATGTCTACTTGTGATGATAATGCAATATGATTAAATATCCTCCAAGTAGCTAATAAGTATCAAAGATCAATAATTGGGACATGCGCGCCATTTACTTGGTGTTGATGTGGTTGGTACTGGTGTGGCCATTCGCAACCCTGCATCCTCGAAATGGTTAATATGTTGGGATAAATGTCAGTAACTAGCTCAACCAATTTTAGTTTAGCACTTGGTTTTGCGAAGTTTGAGACAAATTCTCCTGTTTGTGCCTCGTAAAAATATTGAGTTTGTAGTTGTACCCACATAAGAGATACATTCGTACAATATCTCTAGTAGCATCAGTTAGCTATAGTACTGATATGACCCTCAAAAATGTAGCACAGAAACATTCAAACTTCTTGTTTACTACTCTGTAACTTCCTACACTTTTTTGATAAACTAAACCTGAGATGCCAAAATTGCTAGAGCCCTATAAGGTGGCTCCAAAATGTAGAAACAAAATTTTCCTTATTTTACCAATTCAAAAATGGGGAGTGTTTCAAGGAATATTTCTGACTGTACTGGGATAGACCCATGTGTCCTATGTCACACCCTTCTTTCTTTCACCTCTAGTACTATGAAATAGTTGAAAAGTCTCATTTCAAAATCAAAATCAAATCAGTATGATTATTATGATATTCTCCCATCAATCAACACAACTATGCACATGATCACCATATACAGGAGCTAAATAGCTGCTGTGTTATTTATTTTTCTTTATATAGGTAGTAGTAGCATCAAGATGATGCAAAGTTCAAACCATCACACCTACCACAGCGTACAGATAAGAAAACAAAGTTACATTGACGCTTCAACAAGAGCATTCCAATTTATAACAGATCATAATCGAAGTAACAGTTCTTGGGAAAAAATTTACGTGGTTCATGCTCAATCTGTACACGTTGTAGATCTATGCTACACATATGCTGAGTAAAACCCTATATAGGCTATATTGTTCTTTTTTTTTGGACTTTCTTTTGAGACAGCGTTAATCTAGATTACCAATGCCATTGACTAGTAAATTCAGAACAATTTAATCCAAGCCGTGAGAAGCTGCAATGTTACCACTGAATTTCACAAGATTTTCCACTGTTTGTTTAGAATATTTGCATATTGTATGGTCTTCATGTTGAAAGCTGCCAGTGGTTCATAAAATTAGTGCAAAATTTAACAGTACAACTGACTATGATGAAGAATTAGAGTAAGTAAGAAAACAAACAAATCACTTGGTGAGTTTATTAATTAATAATTAGGGTTTCCTTGAAAATCCAAACCGATCATGCATCACCTTCACCAATGCAACACATTATAACAAACTCTCATGCATATACAAACAGCACAAATATCTAACTAATATATCATGGATTCATATAATCCCAATTAAACAACATTGCTTATTTCGTCAATTTAGCCCATAATCCTGTAAAACCCTTTGTTGTTGCGGTGGTGGTTGTTGTTGTTGTGAACTTCCAAAGCCGGTAGTAGTAGTAGTAACTGTAGGGATAGTGTTAGGGTACATAAATGGTCTCATATGACGATCAACATGTACCCAGCTATTACCATTTCCTCCTGATGATGATGGTTTAGTGATATCAATATGTATTCCAGGAGTACTACTACTGCTTTCATTTTCCATAGCCATTGATGATGATCCATAAAGTAACTCAGTTGATGAAGAACCTGCTTGATCATAATGATCAATAACTGATGATGATTCCATCTTAGTGCTTCTACATAACGGCGGCATCGAATGATCATCATCACCAAGATGTTCATGATCAATAGGAAAACAGCTGTTTAATCCATCATCACTTACTAACATCTCATGCATGTTCATCCCATCATCATCCACAATATCATAACTATTGTTCAGCAATAATTCATCAGCGCACGAAGAATTGTTACTAGTATTGATAGTGGAATAATTCATGGATGAAGAAAACCAATCCATGGATGAGTTATGTGGATCATGACCACCGTAAACTTGTTGTGTTGGAGGAATATCCTGACTGGGAGTATAAAAACTAATATTCTTAAGCTTGTTATTATCAAGTCCTTGTTGAAGATGATGATCTTGAATGTCTGAAAATCTCCCCCCAAGTTTGATTAGTAATTTTCTAATTGAAGTGTGATCGTTGAGAGCTGAGTCTAATTGTGGTGCCGCAGTCGGCGGCACTGGTTGCGGAAAGTAGATATTCTGAGGATGATTTTGATGAGTAGTTCCGTTCATCTTATTGTTGTTATCAGCAGTGGTATTCATCATGAAATGAACATCGTTCCCAGCTTTCTTCATCATTTCTTGTTTAAGATGAGCGTTAACTCTACGTGATTGATGTTCCTTTCTCTGTTTACCTAATAGCTTCTTCTTTAACCTAGTATTCCAGTAGTTCTTAATATCATTGTCAGTTCTTCCTGGTAGTTGTGCTGCTATTATAGACCACCTACATATAGATATATATACAAGCCCCATCATATTAATTAATTAGTACTAATCGTATGTAAATCAAAAGTTCATAAAATCTGTAAATATATACATACCTGCTTCCAATACTTATATAAAGATTGCAAATGATATTATCTTCTTCTTCTGAAAATCCCCCGTGTTTGATGTTTGGACGTAGATAATTCAACCAGCGAAGACGGCAACTCTTACCACATCTCTTTAGCCCTAAAACACATAAACAAACAAGCAAAAAGGTGTTACTGTCATCGTTCAAATTAATAGTTACATCCCCTGAAACTTCAAGATGTATGAAATATGAACATAAAGATCGATATAAAATACATATAAGGTTTAAGCATATGTTTGTGCAGCAAAAAGAATGGAATCTAGATGTATATATGTACATACCAATCTTTTGAGGCAAGGCGATCCAGTTACCTCCGGTACCATTTTCATCAATATAGGATTTGAGTTTTGAATCTTCTTCAGGGGACCAAGGACCTCTCTTAACGTTAGCTTTGTCACAACAAGGAGCTCTTCCCATGGCTGCTGTTAATGTGAAGGTAGGGTATGAAGTAGAGGAACTCCTCCTAGCTGCTGTTAGAGATTGTGATATGAAAGGTTATCTAACTGATGTTGATGATCTCTCCTCCTTTGTATTATAGGCTGCTATATAAACTTCTCTCTTTCTAGATCTTTTTTGGTAATGGTGGTGTGTCTATTTGAGAGAAAATAAGAGAGAGTCAAAATATAAAAAGGCAAAAAGGTGGAAATTGAGGGACATGGTTTCCTGGAACAGTGATGGCATTTAACTGGATGGGGCTCATTAATTAAAGATGACCTTTTTGAAGTTTTCTTCATCTTTCTTCTCAGAAAAATGTATTTATTTAAAAACTAAGAAGAAGGGAATTATTAGAAGTGACAGAACAGAAATCTTAGTGTTTTTCTTCTTTGGTCTTTCCTACTCTAGAATCTCTGTCTCCTCATTGTTTTCTTAAATAATCTAAAGTTATGTTCATTACCCCCCTCATTGAATTTTCTCCTTCTCAACCTTATCTATAATCAATAACCAGCCGTGCTGGCACGCGCAACAAGTCACAGTGAGCATGCATTTTTAGCATCTATAACACTAAATCTGACTCCGTCAACTAGATATGATGTCATTATAGTACAGTGGTACAGTCACTGGGTAATGATACTAGTGATCTGAGTTCAAAACTCGTCAGCACTAACAGAAAAATCTGACTCCTTAATTAGAAATTACGGGTGCGTATTGATTGTGCACTCATGTGGATGATAGTAGTAGTCATCGACTGAATGGGCCTTTGTAGCTTATCTACAGGGATGCGACTTACAAGGCATTGATGTCCCAAAGTCTCATCCCAGGCCGTGCCGTTGTGTTTGGTAATGTGTACAAATAAAGTAAACTAACGCTTTCAGCAGTGGAGCCATTTCAACACATTTCATTATCTGTAGCAAGGCTCGTTGAATTCGTTGTTATGCCGCTAAATTTGCCATTAACAAGTAATAATAGGTGGCAGCAGCAGGACCATTACAAAGAGCTAGCTAATGACATGCTTTTATGTGCGAATGTTCCAAAGGAGCAGGTGAATATTATCTTCTCTTTGATCCTCTGTATATACGAGTTATACAAATTAACGATGGTTGACCATAATATCCGAAAAACGCTGAACCTGTCCAAAAACTTGTTATCAGTCTTCTTAGGTCAGGGAAATCTTCACAGTTACTCTCAACTTGGAGGAGAAAAGAGGTAAGAGCAGCAGGTATTGGAGGATTCTGGACCTTCCGCTTACTAATTAAAAAGAAAGGTATGGGGAATTGGGATAGCAAAAAAAACTTTCATGGCAATGTAGCCAAAAAATAAATAAATTAAAATCTGCTTTCATTGAGAGTTGAACTCAAGACCTCCCACTTACTAAACGGGTGCTCTAACCAACTGAGCTATGAAAGCTTGTTGAGATTATTTGACAAAATTACATTTGAATTCGTGTTCATTTTGTCAATACAAAATTGAGTTAAAAAGAAAAGAAAAAGAAGGATGAAAAACACATCTGAACTGTACCCAAGATTCTGCCAAGTTTTTGTTTTAAAACCCAGCTTGAACCTCATGTTCAAATATGATTCTTTTTCAACCAGGCCAACCCTTACACTCAAACAGTGTTTTTCATATTTTTACCTCGGACCTCCACGTCTTCTTTACCCCTGGTTTTTTACCAGCATATCTTTTTGATTTCTTTCTCCTGTTCACACTTTATAGTGCTGAGAAGAGACCTGCTAGACTTCCGAGCACTAGTCGTTCTTCCGGCATGTCTGACGCTGCTTTCTTAGAGATGGTGAAGGCTAAGCATCACCTTCAGAGATTTCAAGTTTCTTTTGCCAGTCCGGCGGGTCAAACCGGAGTTTTGACTAAAAAGATCTTGGAAGATAATCCTTGTGGCCCCAACGAGATAATCGTGACGGTGGGTCAATTAGATGCGGGGCTTCGCCTTCCCTTGTACTGTCCATTGGTTTCTTTTCAGTACGAGGTACTCTGTTTGCTTGATCCTCAGCGAGCCATATTTCAACCTAACGGTAACTTTTACCGCATTGTCCTAGAGGCTGCTCGGCGATGTAGAGGTAAGGTTACTGAGTATACTCCTGCGATCTTCTTGGAGAATTACTGGTGTCAGCATTCCGATAAGTTTGATGGCTTCGGGGTGGGAATTTCAAGGTCTCGCCGAGCTCTGAAGTGTCCCTTGCTTATGTCCGATATGGATCCTCCTAATCCCAGCAATCTTACCATTCGTAAGACACACGACCCGAAGTGGTTCTTAGTTCCTCTTCGAGTTGTGGGTCCTTATATTTATGGCTGGGATGAGCTTGGAAACGTTCTTTTGGAGCTTCCCGAGGTGCACAACTATCTGCCGCCTTATAGGCCATGGGAGCTTAGGTGGGTCATTCCTCGTAGGCATCCATCTCAAACCACCCAAGCTATTGAGGATGCTAAGGAAGAAAATACTGTTATAATATTTTAACGTATATATACCTTGCCCCTATTTTATGCCTTAGCATTCGATTCCATTTTTTTTTTGACAGAGGATGAAGGTTGCTGATTGTTCTGGCCCATCTACTGCTCCTGTGGAGGTTGCAGAACATGCTTTGGATGTTGATATTGGTGCTCTTTTTGGTGAGAATGAGATGATGGACCTTGGTGAAGGATTTTTTGATGATGTGGATCAGGCATTGTTGCATGAACCCATCAATCCCGATGGCACTGTTACCATATCGAAGGTCGGGATGCCCTAAGCGAGTAAACTCGCTGATAAGGGTGTTCCCTCCGATGGAGGTGCTCGGGTTGGAGGTGGTGGTGTTGTTACTGGTGTTCCGAGTTCTTTTACTGGTGGTTTTCCTTCTGCTCCAGCGGTTCCTTCTAGTTCGTCTCGCACCATTTTTGGTGAAGGATCCGAGGCGATAGCGGTGCTATGCTCGGATAGGTATGCTCGGCTGAGAGAGGACGAGCAAGCTCGTATTTTGATTTCCTTGGTTAGGTTCACTCAGCAACAGCTTGTGCAGGCGGTATGTATTGACACTTGACTATGTTTTAATAGTATGTATTTGTTAGTACCCAAATCTAACCGGTGATGTTGTCTGATTTACTAGAGGAACAATCTGAGGGTTGGCATGCTGTCCGAGACTCATGTTGTTAGGAGACGAGTCAGAGATGTGGAGCGTGAGAACCAGCAATTGCGTCTCGCTGTTGAGATGGCTAAGCAAGAGGCCTTGTCCTTTCGTGAGGATAAGAAGGAGTTGGAAGGTATTTATTCTCTCCTTTTTTTAAGTTTTTTCAACTCCGTAGTAGGTTCTAGAGTTCTGAATTAGTCCCTCTATTGGTAGCCACCGTCAAACGTTTGGGGGGAGAAGATAGATAATAAATGGTCTAGTCAGTGTAAGATTGATTCTTTGGAGAATGAGGTTGCTCAGTTGCAAACTGATGTGGATGTTCACCGGGATCGCATTGTTGAGCTTCGTGCGATATTAGATAAAGCTAAGCAGGTGGCTGTAGCTCGCTCGGATGAGATCAAGCTGCTCCGAGCTCAAAAAGATGGGCTTATTGAGTGGCAGTCCGATCATCTGCCCCAGCTAACGCAAGCAGAGGATGATAGAGAAGAGCTTGCTAGTCTCAAGCGAGAATTTGTCCAGCTTAAGAAGGAGCGCGATAGTCATATGTTATCATGCCCGGCTGGTGATGCTGCTATAACACCTATTGAAGCACAGATTAGTGCTTTAGATAATCATAAATCCCAAGTGGAACAGACCTTAGCTTCTGTTTTAGTTGAACATGAAGGTTGCCTATTAGCAACTTTTGATTTTATATATTTCATTCTTTGTGAAATTTCCTTCGGATTAATTGTCTCCATTTGCTATCTTGCAGAGGCTCGTAAGCGCAATGCAGAGTTGGAGAGGCAGTTGAAAGAGGTAAAGAGAGAGAAGCAAAATATTGATGATGAGCTTAATGACTTGGTGAATCATCATGAAGAAGATCTGGAGGCTGAGCGTGCTGATAAGAAGAAGAAGATGAGCAATCTCCATGCTGAGTACAAGGTCAAAATGACAAATGCATGTAAGGATGCCATCCTTCATGAGCGACAAAGAGTTGCTGCGGCTATTGCTGCTGCTCTTGTTCCTCCCGAACCTGCTGAGCCTGACTCCAAGCAATTTGATCATGGTGCAGCCGAGGGTGAGGATTGGATAGATTCTGAGCAAGATGCTCCTGGCGATGGACAAGCTTAAGTTCATCAGTTTTCTTTCTCTATTAGGTCTTGTTTTTTAAGAACTCTCTCTTTTTGTGTTCAAGCCTCGTGCTGTTTTCCGAGGTGATGTTTAAAAGTACTGCTTGATTGGTAAGTCCTCGTGCTCCTTGCGAGGCAATGTTTAATGGTTTGATTAGTTAGTATGCTAACCAAGTCCTCTTCTGTTTTGGAGGCATTATTTTGCTAATCATTTTTTGGTAAGTCCTCATATGTGGGAGGCAATGAATACTTTCTTTTGAAGTAGTTGTTGATATGGATGATAATTTCCCTTGTTTAATTATATCACATGATGTGTTTATTTTGGTGGCTCTGAGGAAGTTTTTGTGCGTACTATCGGTCCAACCATGGGTGACAAATCCAAGGAGTGATCAGTTCCTTAATTGGATTGGGCATCTCTTACGGTGTTGGGTTTTGAGTATGGCACATTTACTTTCTCGCCTTGGTCTTATGCCTTCATGGGCTTGGTTCTTTAATAGTGTCCAGTTTAGGTTACACTTTAAGTGATCAGTTGTTTGAGTCACTCCTTTATTAACCATTGTTTGGAGGGCGATATCTCGTTCAAGTGATTCTTGTCTTAGCCAGAGACAAGTTCCTCAATTCTGGATATCTCCTGTTATGGCAGGACATCATCCGATTTCATGATCGTGATGGCATTACCCCATGTCTATTTCCGTCTTAGATAGCTTAGGGTGTTCCCCGCTTTATCTTACTTCTTGAGGTTAGATGTCATTGCCTTAGGTTTATGTGTCCGTCTTAGGCAGCTTAGGTATTTTTCCCGCATAATTCGTTGTAGAATGAAATGTGTGGCTAGCACCGTGCCATAGTCTTGATGGGCTTTGATTATGATGCAATTATGGAATGATTATTCTACATGCAAGTGCAAGAAGTGAAGAAAAAGTTAAAGAAAAAATTTGACATAGAAAATCATAGGCAAACAAATAATTAAACAAATAAATAATAAAATAGGAAGAAACAATCAAAGTAAATAAGTAATGAGTGAACAAAAGGAATTTTATTGTTCTCAAAATGGGGTTTATAAGACCTTAGTACTTTCATGTAAGGTTTCATGACCTTTTACAAGTAGGGATTCAAACCCTATTTTCATAATTTGACCTTCTAGGGTGTTTAAGCAATGTATTGCTTTAGATATTTGATATTCCAGGGGCGTTCTAGTTCTTCCACATTAGGTTTGAGCAACCTGTATGATTCATCACCTGCCTTGGAGATGATTGTGATTGGGTCTTCCCATGTGGGTGAAAATTTTCCCGACTCGCGCTGGTATGGCGGGATATCGCGCCAGACTTTATCGCCTGGGCTAAATTGCCTCTGATGAACACGTTTGTTGTATTCTCGGGCTAACCTCTGATGGTAATTTTCTATTCTTTGAAGAGCTATTTCTCGGTTTTCCTCGAGATCGTCTAGCTTAGCGAGTATCATGTCCAAGGTTAGGTTCTTTTCCCAAGCCTCAGTCTTTGTCGTTGGGATCATCGCTTCGGTCGGTATGATAGCTTTCGTATCGTATGTTAGAGCGAAAGGGGTCATCCCTGTTTCCTCTCTTCGGGTAATCCGATAGGACCATAGGATATTGTGTAGTTGTTTGCACCAGCTATCCCCATGTCCGTCCAGCTTCTTTTTGAGCATGTCGGCGATGGTTTTATTAGTGGACTCTGCCTGGCCATTACTCCCGGGGTAGATGGGTGTGGATTTGTTCTTTCTGATCTTAAAGAAGTTAAAGAGGAGATCGATGTTTTTCCCTCAGAGTTGGGATCCATTGTCTGTGACGATGGCAGCTGGGATACCGAAGCGACATATGATGTGCTCAAAGAGAAATTTAAAGACATCATGGTCTATGATGTGTCTGAGGGCTGAGGCCTCTACACATTTTGTGAAATAGTCTGTATCAACGATCAAGTATTTCCTTTGTCCTGTACCAGCTGGTAGGGGCCCAACGATGTTGACTCCCCACTTGGAAAATGGCAAAGGGCTTAGTACAGATTTTAAATCCATTGAAGGAGCATGCCTTCGTTTACCAAATTTTTGGCATTCTAAGCATGATTTCACTATTTGCTTCGAGTCTTCGTTCATGTGGGGCCATAAATATCCTTGTAATCTGGCTTTATGATCTAGGGATCTTCCCCCGCTATGGTTTCCTGCATAACCATAATGTATTTCTTTTAATATTTCTTGGCCTTCAGCAAAGGAAAGACATCTAAATAAGGGTCCCAAGTATGACTGTCGATATAGTATGCCCTCCATGAGTTGGTAGTTTCCTGATCGTGATATCACTTTGTGTGCAAGATTTTGATCGTTTGGAAGATCGCCGTTGGCTAGGTACTTTATGATCTGGGTTCTCCAATCGTCCTCGGGCAGAGCTTCTTGGCTCGTTCCTACATTAAAGATCTCCATGTCTCCTTTTATGGGTATGGAAGGAAATAGTACCCTCTCGATCCTTACAGTTGTAGCCTCTAGATCTTTCGTCATGGAGGCGAGGAAAGCCAAAGCATCTGCGTGCCTGTTGTTGTTCCTGCACAGGTGCCGGAAAGTGATGTTTGGTATATGCCTGATATAGTGTTTGGTGAGTTGAAGATATTGCAGCAAACATGCATCGGAGGCTTGATATACTCCAGCTATTTGTCGTACGACAAGCTGCGAGTCACTTTTAAGTCTCACGTCATCTATACCGAGTGCGATTATTTCTCGAAGAGCATGTATGACTGCCTCGTACTCGGTTATGTTATTCGTGGATGGGAATTATAACCTAAGGCTATAGATGATCCTTCGGCCTGTCGGAGTCGTGAAAACCATTCCGTTGCCAGATCCTTCCGAGTTACATGACCCGTCCACAAAGACTTCCCATCGCCTTGGGTTTTCCAAGCGAAGCAGTTCAGGTGGATCATCTAGCTCGTCCTTCATTCCCAGGATTTCTTCAATCTCATCGGTATCGTCTAGAGGAAAGTCAACTAAGAAGTCCGCAACGACTTGGGTTTTTCTTGCAGTTTGGGTTTGGTATTTTACCCCAAACTGCTATCTGGGCTCCCCATTTGGAGATTCTTCCTGCTCTATCAACATGGTCTAGAACAGATTCTATTGGAACTTTGGTAATGACAGTCACAGTGTGCGCATGAAAGTATGTCCGTAATTTTTGTGTCGCATAAACCAAGGATAGTACGATCTTCTCGATCTTAGAGTAGTTTTTCTCTGCAGATGTCATAGTTTTGCTTATGAAGTAAATAGGCTTCTCTACTTCTTTGTTTATGCAAGTTAGTACCACACTGATCGAAGTGTTAGTCGCCGACAAGTAGATATAAAGATCTTCACCTGGATCGGGCTTCTGTAGAATCGGCAAAGTGGCCAGATGTTCTTTGATCTTTTGGAATGCTTCCTCGCACTCAGTGCTCCATGAGAATTTTTCTACTTTTTTCAAAGTATTGAAAAAATCCTTACATTTTTCGGGCGATCTGGCTATGAACCTTCCCAGGGCTGCTAGCCGACCATTTAGTCTTTGCACGTCTTTAACTGTTGCAGGCGAGGGAATCTCTAATATGGCTTGCACCTTGGAAAGGTCGACCTCGATGCCTCGTTTAGTGAACAAGTATCCCAAGAATTTTCCCGAGGTTACCCCAAAAAAACATTTTGCTTAGTTGATTTTCATGTTAAATTTCCTTATTTGTTCGAAAATTTCTTTGAGATCGTTAGCATGGTCCTGTGGGAGTTTGCTTTTTACGAGCATATCATCCACATATACCTCTAGGGTTTTATGTATCCAACTGTCTAACATTTTTTCCACCATTCTCTGATAAGTCGCGCCAGCGTTCTTTAGTCCGAATGGAATCTTAGTATAACATTATAGACCTCGGGGAGTGAAGAAGGCAGTATGCTATTGATCTTCTTCAGCGAGGGGGATTTTGTTGTAGCACGAATATCCATCAATTAGAGATAACAATCCGTATCTAGATGCTGCTTCTACGAGCTGATCGACATTGGGAAGTGGAAAACTGTCCTTCGGGCAGGCTTTATTAAGATCGCTGAAATAATTACAGATTCGCACTCCTCCATTTTTGTTTGGGACTATCACCATGTTAGATATCCATATCAGATATTGCACTTCTCGGATGACACCTGATGCCTCCATCTTCCTCAATTCGTTTTGAATTGCTTCGTGATATTCTGGTGCCACCTTTCGCATCTTTTGCCTCATGGGCGTATGCTTCGGGTTAATCTTCAAATGATGACAACAGACCTCGGGATCTATCCCAGGCATGTCCTCCATGCGCCATGCAAAGATCCCAGAATATTCTTTTAAATCTTGCACCAATTTTTCTTCTTCCTCTTTGTCGAGGAGTGTTCTGATCTTAACCATACCCGGGTTTTCGGGTGTTCTGATGTTTACCTCCTTTGTAGGTTCCGAGGCCGAGAAGTTTGACCTAATCTCTCCAACATCGGAGAGGTTCTGTAATTGCTACAAGGGCTCCATGGATGAGTCCGAGATCGACACATTGTCCGATGCTGGCACTTTGTCTGAGCGCCTTGCTTCATTTGTTTATGCTATGTAAGCATCGATTTCTTCTTGGCTCTTTGCATTTTTGTCTCTTTTCTTCTTTTCCTTTTGGGAATTTACTCTGTTCTCGCCATTTTGTAAGTCCATGTTATAGCATTACTTTACCTCGCCTGAGTCCCCGATGATCTCCGTGATCCCATCGGGTGTTGAAAACCTTAGTCTTTGGTGATAAGTTGACGCGACCCCTTTGATCCCATGGACCTAGGATCTTCCAACAATGGCTGTGTATGGTGAAAGTACGTCCACTACACAGAATGTAGTTAAGGTGAGGATTTTTCCTACACGGATCTCTAGAGTTACCTCTCCCCTTGGGTGGGTTGAGGAGCCATTGAAGCCAAATATATTATATGTAGATGGTATTAGGCATTCGTCTCTTAGACCCATTTGCTTGAATATTTCGTAAAATAGGAATTCGACAGAACTCCCGCCGTCGATCAATATCTTAGGCATTGCCCATGGTAATTCCTTTGGCTTTTCCTCCCCGCCCTCGTGCTCGGGGAGCGCGATAGCCATCGTGACCACTAGTGGATCATTGTGGTTCCGTCCTCCGTCAGGTGCTTCAGAGGCTGAAAAGATGATAGGATGTTTCATCCACTCCTCTATGGGAGGTTCCTTTTCCACACTGAAAACTTCGTCACCTTCGAAGTTTCGCTTGTGAATTCGTCCTGTGATACTTCCTTCGGGTGTGGGAGCAATGATAACCGAGTGCGATATCGTATTGCATCCCAAATACTGTGCTACGCGAGGAATTTCCACACGATGTACGGGTGGCCCCGCAACTGGTTGGGTCGCTGGTTGCGCGATGTATTCCTTGAGTTTACCGTCATCAATCATGTCTTGCACCATTTTATTCAGATCTCTGCACGAGTCTGTTGGGTAGCTATAGAATTGGTGGAACTCACAGAAATCTGTTATGTTCTTAGCACGCTCGGGCTGCTGTCCTCTGTTCCATGGGTAAGTGATCTTATATTTTCCGTCTATCTTCTTAAAGATCTCGGATATAGGGGTGTTTAGCTTTGTGTAGACTGGGTCTACAAATTTTCATTTCTTTTGCTGGGCTTGGTCTCGCCTTTTCCATCCTCCACTTCGATGTTTATCGAACTGTATTGACCCGTTGTTGGGTCTCCCTATTCCTCGGGCTTGTGTCTGAGGATTTTGTGGCTCTACCACATTTTCTCCTCTACTATTTCCTCTGACCAACTTGTCATAGGTCCCATCTTGGAGTTCTTCAAGGGCTATATATTCCTCTTGAATTTCTCTCAATTTCCCTAGGCACGGTGGCATGGCTTCGTATATGCAGACGAATATGGGGTCTGTTTTCCTTAGAATGTTTTTGAAGCCCAAGATCGCGTAGGTCTCTGGGACTCTTCCGATATCGGCGCACAATTTTCTCCAGCGAGTCACGAGAGAGCAGAGCGACTCGTTTGGTCCTCGAGCTAATTGGAATAGCATATTGATCTCGAGTTTCACTCGGCTGTTATGCATGTATGACTCTAAAAACAGCTCGGATAGCTGGGCGAACGACTTAATCGATTCTCTTGGAAAATTATTGAACCACATTAGGGCTTCGTCTTTTAGATTTGCCGGAAAGAACTTACACATCACGATATCGTAGTGACTCCACTGTGTCAATGTCATACGGTAAGACCTGAGATGTTAGATCGCATCACCGGTCCCGCTAAAGGGAGTTGCAAATGTTGGGAGTGAGCATTTCCTTGGAAATGGTTTGGTACATAGACTCTCCAATAGGGGAGATTGTCCAGCCTCTTGCATTACTTCTGCCAACTTTTTGCCTCCTTGTCTCCCCGTAGCCTCTCTGCACATCGCTTCGAGTTGGCAGAGTCGGACTTGTAGTTGATCGTCGATGTGCCTCGTCTCGGCCTTCTTCTTTCACCCTTGCGCTCTTTCGGAGGAGAAAGATGCTTCTAGGTGGCGATATCTTGATCTCCCTGAGTCATCGTCCGATTGTTCGACGTATGACACTATCTTAGACCGAGTTGACTTTTAAGTCTCCCCTCGTTTGGGGTTCATGGCTGTGGGGTTCTCGGCCACGCAGTTAGTTTTAGTTTCGCCGTATTTCTTCTTTTCTCGTCTATGTTTGGGATCGACATCGGACGACCCCTCAGACGAACTGTCCTTCTCGTTTAGGACTCTTCTGTTTCTCCTGGGAAAACGATCCTCCGTCTCCTCATTCGAGGTTTCAGGGATGTGAACTCACTCATCGTCCTACAAGTTCTCAAAAGGATTCTCCTCCTCGGGGGTCTCCTCTATGATAGGGAGTGGCACTTTTTTCTTTGTTTTGCGTTTTAGCTTACGATTTTTCCGTTCTAACCTCCTGTTATGCCGTTCTAATTTTTTCATTCTTTCATCCTGCGCCTTTTGCGCTTTCATGATGGCTGCAAGGGTTGCAGCGGTGTCCTCGAGGTTAGAAGTGTCGTCCTTCTTTGCCTCGTTGTTTAACGTTTTCCTTGGCAAATGATTCAACCCTCCTGGTTGAGTTAGATGAACATCTCCCTGTCCTTCGAAGGGATTTCCCTCTTTGTCAGAGCTAGAGTTTTCTATCAACCCTTCCCGATATTATTTATTGGGTTGTCCCTCTCCTGGGAGTACACCGTTGTGTATAGCCTCGCCTGGCTCCATCTGGTCTAGTCCGTCGAGTTGGACTCCACCATTTTCACCTTGGCTCGTGCGAGCGGATCATCTCATCACCATCGCCTTACCTGCGATATATGCAATAATACTTAATTTGTCTTTTCTTTCAGAAAACTGGGACCCTAAATTTGCAGGTCATGTGCAATTACTAAGTCATGGTTCAGACTAGACAGTTTTAGTGCAGGAAGACTTTTCAGTAAATTTTGGAGACATGTGATGATGTCAAAACATTCCCCACTTGCATAAAGTTTTAGTGATGGTGCATTACACGCCTCATGTAGATCTAGATTTCAACAGCGTAGAACACATCATGAGAGATGTTGAAGGGGGTTGGTTTCTCCGATATATGCATGCGAACGGGGCTTCTAGATCGAGGAACTTCCCCTTTGATGTAGTTGAGTTCCCTAGTTATCAAAGATTGGTTTACAAAGATAGATAGTACTTGGCGAACTGGGGCTGATCTCTGCAATTCTTCCTGTATCGCTTCCATTCGGACATCAAAGGTATCTTGGAAGGTATCCCCAAAGCTCCTACGAGTCAAGAGAATGAAGCCGGTAAAATAACCTGCTATGATCAGTTCCTCATTATTGATAATACAACAAAAGGTGTCTTGTTTATCTCTCTTTTCAAGTAAATTACCTCCTCCAACATGTCATACCTTTACTGGGGAAAAACCAAGTTATGACGATTGAGCACGTTTTCCCATTTTAGGAAATATTTCTCAACATATTTAATTTTTTTGGTTTGGACAAACTTTGAGTTTGGTGATTGATTATGTACTAATTAACCTTTCCCCTTGACTTAAAGTTAGATTTCTAAGAAGAAAATTGTGGGTTATTTTGAGTTTCTTAAAGGATGGAGATCATCATGACTAATTCGTCTTTTCAACTTTCATAGCATGATTTTCTCTCTATGAAGTTTACTGACTTAAATTTCTTCCTAGCTCTTTCACGGAGGATTTTGCCTGAGGACTTTTTTGAAGTGGTTTAGACTCTATTTTCACTCCGATTTTTAACTCTCCTGAGAATCTTAAGGAAGGTATAAGAAATCTTAAAGGAACGAAAATCTTAAGCAAAATCGATGAAAAAGGTGTAGATCTGGTGTTTCCGAGGTTCTTCAGGAGTTCACTGATCGCATAGATCGTGTTGTGTCCGAGATCTACTCATGAGTTTCGCAGAATTCTACACAGTGGCATGAAAACCACTTCTCTTTGAGAGATTATGAAAAAACTATAGAGCTTTTACTAGGGAGGTAGATTAGATCTTCATACCTCCCTGTTTCTAGCGCCAAAATGTAACTTCATCTTTTCTGATGGCTACACCCAAGTAGATCTAAAGGCTATAAAACTGCTAACATTCAAGATTCAAAGATAAACAAGATGTAAAGAACATAATAGTAAAGATTGACACAAGCATATAACGTGGTTCGGCCATGGAGACCTACATCCACGGGAAAGAAGTTTTTTTCTTTATTGATTAAGGTCTTACCCTTGAAAGAGCTACAAATATCACTTAGGTTTCTTACTCTCTCTTTCTCTAAGTCTCTCTCCGGAATTCTCTATAGAAAGACCATCTAACATTACATGCCTATCTCCTTCTACATGGACTGGTATTTATAGACAAATTAGACTCGTGAAGGTATGGCCTCATCTCGTCGAGTTGATGGAGCTATCGTACATCTTCTCATTACTTCGGACGAGCTTTATACTATCCCTCGTGATGTCCTTCTCGGTCCTCCTTCCGAGTTATCTCGCTTTGTGCGTCATCGTGTTGCTCCTCCTTGGGGAACCTCGTGTTGCACCATCCTTCACTACACCAAATTCTGGGATTAGTAACTCAGATTAGCTGTTGCGAATTTTCAGTTGCTAATTTTAGTTGCAAATAATTCGCAACAGTTTACAACGGTGACGAAACTCGCAACTGTTCATTTCAGTTGCGATTCGCAACTAAACCCACTTGTACGCGTGCGAAAAACTAGTGTGTTTGCCTACACTTTAAAACCGACTCACTATTCAGCTCATTCAGATACTCGGGATTCTGACTCGGTTATCTTATCTTTCATTCATTATCTACCTCATTCTCCTCTTTTCTCCTCTTTCTGGTTCCCCCTACGAAAACCTAATGAAACCCTAACATTGAAGTTCATACTTCCCCTTTCTGCTACCACCACTATCATTCCCCTTTCTGCCATCATTATCATCAACATCATAAACTACAAATCCATTTCCCTCTTTTCTTTCGAAGCCTTAGAAATCTCTTTCTGTTCGCAGATTCTCCAAACCCAAAACCTAATGGTCGTCGTCGGGAAGATTGGGTTCAATTCGAGTTTGAAATTGGCAGCAAGGTGGATGAATCAGATGGGGTTTTGGATATTAATTGAAATCCAAGAACTAGGGTTATGTTCTTGTTCTATTTTAAAGAAGAGAGAAATGAGAAGGAGATGTTGTGATGGAATCGTAGATGGGTTTGTTGTGATGACAAGAAATCAAGATGAAAAGATGACATCGATGATGGAGGAGAATAAATTGAAGATATGGTTTGAGTTAAATCAACAGGTAATTGAGGAATTGTGTTGATGATTATGAATTTGGTAGCAGGATGGTTGTACGAGTTATGTGGCAAAGTTCTGATGCAAACAGAGAAGAATACAACCTTGCTAGTGATGAATTTGTAGATCACTGAAGGTGATTGAAGCATGAATGGTAGTTCTAATGGGTTTAATACTTTGGGTTATACCCAATTTTTAGTTCACAGTTAGGGTTACAGGGATGTGAAGATGATGGAGTTGATCTGGAGTTATATGAGCAGGAATCGGTGGTATCTGATGATGCTGGCGATATATGAAGCTGTTTATGGTGTTGCTTGATGCTGATGGAAGGAAATGGGGTTGATGTTGTTGGTTTTGGTGGTGCAGGTTGAGCAGCAATATGAAATGGGTAGTTGTTGGTATGATAGCTGAGAAGATGCAGGTTATGGCATGAACTGGTGTTGTTGGTATGCAGTGAGTGAGAACAAGAAGCTAATATTAGAGAGTTGGTGGCTTGAGCTGAGACAGATGGTTGAGTAGAATGTTTAAATGTCAAGCTGTATAATGGAGTGATATTGGACTATGGCTACCTTTTTACTCAGCCTATGGGTTTTTTATTTCTGTGTATGTATGGTTTTAAATTGGCATTAACAATTGTAAGCTGATTTGTTGGCAGGGACTGAAGTAAACTTTAATGGAATAAGACATCTTATACTGAAGGAGACTGAGGATGTCAAAGATCTTAATCCCTTGAGCGATGGTGTGTTAATTAAGGTCTGTTCCCACTTTATTTGTTTGACTTTTCATAAATTTATTGATTTTAAGGTGTTGATAGGAATAAAAAAAGTGGCTTGGGAGAATAGTAAATTGCATAAAGAACTGTATGGCCATTTTACAAGGATCGGTTGGTCCTTTTACTACGAGACACAATGGTAGTATGTGGCCATTTGAGTGACTAGTGATGTGATTTTAAAGATGTTGTAGTAAATGAGTTCAAACTCTCGGACTTGTAGAGATTAAAGTTTTTAAAATATTAAATAATTATATACAAAGAATATAAACAATGGTTAGAAGTACTGGAACTAAGGATTTTGCCAATCTTCATAGCATAAGGTTCAATTAGTTATTCTTTGACAGTTTTAGCTCAAGAAATTTAAACATGGACTCTTATTTTGCCATGGTAGATTCTCAAAACATTAGTTATAAGTCGTAAGCATGGGAAATCAAACATCTAAGCAAGCATGACCCATCTAATAAAATAATAACTAATTAATCAAAATCATATTTCAATTAATTTTAGTGCAGAAGTCATAAAAAGAATAAAAATAAATTTACTCATGTATGAAGTTCGGCCTCCTCCGTCATCCCAGTGTTGGGGTTTAGCTCTTCATGGTGAAAATATGCTCAAAAGATAGAAACATGGCTCAAAAAGTGTTTTTATTGAAGAGAAATAATAATACAGCGAATCTGCAACGCTTTTCTGGCGTTACAGAAATCACTGTTACAATGAAGTGATGTTAATAAACGATAAATCGGTTCTGCTGTTGAAGAACGACACTCGTCTGCGACTGTTTTGTGTGGGTCAATGTTCTTCGTGTTCTTTAGCAGCAGCAGCGGCAGCAGAACCCGGTTTCCTGCACCTTTGATTTCTCGGCTCTGTGGTGTTCTAAACTTCCCCTAACTTTAGACACCCCTTCTATATGACCTAACCAATCTATTTATATCAAAAAGAGTAATTAAATCTCTCCAAAATCTTCCAAAATCTCTTCCTTTCTCTTCACGGCAAAGTTGCGGCAATTTCTTGTTTTAGAATTTCTACGCGTTTCTGAGCTTTCCTTTTGATTCTAAACTCTTCCTTAGATAGATACCAATCTTTGGGAAGGTTTATAGCACTTTAATCTCTCTAAAATTTCCTAAGATCGGTCACACACGTGACTTTCCATATTTTGCTGTTGAGATAAAAATCCGTCGATTAAGCCCAGTTTAATCGATTTCAACACCCATGTTAGATTCCTAAACCCATAAGGAGTCTACCCTATGAAAATCAGAGGTTTAGTCGACCTCAAACTCCTCCAAATCACGATCACCAAAACTGCCAGGAATGTGTTTATATTTTCCCGCCCAAATTTTGAATTTGAGCGTGAAGGGGAAAGGTTACCCCTTATCCGTTGCTGGAGTCCGCATAACACTCGTCCCTTGGGTTGCATTTATCGCCGCAAAAGCTTATTTCTCCAAAAACACCTACAAAGAGATAAAATACCAAAATAAGTACAAAAATGGGTACTAACAATATACACAATAGAGATGAAAATAAACACATAAATGCGTCTATCAACTAGTTCTGTATAGATTCTGTTCATGTGATGTTTGTTTCTTTTTGCGAAGCAGGCAAACTTTTAGAATGGAAAGTTGTTTCCTTGACTGGTTCTACACTAATTAGTAATTCCTTATTAATAGTGGCTTTAACACATGCTCGTGATTCCAGGTTGAGGAGGCCGAGAAGGGACTGCTGGTGGATTACTTAACAGAGACTACCAAGGAGAAGCCCTTTTATAGTGAGAAGGTACTTGAAACATACTGCTTTGGGAGAGGTCCGGATGAGGGTGTGGAGGTATCCCCTAGGCAGCTAGAATCACCTGTGAGCATCGATCTATTTCTTGCATAGTGAATCTAAGGTCTGATTACCTTCTATTTTGTTTTGCATTTTGTTTGGTACTTGGTAGGTATCCCCTAACATGAAATAGTTTTGGATGTTTCAGCAAATGCAGGTGTAGTGATGTAGGATCTTGAACTAAGTTCAGAGCTAAAGTCAGCATGTAATTCTCACTAATAAAACTCGTAGGTGAGTACAGATTCTATGGGCCATGTTCGTATTAGATTCTTTTCTTACTTTTAAACTCATGTTCTAGAGTTGTGTTGATTTTAGAATGATTGTAAGGAAATTTTTTAATGATTTTTGCCTGCTTAACTGTTCGTATATATTCTTATATCCATTATATTAATTGTTTGAGTTGCAATCTGAAGTATTAACTGTTTTTGTTGTGAAGGAAGAGATGGACATACAAGTAAACCAAGTTGGTAAGAAAGTTCAGCGTGGGGACTATGAAGACTACTTAATTGCCCCGAATATAAGTTGAGTTTTCTATGTCATGGGATGTACAAGTACACATTACTGCTCTTTGAAATTTTATCTAGATGTTTTATATGTCTACTAATCTTCTTGATGAAATGTGTTCAGGAATACCGGGAATGCCATCCCTGCTGGTAATGGATGCCCCAATAACTATACAGATTAACATGTAAAGTTCTTTACAGATGTTATTAGTTAAATAATATTCACGATTCATGAACGAAGTCTTTTGAAATGCATTCTAAGTTATAGTTTGTTTGACCTTCTTTGTTCATATTACGATTTGATTTTGCTGGTGACTACTTGTGTGATACATCTACTTTGTGTTTGAGGATGCTCTTTGTGTTAGATTTTAGACCTCATCACTAACATAGAAGCAGCAGGGGTGGTGGTGGTGCAGATAACTAGGGGCATCACTGGATACCATTTTGTCACTGGGTATGTACATTCTCTTAGACGAAGCATTCTGTTAATACTCAACTTAAATTTCTTAGATGAACTATTTCGTCCTTGGGTGTGTTAATACTCAACATCAATTCATTGTTCATCATTATATCAAATACAAAAGATCAGCAAAATAAAAAAGAAGTCTTATTTTTCGAAGTTTTTCTTCAATTCTCTTAAGAATTTGATGTATTTTCCGTTGTTCTTGTTTTTGAAATGGCTGTCCAGCTGCAGGAATACCCAGCTTCTCTTGATTCCACTTCAGAATTACAGCAAGGTTCAAGACATAGGCGAAAGAGAAAAAAAATAGGTATTGCAGCTGGATTGTCCATCTACCTGTGATTTGTTTTTTCTTCCAGTTATATATGTTAACATGTTGCTCTTGTGTGGTTTGATATATAATTCAAAGATGAACCTCTTCTACCTTTGTTATGTTGAAGGTGACTTTGTTGATGTTGTTGTTCTTTTCACAGAGTGTTGTATAATTTGTTTTTTTGATAAAAGGTTTTGATGCATACGGGTGGGAGCTGATGAAGTCGTGGTCGCAGTTAAAGGCGACGACTCTCTTCACAAGAGCTGCTGGTAACAGTTCTGTGTTGCTTTTCATTTTTCTGCTCTAACTTCCTGTATCTAGATTTTCTTCTTACATTGATTAACATCTTTAAGCAATTATGTCTCGTAATTTCATGGCTTTTAACAGTGTAAACTAAATTTGCTTTTCCTGACTTATTGCGAAGTTTGACACTCTTTTTAATCAAGTATTTGCAAGTGTAAGTGAAACTAGGTATGCTTTAGTAAAAGATGGCCATCCTCTCTATACCAAAATCATGTGCTCATAAACTACTTTGTTGTACTTGCTGTGGTAGATGCTTTACTCATAAATATGCTTTTCTCAATGTACCATATCTTGTACTAATATGACTTCTTTTTTTCCAGCCCTGCAAAGATCGATCCTGGCCTGCTCGACGTGAAGCATTTTTTTATTTTATGTTGAACAGGATAAACCTATGGTAACTCATGTTACGTCTAAAAATATTTCTAGAGTTAAATGAATTCTTCTCATCCTATCCGTTTTCCATCACCATTGATTAATATCAGACTCCTGATTGACTAAGTTTGTCTGTAGGTGAAGGAAGTTTTTCGCGATTGTTATTTTTCAGACTTAGGTAATCTCATCTTATAATCATTTATAACTACTCATCTTATAATCATTTAGATTTAGTACTCATGTAGTTTTCAACTTCGTTGCACGATATGTATGAGCCTGTTAGTCTGCGTTTTTACACAAAGTCTATTTGTGTTTGTTGAACTTCTAATGATTACATCAGTCTTAACAATCATTTGAGTAGTCCTAGTCTTATTTACAAGGCCTTTGTTTGATGCATTTACTATCTTGTCTCATTGTAGGTTTTCTGCAAACCACTACAGATATGAAGCATGATTATGCCCAATTGCAAACCACCATACCTAATTGAAGAGATCTCTTGTAAGATTTTCATTTTTCATAACTCAATATGTAAGATATGATTCTTTTTTCAACACTTTGTATGAATTCGTTGGGTGTAATACTATGGTTCAACTGAAGTAAAAGAAATGGAATGATATGCCTGCTTGATTCTCAGAATGCAGGGAACCCAAATTTTAACAGGGGTAACCTGATTTTGTTACAGGGAACTCTAATTTTGACCTGGTTTTGGATGGTCAAACCCTGGTTTTGACCAGTCAAAACCACTATTTTTTTGCTGTTGCAAAAATTTCGCAACTGCAGAAAGTTGTTGCTACTTTCTAGTTTCGTAACTGTTTCAAACTGTTGTGACCTCCTAATTTCGCAACTATAAGACATAGTTATGAAATTTTGACGTTGCAACAGTTCGAAACTGTTGCGAACAAAAATTTGCAACGGAAATGTAGCCGTTGCGAAATATTGCAACATCGACTTTCGCAACAGAGTATAACTGATGCGACCCCTCTTTGCAACTGAACCTCACCGTTGCTAATCACTAAAAAATGGTGTAGTGCTTGGGTTATAGTATAGATCGTGCGAGCCTTCTGATGCGATGTAGATTCGCCCACGCCTCTTCTGATCCTTCATTAAATTCATTCCTTCTTTTTAGACTTGACCGTCTGGGTTGATTATACCACTCCTCACACGCGTCATTCATGTAGCGATGTAGCAGGAGTCTTGATTCAGACGAAATCACCTTTTGGAATATGATTCGATACTTCTAACTCATCACCTTATCATGAAACCATCCCTTAAGATGTTGACACATGGCGATCGGGTATTTTACCCTCACACCCGAAGTTCAAAGACTTATCACGTTAAATTCCTCCATATGTAGGATGATTTAGTCTTTCTCCCATCATTAGGCTATTCCTTGTCATACCATTCTGAATTGATATAACCCAGTGGCTGACCTACTCTCAAATCGGATCACTGGATTAGGGTAGTCCCCGAATCAGTGTTCTAGTGCCTCAGTCAGAGTATGACATATGTTTACCGTGCCCAAAGCAAAACAAAGAAGAATGTGAGGTTAAGGTACATACATTGTACAATACCCAAAAGCCCACTCTGCTTTGTTCATGCATGGAGCATGATTTAAGGGCATCGATCACTAATACGACTATGTCCACCCTCTCTTTTCTTGGTTTTCAAACTTAGCATATCTTCTTGTTGACCTGCTGAACAAACAAATTGATTAAAACCTGTTGGTAGACTAAACGACAGTTAATATCAAACGGTCAACCACAGTCAATGTCCCAGGACCCAGCAAGAACCATTTTTAGGACGGCATCTTTTACATTAGCGTACCTTAATTTGTAACCCTTTAATAATAGTTTCATCATCATCTATTTAGTTAATTCATGTTCTTATTATATATGACACGCCTTCTCCTTAAACTAGCGCTGTCTGTCGCTTCCACTGCTTTGAAAGTATTCTCACGTCTCTCTCATTCTTAATGGCAATTTCTCTAAGAAAGATTGCATTTCAAACTTTAGACCCCGCATTTGAAAATTTTATATGGCGACCTAACAATCTCAATCCCTGCCTCGACATGTCTTTTTCTTAACCTTCTTCTGTTATTATCTCATAATAATTATCACATGAGTTTTTCTATTTTACTTGATAAACTAGATTTCAGTCATCTCGCTTACCAAAAAAGAAAACTTACGACTGACCCAGTCCTATATAAACGTGATCTATATAGAAACCTGATATAGAGAATATTCTTAATTTAGTGCTACAACTTTGTTGAAGTTAAGGAAAATTTCTTCCCGATACTGAGTCAAGAATCAAGATCTTCTACTTCGACAGTCAAGAATCAAGATCCTTGTTAATTTGATTTCAACGACTTTAGGTGTTGACTTTTTAAACACTTACAAAGGTTACATTCATATGTTTTCCCAGCATTCATGACGTTATCCTTGATGAGCTAGAGATCCGTTTATAGATCATATTTGATTTACTTATGTGTTTTCAACCCCTTCGACATTCAGATGAAAGTTGGTAAATGCAAGTTCAGCCGGTCTTGTCTTCCCATAGTTTTCTAGAGTTGTTGGATGGTCGGCTCTGCTGATGAAGATGACTTGAAAGTTTAAAATCAAATACTTTGCAGTCTTGTGTTAGCGAAGGGAACTGACAGTACAGCAGCCAGCAAGGCTAGCCTATGATTTTTGGCCATTAAATTCAAACAGTTTTCCATGTGCAATTTTAAGAATGTCTAGTATAAAGAACATAACATTGTAAATTAAGAATGTCTAGTATAAATTAAGAACATAACATTGTAAATATCACACTTTTATTATTATTTCATATTGTCTGATTCAAACTTGTATGGTAAGTATATTTCCGAACCGATGGCTAAATCCAATAAAACCTTAGATGATGAACTGCTGAAAAGAGGAAAAGGAAAGAAACGGAAGCAACTCACTGAAGAAGATGCTGAAAAAGAAGAAGATGATTACGAATCCCATGGGGTGTATTCTATCAAAATTCCTTATTATTTTATACAACATTACTTACACCACAAAAGATGCTTAATGATCAAATCATCTACACATATGAAATTGAGTCGGGATAAGTTTTTGATTTTCTGTCAAATACGAAAATACCAATAGTTTTACTACTACTAATAATTGTGTGTGTATATACTGAAGAGTGCAAAGAAACTTACTTGGAACTAAATTTATTAATCAATACCCTTAATTAGAAGTTAGAACTGACCATAGATGTTGTTGGCCAATAATAATAACACGGTCAATCTCTTTATCCCTATCTCTGAATTAAGTTCTTAATTATTCTATTAGTATTTGTTTATAAGGTAGATGGATATTACTCTATTTCAAAGCAGATATAGGACATGTCAAATTCCCAATGCCTTTGGTGCATGCTGGAAACCAAAAAGTTTAGAACTAAATATACCCCGGCTCTGTTAAATATAATTTCCAATGGACAATGAAGGTGGATTAACATAGTGGAATCATAACCATTGATTGATTTTGATGAGTTGTTCTGATTCCCGTAGAAGAAAATAGATTTACTTTTTAGCCAATTCTCCTTTTCCAACACTTAAAAAAATATGATTCGTCTATTTGTTTTTACTGTAATAATTAAAGAGTCGGCATGGAGTCAGTAGTTCTTTTGACAGTAAATCAATTTCAAATCCTCTGAGAATAGAGAGAGAGAGAGAGAGAGATAGAGCTGGGTATTGGGAATTGTTCCTCTTTCTTTCCTCTTTATAAAGCATCAGCTCTCAATCAACAACCTTCAATCCTCCCCCTACCTCCCTAATCACAAAAACCCTGGTTTCAGAAAAAACCGAAAAATGTCTTTGACAAAGAAATCCAAGAAAACCTTGGATGATGAACTGCTGAAAAGAGGAAAATGAAAGAAACGAAAGCAACTCACTAAAGAAGATGCTGAAAAAGAAGAAGAAGATGATTACTAACCCCACAGGGTGTATTCTATAAAAATTCCCTATTATTATAGACAACATTACATACACCACAAAAGATGCTTAATGATCAAATTAACTACACATATGAAATTGAGTCGGGGAAAAGGTTTTGATTTTCTGGCAAATACGGAAATACCAATAATATTACTACTGCTAATAATTGTGTGTGTATATACTGAAGAGTGCCAAGAAACTTACTT